>STHB01000004.1:17078641-17136484 GCA_018908115.1 Anopheles rivulorum
TATTAGGAGTATTAATGTGTTCGTGCGGTTTTTAACCAAAGTTTTGGGCTCTGTTTTGGCGAAATGGTAATTTATTCAATTTTCAAAATACTGTCCGTCACTTTCCACAACCTTCTTCCACCTTTCAGGCAACTTTCTGATCCCGTCGCGGAAAAAAGATGGCGGTTTGGCCGCTAACCAATCCTCCATCCATTTTTGCACTTCTTGGTGATTATGGAACTGCTGGTCAGCCAGGCTGTGTTCCATCGACCGGAACAAATAGTAATCAGAAGGGGCAATGTCTGGGCTATACGGCGGGTGGGGTAGGACATCCCATTTGAGTGTTTTTAAATAATTTTTAACCGGTACCGCTATATGTGGCCTGGCATTGTCATGTAGCAATATGACTTTGTCGTGTCTATCGGCGTATTGTGGTCTTTTTTCTTTCAAAGCACGGCTTAAACGCATCAATTGTCGTCTATAGACCTCCCCAGTGATCTTTTCGTTTGGTTGTAGCAGCTCATAATACACCACACCCAGCTGGTCCCACCAAATACACAGCATGATCTTCGCGCCATGAATATTCGGCTTGGCTGTCGATGATGTGGCATGTCCGGGGTATCCATACGTTGCACGACGTTTTGGATTATCGTAATGTACCCACTTTTCATCACCAGTCACTATTCGATGCAAAAATCCCTTCCGCTCTTGCCTTTGGAGCAGTTGTTCACAAGTGAACAAACGGCGTTCGACGTCTCTTGGCTTCAGGTCATAGGGCAACCAATTTCCCACCTTCCGGATCATTCCCATTGCTTTTAATCGAAGAGAAATGGTTGGCTGAGCCACTCCCAGTGTCTGTGCAAGTGTTTTTTGGTTTTGTGATGGATCTTCATCCAGTATTGCCTCTAATTCTCCATCCTCAAACTTTCGTGGTCCTCCGGAACGCTCCTCATCTTCCAAATCAAAATTGCCACTTTTCAACCGTGCAAACCACTTCTGACACGTTCGTTCAGCTAGAGCATGGTCACCATACACTTCTACCAAAATTTTATGACTTTCGGCAGCCTTTTTCTTCATATTGAAATAATGAAGCAAAACTCCCCGCAAAAACACATTATTTGGTACAAATGATGCCATGTTCGGTGCTCGCAGATACTATGTTATTTACTATTTATCAAAATGACAGATAGTAGATATTGTAGCCCAATAATGACACTTCAAATTGGCAGTGTTGCCAGATTCAATAAATATGTAATAAATAAATGGGAGCATTAATACCAAAACCGCACGAACACATTAATACATCTAATAGTATTCGGTACAATTTTATTACACATTCGCGTTAATGAGTTATTCAGAGAAAATTCTAATATCTCATTAGCTACGGGTGTGAACCTCATTCCGTTTCCATCACTGCTCACAACGCATAGGCAAAAATAAAAAATAAAATAAAAAACAAAACCGACTGCTCGCTCCAAACTGGACTTAATTAATTATCTAATTAATGTCAGATAATTTCCCGTTCCAACGGGGTTGGTCTTTTTGTATCTTTTTTCTGTTCCATCCTTTTTTTTAAACCACACATTATACCAAAACGCCGATGAGTGCGAATTTTTTGGCAATAACGCGCAATTTTACAACACACACACACACACACCCATACACAAATAGATTGTAGAGCCGAAACATCGCCTTTTGCCACGCATCGGGTGGCCAATGAAACATAAATCAATCAGCACAGGACGCACCTGATCATTGCCATCCTGCGTGGCGTGTAGTTTAATTTCATACAGTCAATCATGTAGCGAATGATACACATATTGCGCAACAACAACAGAAAAATGCATTTGAAAAATAATATTTTTTTTGCAAATAATTTTAACAACTATTCGTTGTAATTAATTTGATCACTTTACAAATGCAATGATCAGTAGCAGCCTTTCCCGGGTTTCAACCATACTACCATACATCCGTCACTAAATACGCACGAGAATAATAAAATGTGTCCATGCGTGATGAGAAAATTGGGCAACATAACATCCCTGTATCACGCCTCATTAAAACAAACTCAATTTCGCGCCCCATAAAACCGTTCTTTAGTATTTGCAAGCAGCCTGAGCCACCGCCTGAATGTAGGCAATGCGCGTTCACTTGCGCATGGCGCACACAAACGAAGACTAGCGCTAACGAGATCGCGATCCTTGAAATCGAGTAGAATGCCAATGTTTCAACAACTTTGCTGACATTTTCATGAGGACAAATGAATACGTTTTGGAAAGACGTTCACCACCACACAATTCCACTTCGTCTGGCAGTGGGTACATTTGTTTTCCCTCCCTATTCACCAGGCGCTATAAAAATGGCGCCATGGGCAGGTGATAAGAAATATAGCCAACAGGTTGCATAATCTCGAACCCCCGAGGTCGACCTATAACGCATCCAGATAGGGACAAGAACAAGAAGAACGCCATACAATCTCAAACACAACCTTGAAATTTGGGGCTGATTTTGGAAGGAGAGATGATGGGCGTCGGTGTTTTTTTCTTGATCTTTTCTCTCTGTTTTTTTTTTATTGCTTGTTTGGCATCGAAACCATTTGGTGTTAATGTGCGCAAAAGGTTATTATAAACGATCCAGTGTCCAGTGGCGAACACATTGTTATGATATTGCGGTGCATCAGTGTTAGCTCAACGCTTAGGTACCATATACTACGGATACTAGAATTCACTGGGTGTTTGTGAGGCGCCATAGAAAACCGTACAAAAGTATGACACTTTATCGCTCAATGTAAAGAGAACGCAAAACGCAACCAAGCGGTAGCACAGGTGAAGCAAAGATTCGTTTATAAACAAACGGGCTAAGTAAGCGCACACAACACACCGAGATAGGAAGCGATATGAGTGGTACGTATTGCGCCACCATAATCACAAACACAAGCGCATTGTTAGTGTGTGCGACTGGACCACCGTCTGATGCGTCTTAAATTGATTTGATGCCTTTTTAACTCTGCAGCACAAACGCCAAATGCGCCCGCGTAGTGGCCGCATAACCTTCGACTGTTTTGTTCCTCCGCCATTTGCGCTGGCATTTGTTTCTATACGAACGCTCGTTTTGTGTTGGTGTGCCGCTGTTTTTGTGGTGCTGTGGTGCTACGTTTCGTTTAGCGATCGGTTCACTTTTTTACGCAGCGACCAAAAATCATATCTGATAAGCCACCGGCACACCGGCAGAGTTCAAGGAGAAGAGAACGTCCCGTCGCCCGGCCTACCTGCTACCCTGAGTGGTCCTTCCTCCTACATCTGTGTGTGCTTCCGTTTCATTCCACGCGCTTAAATTGTGTCTATCGATTGCGGCTTGCTTGTATCCGTTTGGTTGTGTCGCGATCGTATTGCCGGGTTTGTGTCAGTGTGCGAGTAGCCGACTTTATCGATCATACGTCAAATGAGTTGGTTGATGCTTTTTTTTACACTTGTCAGCCGATGTGTTCCAAATTCCACTAATGTTTAAGTTAATTTGCAGCTTTCATTGGATAAATGTAGCTTTTGAATAGAAATTCTAGTTATTTTTTATATTACTCATTGTTTTATTATTATATTTTATTATTTACATTTTTTGTTAGTTAGAAGTTTTTTTTTTGTTTTTTTAATAAAATTTTAATAAGTTTTCCGTTTAATGTTAGAAATACTCCAAAGAAAACTCTACATTTTCAATGAATATGAATAGCGAACCGAATTTCTATATTAGTTTTGCTCAACGCCCACCCTAGAATTAATTCTTTCCAGCTCGATACTGACCCATGCCACTGCGTAAGTTTGAGACGGGTACCACGTGGTCAGCAAATGCTTCTTCCCTTACGCATCACGTGTCCCAAAGGTATGTTGAAAGAAAACGGAAAACCCTTCACAACGCCAACAATTGGTGCCGGAATCCCACGGATCAGTTTTGCTGTTTGATTCGAAAGCCAAAAAATGCACAACACTTGTGAAACAATGCGGCAATGGATAAACAACGTATACCCTCTTTATGCGGCACACAAACCGCCGACACGATATGAGAGAGAAAGAGAAAGAAAGAGAGAGAAAGATGAAATGAAGGAATGTTAAACGAATGGCTCATAATGCGTTTGCTTCATATGCGGTGATCATATGCGACGGTGCTACTGCTGATGCTGATAGTGCTGATGGTCCGAGGAGATAGGCAAACAGGCGTTGGGTCGCCGGCCAAAGTCAAACGCGTAGTCCAAAATGTGACGATTGTAAACCACGGGAAGTTAGATAAAGTGAAGAATTGCAGGAAGCGTTAAATTAACGCACCGGGCCTGTATTGCCATGCCAACTGCACTGGTGCGGGTATGCGTGTTTGTATGCGTTTACAGTGGTGGTTACATGAAGTGATGGGAAGCGTATGTGAAACAAAAAAAAAAAAAACAGTTGAAAATTTCCAGGTTCCGGGTTCAAAAAAAAAAGATCCAGCGACAAAGGTCGAACGGGGAAAGGTTCGATTTAATGGGTCGTTAGGAAAAGGATGTGAAAGAACGGTTTCGTTTCGGTTAAGGATAACGGAAGGGCGGAAGATCGTTTTTAAAGATAAGAAATAATTTGAGGTATAATTTAAACGGTTCACAGCAGGGTAAACATCCCGTAAAGATGCTTTCACTCATCCTAAACGTAACCTACCCGTTCAGTGTCATTCTCATGACATGACAAACCTTTGAAGGTAGGTTAAGCGTAAAACTGTCAAACCAATACACACAGCCGCAAACATACAATTGTGTACAATTCATTCATAAAACGAGCTTAATTAGCACGTCCGCTAGTTAGCAAGCGATCTAAGATGATCGGTTGTGCGAGTGGCGTACTTTTTGTTTTGCATTATCATGCAATTACGCCACACCGATTATGACACTGCAGGTAACGGCACCAAGGCAAGAATCAGCGCTACACAATTGAATCGTGTAAACGATCACGCAAACCAAACATCGGAAACACACGGCTCAACCAGCTCTCCATCTTCCCATCGGGGCATCGAGACAACTACCGGTATAAGGCAGCTGGTACCGCTCCAGACAGAGAAGACATAATTTTTACCCAAGGGCCCCGGGGGCCACCCCAAAACTCGAACGCCGACATCATTGACCGTGGGCTGCTGTAACACGATGCACACATCCTGTTGAAACAGACGCGAATGCATTACGCGATGCATCATGCGAAACTGCACCCCGGTGTTGGGTGATGAAAAAGAAAACAACAGCAATAACAACACAACACCACCCACTCGCTCGCTCGCTCACTTGTGGATCGCTTTGGCTGCGGGGGCGGAAATGCACTCGATGCACCAAAGACGTTTTGCACCTGTGAATCATGTGCCCGTCCATGTGCGCACCACCGGACGTTCCGTTTTTTGCAAATCGTAAATAACCATCACCGCCTAGATGCGGAACCGGGTATGGGTGAACGATTGGCATGCAAAAGCCCAGACGGTGTAGATCATTCCAGAAAACTCGGCATTCATTCAATGGTACCGGCTAACATGAAAACATCAGACTTTTAGTTAATGGCATGCAGATGACATCATATGAAGTAAACGTATTCACGAGTTACTACAACTCATAATATATAATCTCTTGCTGATCCCACCACTTGCGCATCCTGAGGAAAGTGGTCCATTTCTTGACTAATAAATCGTTTCATTCGATGATGATTTTGGAAAACTACTAAACGTCATCATCACAACACCTTTAGGGATTGTCCCAGTGAAGTAATTGAACTGGGGAACGAAAAAACCCCATACCCATGCCTGTAAGCACGATAACGTAGCAATTAACGACAAGAAGAAAAAACCACCAAAAGTACATTTCATTCAATTACATCCTGCATTCCTGATTGTGATTGTGTAGCGCGATAACTCACAACACTAATCGTAACCCGTACGGAAAGTACGCCTTTAAAAGCATTTGTGTACCGCAATACATTTACCAGAACGCCTTCTTTATCGAGCAATCGATTAGCGAACTGTCAAATTCAAGCGCCATCACAGTATGCACAGCTTAGAAGAACAGTCACTATACACACGCTAGTAAGCCGTTACCATGGCAGTAGTGTGCGTTATTTGTGACTGCTAACCTGCACGACAAACGCTGACGACGCTGCACGTGCACGAGCAAACGTCAAACGAGAGCGTACGTCGGACGCTCGATTAGAGCGGATTGTTGCCGTTTGTCGTCATTGCCATTGCCACCTTACCCCAACATTTTCTTTTCAAAAAGTGACAGATAATTCTGGCAGTGATCATGATAAATTTCCAGCTCGTCTTTCGTCACCAAACCACCGCGCACACGAAAAAAAAAATGGTTGCTGTCGTTGCGACGTAATGTAACGTGACCATATTATGTACTCAGTTCGGTGACGTAACACAAGCGCTAGGGTTGTTCTCTATTTTTTCTCGACCAGATTTAGAATTTGCCAGTGTAAATAAATAGAAACTCTCGTCACTTCTTACCTGTCCAGCTGTGTTCTTTTGCTTGGGCCGTGTATCGTTTCGCTCACCCAGCGATAGGAAATTGTAGAACGAATTAGAACTTTTTATTTTTGTCCATACCTGTACGTCCCTAAATCGTACACGCACTTTCACAGCAAAACCTGCCTTGGCTTGGCTTTACAATCGGGCAATTTACAAATGGAACCGATTATAACGAACAATCGACACACTACAACTGTGTCGTACCCGGTGGTGGTGCCATGCGGCATCACCTCACATGAACAGCATTGGCGCAGGAAGGTATCCACAACAGCAACAACGGAACAACAAACCCCAAACGCACACTGTTACGCGTGTGTACCGACCGCCCCACACGATCTGTTACTTTCTCAATCTCCCTAGCCCAGCAAACGCAAACCCGACCCCCGGTCCGCGTGTACCGATCGAGGCCACATCGCATGGTTGAATCAATTTTCGGTGCAGTACACATACCTTCTAGGTACACCGGGGAGGGGGACAGTGAAAGGGCACCGGAATGGATGCGTTCGTGTCCATGAGTGTTGCTGTATGGGTAGTGTGGGACGTGCCGTGGTCCCCCACACACAACAACAAAGTTAAATAAAACAAAACAACAACAGCAACCGTAAAAACCCCTCGCCAATTTCAAACATTTCTTAGCGCCCCAAAACTCTCAATCTAATCTTGGCGTGTTGGTATCTGCTTGCTGCAACGTGAACATACCAAACCGAAAGAACACGGTTATTTAGATAGACAGAAGAGTGTCGTCCCGGCTGGGACCAGTTATCAAGATATGCTATTCGAATAGGAAAACAACAAATGATGTACGTTTTTCTCAGAATGATTTTCCTTTTCAGAATGTACAACAAACATTCTATTAGCTCTAGTAGCTTACATGAAAGTGATCGACTCGCGATCGGAAGTAATCGATCAAAGTACGAAAAAATACTTAAATATTATAACAACAATTAGATTATTCTTTACTATTGAGTAATGTACCTTGCACATTTTCTTTTATTACTCTTTTAAGCTTAAAAAGAGCCAATTGCATTTAAGATTGCATACTGTCAGGCGTATTCTATCATTTTCATTTGATTTTATTAAAGAAAAGATTTGAATCACAAGTTAAATCTGTTTTTTCTTCAAAAATTCCCAAATATAGTATCTGCTGTCTAGTAGCTGCTTGAAATATCCGTTAAATCCCTACAAGTCGCATTTAGGCTGATTGCGATTTACTAAACATGGTTCATCGTTGTTCCTTTTTAGTACAAAATCAATCAATCAAATGCAATCTTAAATGGTTGCACATTCTTAAAATCATTGGTTGCACTTGAAATAGAAAGCTTTTAACTAATAGTTGTATCTCTTTTGAAAGACATTTATTTACAGTTTAAGTCTCACAATTAACTGTAAAGTGAAAGGTATGCAATAAATCAATCAATTGCAATTTTGCACCTGTTTAAGCAATGAAGCAAATTTATTACGATTGGTTAAAAAAAAGAATTGAATTTATTTTCATCACCACCAACGGAATAGTAATTACCAGTTTTAGTATCATTGCCATCACTGTACCACTGTACTGTGCGCTACATCGAAAGCAGCACGCATACAAATTGGCTTCACTTCGGGAAAGGTAGCGTATCTTCTACGCAAACGAACTCGCGTTTATGTTTCAACAAATAGATTGCCATGATTTGCCGCAAGGACACATACATACGCCCGCCCGTGCGTACGGTCCGGCTTACTGTGTGTAAGCCAAAAACCGCAGCCTACTTCGTGTGCCCTTCGATTGTTCGAATCCACCTCACCGAAAAAAATACACCACCCCACACGATCAAATGGTTCGTTTATGTTTGTTTTTTATTTTTTATCTAACCTCGCACATGGTGGCTTCATTTGGGTGAAGGAAGATGATGGGCCAGGGCGTACATATCACAGGCTGTTCCGCCGCAGAGACACATACATACCGCGTGGGGCGATATCAATCCACGAGATGATAGCGGAGTGCATCATCTCGCATAGTAAATTAACTGTGGTTGCTTGCCAACGTTTGCATGCACGTATACTACGATGGTACGGTTACCATCAGGTGGTAGTGTAGTAGTGTTACTATAGTTTCCTCTGCCAACAGCAACAAATCGAGCGTGCGGAGACGTTACGGTTGCCCTGGGCAGCAACGAAGAGTGGACGGGCTTGTGTCTACCCATAACAACGCACCGAGACACAACGGTCGATCAGTGAAAACGCATCGGCCATCATTGGGATGGGGATGGGATTGCACAGGGGAACCATTTAACCTTATTTGATAAGGATACTGTCGAAGCTTTAATTAGATGCACAAAACAACTGCTGAGAGCTGGGAAAAAGAACACCACCGAGAAGGGGGAGAGGGGGAGAGGGGGGAGGGGGGGGGAATATTGCGTACGTACCTGCTATATACCGGGTCTGAACAAGTGCACACACACACACGCGCACACACACGCCACACAGTGTGTACGGTAATTATAATGCTATCGTTCCTACAGTGTCTCGTCAAGTTGTTGGGAACCACGCGGTGAACATTGGCCCACGATGACCTAGAAACACAACACAAACACACACATCCACACAAGCACACACGCACACGTTGTCCGCGAAGCCCTGCACGCAATCAATCTATCCAATTTTAATCAGCGAGCGAGCTTCCTCGTAACAAGATTTCACTTTCCTTCGCCCACGTTGACACAGAAGCAAATTCGCGTTTTCCTAGTGCGAATTGTGGCTTTTACACGCCCTGAACACAATCGCAAAGATGTTGACGACGATTTTGACTGCGAACACACGTTGCGTTGCGTTTCCGTTTGTGGCAAAGACGACCAGCGTACACCAAAACCGATCCGGGTGGCGTTTGTGCCGAGTGGTAAATAAAGCGAGCGCTGTGTGATGATGATGAGCGGAACGGGAGAAGGAAAAAAAAACGCCAACGGAACGCGCACATACACCAGCACAAGCAGTAATGTCATTCGCGGTGGATGGCTACTTTGTTATATGTTTTTTTTGTTTTTACTATTGAATGAAAAGAACTTTTTGAATGGAGCGTTTCATTCATTTTACTTTCCTAGCTGACCTATTGCAAACCTATTGCACCTGTCTGGTTGTGGTTGTGTTCATTTTGGCAGGTTTTACACAAAACAGCGAACACGATTATAATTGCGCATTTCAGCGCATTACTTCCTGCTATCGAACCATTTAATGAAAGTTAACATTTTACTTTAAAACAACTATACCTCATTAGCTTTCTTCTCTCACCAACGCAAACGATCAGGAAAGGAAAAATGGTACACTACTGGCAGTTTCCTTCTTCTACACAAATTAGCGAAAAGTACACAACCTTTTTTACGAACAATCGGATTTGTTTACATCACCACGTGCTCTGCGAGCAGAAACCGGGATGCAACATCTCACGCACACATTTGCACAAAACCCGTCGTCCGGCAGCTGACACTGACGTTTCTAGCTGTCAACACGATCCGTGGACCTTTTTTTTCAAAACAAACTCGGCGCGAGGTTTTCGCTCATGTAATCACCACCCAGCACCACAGACTGGTGCTGCGAACGGTACGTGTAGGAATTGAAATATTTGTCCGGTGAAAATGAATCATCTTCGAGTGGCGTTTATCAGACAGCAACGGTTTTGTCGTCGTGCTGCCGTACAGTGTGTTTCCGGTTCGAGCTACGCGGTCGTTCTGCAGCAACCGTCCATACCGTGTACCAGACTGCTCTCACAATCGGTACGCCTCTGCCAGACGGTCCCATCAGCTAAACAGCAAGAAACGGCCCCCGTGCACGATCAGGAAGCGTCAACCGGGAAGAAAAAGTTACTGGACAGTGCTCGTCTGGTGGAAGTGCTTCGTTCCGATGCGATCGTTTACCGGCGTGTACAGCTGGAGAAGCTAAACCAACTGCTAGCGAAACCGTTTGAAATACCGCAGGATGCGTACGAATTTTTGCTACAGTGCTGCGGCACTCTGCTGTGTGCCGAAACGCTCGAAACTCGCATGAAGGTGTTTGAACAGTTTTGGTTCTATTTGGGTGAACCGCAACAGAAACACTGGAAGGTGCTGCTACAGGTGTACCGTGAAAACGAACGTTCCATCACGGATGTGCCGGCGTTTCTCGCCAGCATTGGCGAAGGCATTGAGAAGGATGCCGAGCTGTACCGTGGCCTGATGGGAGTGTTGGCTGAAAAGGGAGACATCGCTGAGATGAAACTAGTCGGTGAGATGATGAAGGAGCGCAATATTCCGCTTACGGTCGATGTGATCAACCTAATGATCCGCGGGTACGGACGTGCCGGAGACCTGGACGGTGTGCAGATGGTACTGGAAACGATGAGCGCTAGCAGTGTGTCCGCTAATGGACAAACTTACGGCGAGCTAATGATTGCCTTCCTAGAGGATGGTATGACCGAGCGCGTAATAAAAATGGTACGTGAAAAAGGATCACAACTGAACGAAAATCACATCCTCGAGCTGTTATCCCTTGCCCTGGGAGGAAAAACTCAGCCAGAATTGGTACGCGCACTGTTCAAACTGCTGCCGGAAGAGATAACTACCGATGGTCGGATACATCCAGTGCTCCGTAACGTGCTTAGCGGGTTAATCCGTTCCGGTCAACACGATGGTATGATGGCACTGCTCGAGGAACTCCCGGCGCCCCAGTTTCGTGCCAACGAAAATATCGACAGTTACGGTTCATTCCTCATGGTGGAGATGCTCCGTAATGATGTGCCGTTGGACAAGTTGAAGAAATTTCTTTCCACGCTTGTAAAAACCGACCGGAACCCTCGTGCGTATCATGTCGCTTGCGAGTGTGCTGCTAAAGCCGGTCATCCGTACTTTTCCCGGCTGCTGGCCGCACTCGCGCCGCTCGAGGATCTTCGTCCGCACTACTTTTGGCCCCTGTTCCTGCAGCGCTCGAAAGCGGACGGTGAGTCCGGTGTACTGTCAGCTCTGCAAACAATGCAAAAGCTTAAAGTGGAACCCGACCAAGAAACGCTTACGCAGTACGTTCTGCCGAAGCTAGCACTCACCCTCAAGGATTCCCGCACGGCATTGAAGATTCTCGGGGATTGTGGTGTACGGATGGGCGTGCTGATGACACCGTACATTTCCCACCTGCTCTATCAGAACCGCTTCGATGAGGTACTCGACATCGTCCGTCGCTATCCGACCAAGCTCGACACGGAAGCATTACTATGGCCATTGCAGCTCCAAGCGAACGTTAACCGATCCGGTGGACATCAACGGAAGTTGTGCGAAGTTATCTGCGCAATCAAGGAACGGGCTGCAGACGCACGACACGATCTAGGCGGCCAGTTGCTGTTGGAGTTGATTAGCAACAAGAAAAACAGACACGATGCCAACAGTTTGCGGGCGCTGCTCGGCGAGTATGAGCGGTTCGAGATCAAGATCTCTCGAATGGCTGCCGGAGTACTAAAGAATCATTTCGCGCGAGCACCGAAAGATGCTACCGGTGCGGGCGAAGCCATCGATGCGCTGCTTAAGAAGGTAAGCGACGATCAGCTGACGATCCTTTCGAAGGAACTGTTCGACACGATCGGGGTGCATCCACGGGACATGAACTACGACGAACTGGAATGCCATCTGGTAGAGCTGGAACAGAAGAAGCTAAACACACGTGGCGTACTAAGAAGACTGCTGCAGCTTAGCGTACGCGAAGGACGCTACAAGCGAGCGCTCGAGCTGAAGCAAAAGTGCGATCAAGCGAAGGTGGACCAAAGCTCCGGCATGCTCGCGTCCATTGTCGAACTATACACGAAGGTAGGCGACCCGGAACAGGCCGGCCGTACACTGGAACAGCTGCGGAAACAATTCCCTGGCTTTATCGTGGATGAGCACAAGATCATCGATTTCGCCACGTTGCTCGTCGAACGCGGACAGCTCGACGGTGCCCGAAAGGTTCTTCGCGAACGTGCAACCGCCGGTGGCAAACTGCGTGGTGCGGACGATGGATCGAACAGTAAAAACATTTGGAATTTGCTCACCAGCACGGCCCAATGGGCGGCGGCTTCCGATCGGAAAGTGACTGCACCCAACAACACCACACAACAGTTGCTTGATTTTCTCGTCGAGCTCGGGTACTGCCATTACGATAACGCACTGCTCGGTCCGGTGCTGCGTGAATATCTGCTGGCAGGTGACAAACGTACCGCCATAGCGGAGTTTCAACGTATCGCCAAAGAGAAGCGCCGTACACCGCTGCAGCTGGAAATCATTAGCCTGCTGGTGGAGCTTACGAACGGTCAGGATAATGCGGACATTACACCAACCGAAGCGAAAGCGTTGCTAAGCGAAACGATCCAAATCGTGTCCCAAATCCACGGACCGGTCAACACGAACAACACACTGATAGTAGCGCTGGCGGTGGCTGGGACCGAGGCCCAGCTACGCCGGATGCTCATCAACCCGGAGGTGCGCATTAACCACGAGTACATTCTGACGCAGTGTGAGTTTCTGATCGGTAGCGGCAAACTAGAACCCGTGCTACGACTAGCCAAATGCAGCAAAGGATTGGCCAATGTACGCGAATCCGACTTTCTCCTGCTGGCTCTCGGGCACTACGTGCGCGAGAACAATTGTGAGGGTGCCGTCCAGCTGTTCCAGCGATTGTTGGACGAAGGTGAGGAGCTGAAAGTTACGACCGAGTTTGCACGCAAGCTGTCCGATCTGCTGGAGGTAAACAATTTCGAAGTGCCAGTTGGATTGCAGATGTATCTAAAGTGATTGTTAGCTGTGGTCATAGGCCATACCAAGAAAAAAAAACCCCCAAAATGTACATAGCACAGTAATCACTTGCTGAGTTCCTTCCCCATGAGCGTACCCAATCCAAACGTTAGTATAGCAAAGAGATAGTCATTAACTAAAGTGCATCATTCTAGGGTAAGAGATCAAACAAAGAACACTCAATGTTTCGAAATAAAACAACAAGAAAACAGTTTACCACTTCTTTAAATAGACGCATGCGAGGACGCTTGCGAGAATGTTTTTCATTTTAATTGACTAATTGCATGCTGTTCTGCACACGTACGGGAGGCTTCAATCATGCTTGATCCTATTTTTAGGCCCACCTGCGCATCGATGATCGATCGTATCAATGTTGATCTACAGCATCAAAATTGTTCAACTTTGTACGGTCACACGTGCGAATACTTTGTATTTTACGATCGTCGGACAATTAAACCGAACAATTGGAGTCGTCAGCTTGGAAATGTAAGAATCGTTTCCAGTGAAGTTCAAAATCAAACAAATTCAAGCGGTTTATCACATACATGTGTGAGTAAATTATTTCCACACATCCGTTGGGATATAGCAGAATAATCCATACAGATCGACCTGTCCACATCCAAGTATCGTCTACAACACGTTGGCGTAAAAGCTGATCCTTCTCAAAAGAATTTAGATTTTCGCATACAATTTCACCCATTCTTTACATCCTTCGCGTACATCGTCAAGTGCTTATCATCTTCTAATGATTGAGGAATTGTAATACACCGTAGAAAAATCTTGCCACGATCGGTGTAAAGTTAGCGCTAAATTTCTTTCATAATAACAATTGAAGAAACATATACGAAAGCTTCTACTAAAACTGTGCCATTCGAAGAGTTCTTCTGAAGAATTATCGAAATATATATATATATGTATGTATCTTTATGTATCTTTATGTATATGCTTTGACGTGTCCATACATAGGTAAGATGCCACGAGCGACAGACGCTCTGCTGTTGGAAAGCTATCCATTAGTTTAACTACGAAAACTTCGCACATAAACTATGTTTACACTGTGTGCATAATCTTGTTTTGCAAATAACACGATACATCTGTTCAATCGGTCAATGTGATCGTTCCATTACCCCGTGCTCAGAACACGAATGGTACAGAGTATGCTTGGGCGGGAAGTGGTGGAGCGGGAACTTGGGGGTAACGGAGAAGGGTGCGAGGCATTTCGGTACCTCTGGTATATAAAGGTCTGATGGCAGCATAACCAGTTTGAAAACTGTCCATTTTCACGGACCTCTCCGGCCCCATCTGGTGCGGGAGAGTTTCTTGATCCATTTTGATTCTCGGAAACGATTTACACCGCGGAGTAGATTTTTAAAACCATTTCAGGTTTCCTAGGGACGACATGGCATTCCAATACACATGCAATGAGTGCATCATTCACGAAACGTTTCCTTTCCGTTTCGCATGAAACGGACTAACACAGTACAATTTGCATAAGAATTCAGTAACAGAGCAAACAATAAAAAAATAAAAAGAAACGCATGCAATGGATCAAAATCAAATAAGAACGATTTAAAGCTAGTTAGTATACTATTTCACTTACACAATTCATAAACAAAATACTAGTCTTTAGTCGGTTTCACACCCAAAGTCTCATCTCGCAGCCAAACTGATTTCAATTGAAAGCAAAACCTATCCGAATTCCAATTCTAAACGCTAACTTTTAAAAAAATGAAAAAAAGAGTAAATATCATCACATTTTTGGTGGTGGTTTGACAGCCGGCTTTGCTAAGGCCGTGTTGTGCTGCACCATATACCTAGTGCGTACGGTTCAATTGTGGGTTTAGTTTTTCTTTTTTTGGCTAAACACTTCCTCGCATAACGAATGGAAATGCAAACTGGGAAGAAAGGCAGACCGCGAGCTTCCCTTTCGTTCGTAGCGAAAGCTCGGACAGGATATGTGAACGGCGTACCACATGCACTGCGCTAAGGCTTCAACGAAAAGGATAAAACTACCTTCACTAATTTGCTAACCGTGCAGCCGTAAAATTTTGTCAACCCGGGAACAGAGCTGTGGAAGAAGAAGGAACAATTTGGGACGTTTTGTTTAATCTTCTGCCGTGTAGCAACCGTTGCAGACGCGCACATCGCTCAGCCAGCCCCGTTTCGGTACGGGACGACGGTTCTGTGAGCAGCCGGCACACACCGCATTCCCACACGCCCGGCAGTGATGCCGTCGCCGATCGACGGTTCGGTACGACGTGGCAGAACGCTGCGATGCTGAAACGCCACCACCGGCAACCATTTTGGTGCTCTGTGACGTTCGCGTTAGTCCACCATTCGGGCGGGTATCGCTTCCATTCTCGGCCCGCTTTGCCGGCGATGCTGAGGGTGTCGATGTGCCAGATGATAGTGGCGCGGCTGCCTTACCAAGTGCTGCAATTGTGTTCAGTTCTTCCGGTGAACCGAACTCAAGCTCGCAGATGTAACAGTTCGGTGCCTCGGCATCCGGTACCCAATACGAGGGACGGGCGGATTCCTTGATAAAGTCTGGCGAGAAAAAGGGTAATCTGAATTGTACACCAACCCAACAAATACCGGCTTAGTCCCTGCTTACCTTTCGGATACTCCAGCACGGCACCAATGTTGCTGATCGTGTTGATAACTGCTTCACCGTACCGCCGTACGAGCACGTTGTTCGCCTCGTCGATACCATTGCCTGCAGAAGAAGACGTCACGAGGAGGTCAGCATCATCAGTAAGCTCTTGCTCATCATATTCACGATCTGTGCGCGGACGGGACGGACCGATGGGTGAGGACATCAGCATCGTCATCACGTCACACCACAGCGGATCGAGAAGTAAAGGAGATAGGGCACCAGAGACAGCGAATTTTGAAAGGCACTTCGTAAACTGGAATGGGGCAAAACCTGAATTCCGGCAAACCTGAACACATACCTGAATTTCGCCGATGCGTTTGCTCTGGCTGATGGTTCCCGTTCGATGTGATTCCATTTCCAGCTGGACCACCATCCGCACCCACTGTGCCACCGTTTCGTCCATCATTCCAGCAGCTGTTACATACCCGGACCGGGTAGTTCCAGCCACGACTAGGAACTGGCATCTCATGCTTGGAACAGTGGTTGCAAAATCCTTCCCCACAGCTGCGACAATGATGCTTCTTCAAACCGAGTCGCTCAAAGTTACTGATGCATCCTTTGCAATGCTATTGAAATTAAGAAAAAAAAAAACGAGAATTATTCTCCCTTCTCATTAATACCGCAACGACAGATCAAACATACAATGATCTCACTATCCGGTCGCCAATAGACAGGTCTAATTTTATCCGTAACCCACGATTTGACAAGCTTTGTCGGTTGTGAACCAACGCTTGCCATCGCATCCGTGATGTAGGCCACACCGTCGAGAACCAGTTGGGCTGAATGTGTTGGTCCATGCAGTTGCAGGCCGCCATCGTTCCAAACGTGTACAATTTCCGTTCTGAAAATGGCAACAAAACAATCAAACAGAAAAATTTGAAAAATCTCTTCGACAACACTAGCGCCCTCTTTCGAGCACTAGCAAAATCGCCTAATCAATGTGTTGTGGCTCGAATCGATAGCGTACCTTACTGCATTCTGCTCAGGCGATTTGTTGCCGTACCAGTGTTGACGGGATCGATAAATTTCCCCACAGTGAGGACACTCGATAACAGACCCGCTCCACGCGTACAGCGCCAGTCCCATCCACGATGAATCGGTGGACTTTTGTGTCTGAATACTGACCACCACCTGGCGACCGTTTACGTAGCACCGGTTGCACAGGTACACCTTGTTCTCGTGCTGATGCTGATACTTGCAGCTGTTGCCGCACCGATGATCCTCCTTCAGCTCGAGATGACCCATGGACAGCTGGCAGCGGGCATCGCACGACTTGCAGTAAGTCGTACAGGTAAAGTACTGCTCCGGGAAGGCATTGAACGGCAGTGGGCTAAGATCACCGTTGAACTTATTGTTCAATGCCAGCAATGCTTCGAACACGACGCGTGGCAACCGTGGCGAACGGACAGCCGTATTGCGGATCTCCTTCTCCCACACCATACGCAACAGTTCATAGTTGGTCGGTGATTTTGACGTCCGGACGCCGACATACCGTAGCGAGCTGAACGCACTCAGCTCCAGCCGCAGTTTGGCGAACCGTTCGCGCAGAATATCCTCCTCCTTTTTACCATCGTCATCCTCCTTCAGCACCTCCGTGTTGTGCGTTTCGTGAAAGATAATCACTGCCGGTCCGAGGGCTTGCGGTGGGCCGGGCAAATCGAGCGCTTGCAGTGCTCCCGAAAAGTACTTTGTGAAAGCTTTCGAAGCCGTGCCGAGAAATTTGTACATATCCGTGCGCAAACGTTCGGCCCGCGTACGGTAGATGATTATGTCCGAAATGGCCAACACTTTGAGCAGCATGCGCATCTGTCGGTTTTCGTTCACCGTCTCACCGAGCAAACCTTCGGTATCGAGCGCAAGCACATTCTTCTGCCGTTGATAGGCGGCCCAGATGCCCATGGTGCAGGACGCCTGTTCCGACGATGTTTTAAACACGTCCCGACCGCCGAACAATGCGTGGTTCATCGTGTGCGATTTACCATCGCCGGTGTTACCGAAGATGGAGACGACTTTTAGCTTTGCCTCGGGTGATACGGACAGCCGCTTGCAAAACTGTTCAGCCGAACGGACACATATTCGTTCCTGTTCGTCCATTAGCAGGAAGCTTCGTTCCTTCTTGCTACCTGTGTCGGTGGGACCATTCATTGCCGGTGACCGTCGATCGTCTATATCGTCGGTATCGGTCATATCGAGTGCAAGTGATGTAAACGGACCGGATACCACATCCGGTGGCTGTGTTGCGAGCGTTCCATCTGTCGTTGGAGGCTACAAAAAAAAAGGGAAAGGAAAGACATTATTTGTGTGAACATCTTACCTACAACACTCTAAACTTAAGTGCACTAGTACAACCCTATTCGCCTTCCTACCATGTTGAACGAGCCCACCGCTTCTAATGAACCCAACGCAAATGATCACCGCAAATCGAGCACTATCAACATAATTCTTCTGCGTCATCAACATTTACATCCCAACGACGCTAAGGTGGTATTTACATGTTTCAAGCTATTCTTATCAAAAGCGTCCTCTCTTCACAGTGTTCCCATCATACGATGTGACGCGCGGACATGACGTGCCCGCTGTAGAAACGAATGGTACGATTGGTAAGCGGTGCGAGGGCGATGTATTGAACCGCTCTCTTCGAGGGATCGATAGGCCATTGCAGATTGCGCAGCGAACAGATCGCGTAAGGCTCGATTGCGCGATAACGTGCAACGCGGTAAAGCTCGGTGCACCAAACAATTGGCGCACGTTCATTTAACCCCATTTAATTCGTTGCAGCACGATTTCCGACCGGATGCATTAATCGGGTCGGAGAGGGAAATATACTTCCAAATCAGTGTAATACGATCGTCGCTTCCGATTCGACATCGCTTTTTAGTCCACATTTTTTCCCCTACTGAAAATAAGCTATTTAACTGAACTTGCCCATGAAGCAAACATTATGGCAGCTCGGTCTTTCAAAATATTTACATCGAAGTAGGTCGCTACTACTGCTGTTTGTAGCAATTATTGTTTACTGCAACAAACTTGATCGTGATTTTTCGCATGATCATGAAAAAATACACGAACAGCTTATGAATTTGATTACTTATTTAAACGATCGATTGGCCGGTCTGTTTGTTCATTTGGTTGCGTTCAACGGAAGCGCTGTGGTGGCGCGATCATGCCTTTTGCATAACGCCGCTAGACGTTTCAGAACCAAAGTTGAGGATCAATGTCATGCGTAGAATATTAATTCTACCACCTGGTAAGGCTATTCGGCACGGCAACGATCAGGCCGCCGCAGGTTCGTCAACGCCATCACCAAACGAAAGTCCTTGAACGTTCACTGTAGCAGCTGTGTTGTCGGAGAAGGGAAAATGTTGACGGTTGCTGATGGTGCGTGCGATACGCAACGTTCTTCCACAACATATACGCGCCTTTGGCGTGTGTGTTCGACTCGCCGTAACAAACGCTGTTTTTGGTGCGGTTGGTTTTACTCGTGTTATGTGGTTTCTTTATCGTGTGGTCAAGCACAATTTTTCGTAATCGCATTCTGGTCCCACAACTCTAACCGTGTTCCGTCATCATCCCACCCAATGTAAACAAAACATTTCCCCCAGGTCCGACGAAGGGCTACATCCACGCACACACCCACTGTTTTGCTACCCACACACGCGGTAGGGGCTAGGCACTAAGTAGGCCAAACCAAGACGCATTAGAAGAGACTGCTTCCCTGTGAAAAATCATCAAACCTACATCAAACCGTGTGGTCCCATTGCTTGTGGTTACCTTATCGCTGATCCACGAAAGACTTTCTGTGTCCTCCGCTTGCATCATGGTTGTTGCTGCCGTTCGTAAGATGTCTCCAGTATTCAAACCATTAACGACACACGGTGAAGAAAGCCAGTGGAATCCAGTTGACTACCGCGTAGCCACTTTCTCGCTAATGACTGTACACAGCTAGGACCACTTTCCAGCGTTTTTTTTTTTTGTAAGGCTACTGTGGCCTTGATGAGCCTTCGTTACACGCTTATCGGAAAGGGGTTTATTTTAGCGACAAAAGCACACACTCTTTACTGGTACACCAGGAGGCTTCTTCTCCATCCGTCACAGCGGTCGCGCGAACGTAAACATGCAAAGGTTTGCCTGCCTCCCAGCCTATTCGCGGAGTGTGACGCTTCGTGACCTTGGCTGGTCAAGAGGCTGCTCCTGCTGCTCTTTCTGCTCTTTTGAGCTCGCTCACATCCGAGCGATAGAGAGCGCGCGCACACGTATTAGATGGACAGCGTGCCAAAAAGAGTAACAGAGTTCCGTCTCCGTGCGTTTGTGTCTGTGTATGTGTGTATGTTTGTGTCCCGGGGAAAGGGAAGGGGTTTGATATTTCTACTACGCAACAGTTCAAACGGAAATCCTTCACGTTGCTTCCGGTTCACGAGTTCTCGTTCAATGTTATCCACACAGCTACAGAGATGATGGTGCGACTCTTTCTGCCTTTTTCGATGGAAAATTCGACGAGACTCTGGCGATGGCTTACCCCGTTGAGGTACTGGCAATTTTGTAAACAAAGAACGCACCCATTCGTTGGTCGTGACAATTGTGCATAGTAGAAACGATCCACGAGTACCGAACACACACTACATCGATCAGCTAGAGAACGGTATTCGTGGAAATATCACACTAAAATTGCACTTCTAATCAATTCACTTTCTAAGCCACACATTTCCAAGAACAAAAACATTCACAGTGACCTGAACCTGCTAGCGTATGAACTCCATGGCTTAGGCGATTTGCTCGAAAGTTGGTAGCTTTTACTATTGGTACAATACTAGATTTCCGTCCACTACTTCTGGAAAGCACTGCGCCACAAAGCGACAAATATTTGTCGTGTTGTGCAGCCGCGTATCAGCGATGATAAGCAGGTTATTTTTCACGTTTTTCGGTGCTTCTGTTTTTCTTCGCTGATTCACACGCACTGCCTTCGCGACTTTTTTTTCCCTTGTAACTTCCTACTGACACTTCCTTTGATGGTGTTGGTTAGGTTGATGGTAAATAACAAAGAAACGACTTGAAGTTTGCCGACGTGAAACTTTGTATTATAACTGCAATAGTACCACAGGGTTTTGCTTGTTCGTAACAATTCTCTTGGCTTGCATGCAACGATTAAGCTTTTGTAACACTTTACCAACATATAATTCCAACATTTAATTTAAATACCCGATCGATGACTGTTTTTTTCGCGACTGCTTTCAGTCGACACTTCAACTAGACTGCTATAAACATAGTGGCAACCGTTTATAGCATCTCTGGCAGCGCGTTCGTGTGCCAAAACATAAACATTGACCGCGCACATTTGCTCACACGCACACCGTGGAAACTTTCGCTTTCTCAGCGACAAATAATAAGCAGAAAGTAAAAAAAATATCATCCGGTTCGGTAATATATTCGCTTGCAGTTTTTTTTATGAAGTGAAACTTTTACCATCACAAGTCTCGGTGTTGATTTGTGTTTTAATATTTTCGAAACCACCAACCATGTCTGCGTGCCGCGTGAGAACACCGGTAAACGAACGATTCCTTGACACGCCGATACGAGGAACCTCCTGATCACTGATAAGACGCACATTAATGACTCCGTTTCGTGTTCTTTTGTAGCACAAAATCCGCTCCTTGCTTAAAGTAACCGGGCTGGGTGCTGGCGTTTTTAGCGCGTACAGCGTGTGGCGAGGAGATGAGAAATTCTACAACAACGTGTTCATGCCGATCGTACGCCTCATACCGCCGGAAACGGCACACGATCTTGCGGTGCTCGGTGTCAAATGGAAACTGTTCCGCCCGGCGTACCAAGATACGGATCGACTGCGGACACAGTTCCTCGGTATGACGTTCAGCAATCCGATCGGTATAGCGGCCGGTTTCGATAAGCACGGAGAAGCCGTCCAGGGCTTGCAGCTGATCGGGTTCGGTTTTGTAGAGATTGGATCGGTAACACCCGAACCACAGCCAGGTAATGCGAGACCACGCATTTTTCGCCTGAACGAGGACAAAGCCATCGTCAATCGGTACGGATTTAACAGCGAAGGGCATGACGTGGTGTACGATCGTTTGCGGGAATCCCGCGAACAGGAGCAACCAGAGCAAAGGGTAATGCTTGGTATAAATTTGGGCAAAAACAAACTGTCTCTGGATGCGATCGCCGACTACGTGCAAGGTGTAAAGCGATTCGGCAGTTTGGCAGACTATCTAGTGATCAATGTGAGCAGCCCAAATACGCCCGGATTGCGCACCTTGCAGAGTAAAAGCACGCTGCAATCGTTGCTAACAGAGGTGCTGAAGGCACGTGCTACACTGCCGGCCAATGAACAAAGGCCGATACTGCTAAAGCTCGCCCCAGACCTCTCGGAGGAGGATCTGCGTGAGATAGTGGAAGTGATTCGAGGCAAGGCGTGTGCAGTGGATGGACTGATCGTATCCAACACAACCATTGATCGACCACCTACGCTCAGAAGCAATAATGCCGGTCAGCTCGGTGGATTGAGTGGTCCTCCATTGAAGCACCGTTCGACAACGATGATCGCAAAGGTGTACAAACTGACGGAAGGAAAGATACCGATCATTGGCGTGGGTGGCATTTTTACGGGTGAAGACGCATTTGAGAAAATTGAAGCCGGTGCCAGTGCGGTGCAGCTGTACACATCCTTCATTTTCCACGGACCGCCGGTAGTGCCGAAGATTAAACGCGAGCTGGAACGTATGCTGGAAGCGAATGGGTACGCCAGCGTGCAGGATGCAGTCGGTAAGGGAGTGGACAAATATTTGTCATGAATGTGATGTGCATCTCAGGAATTAGTTTAAGCAAAACAATGAGTCGAAATATATGGGTTGTACATAGTTGCGAAATTGGACCGGTGTTTTTTGTTTTTGCCATGGTTCGTACTACTTTTTTCACCGGGAATGTCAGGAAGCACTCAATCATGAGTTATATACACTCGCCATAGCACTGCAGATTTCGGGCAACAGGCATCTCTGTCTTACGCATGCATTGATTCTCCCCACTCGCTTACTCCTTCGGCAATGCGTCAAAGTACAGCTGTCAAATATTGAAGGAAAAAGGGCAAAGAAAAATTTTCTCTCGATGTGGAGCGATAACGCTTTTTGCTCTGGCGTGTTTTGATCGAATTTTCTTTATACAATTGTACAGTGAAATTAGTGAAAAAGTGCTTTCCTCTTAAGCATCTTTGTTTCGCGATGTGTGAAAGTAGAACGTGAAACGATGCAGCAACAGTAGCAGCTATTAAACGTACCAAACACATCAGGCACAACAACAACACACACACGCACACAGATACACGAGATCACAGCACTACGGCAGCGGACGGCAAAGCAATGTCGCTTTTCCGGAAACCGAAAAAACCTATCCAGCGACGCGTTTTCAGCGGCTACGATGATGAGGATGAAGAAAACCATAACGCGTCCACCGGCAAGGATCACGGTCCGACCGGTGTCAGCAATGGCAATGATAATGGCAGCGACATCAACCGACCAGTACCGATGGAGACCGATCCCGCACCGGAAGGTCCGGCGGTAGCGGTTGTACCGACCGGGTCTGAACACCGCAAGCGAAAAGAACACCGTGCGGAATCTTCCTCTAAGGGCTCGTTGAAAGCGATTCCGAGCACCAAACCCTCTTTGCTTAGTTTCGACGACGAAGGTAACAAAAAACATCCATTTTAGTCCTTGACATAAGAAAAAGAAAAGTGCACGAGCGAAATGATACATGGCCATCGTCGTCATGTTGGCAAGTGATCGCACGAGCAGTCGACCGCAATTGAATTGCAGAAGAAAAGAAAAAGAAATCTTGCAAATTGCATTGTGCCTGGAGAAGAGATTGCTCAAACGCCCTGACCGGGAAGTGTATTTCGTCCGGCCTGTAGGGTGTAGGAAGAAAACGAAATTAATAAGTGAATCCCCGTGTGCCAATTGTAAAGTGTCCTGACTCGCTGTCGGGAAACCCCTTTTTGGGCACGATGTGCTGGGATCATCGTACCGTCTGGCGCTGAGCTACCCACCGTCTACAGGAACTCATTTAATGGCACCTTTTCCCGTTCGTTTTTTCTTTTCTTCTTCTTTCTCTTTATTTCCAATTCCCATCGGTTTTGGGTCATCGTGCGCGGTGCAACGTCCCTTACGCGTTCCACTAACGCGCAGAGGAGGGCGAAGTTTTCCAAGTGAAAAAGTCCTCCCACAGCAAGAAGGTGATGAAAACGCTCGACAAGGAACGGCGCCGGAAGCGACACCTGGAAAAGAACAATGGCACACATACGGCAGCGACCCAGCCCGGATTTGGCGCGGAGCAGGGCAAATCGAGCGCATCGCGCAAGCAGCAGCAGTACCTTTCGTCTTCGTCGTCGCCACCTTCGATCACGGGGTCGTCGCACGGCAACGACAGTAATGATAAGATAAAAAGAGAAAAGTGTGAAAATTCTAGCTCTAATATCCAAACAGAAATACGCACAGACGACTTTGTGGTAAGGTTATTATTATTCAATTTTCTACTACTCTTTTTCTTTTAAGTTGTATTTATACTACATTTAATTCGTTCAAAAACACCAAAACAAACCGCGATCGAAACATAGAAGAAGAAGAAGAAGAAGAAGACGAAAGAGATCAAGCGAGAACAAGCAATGCTTCGTATTGGTTCTTTTCGCATAACTTTATGTTGATTTTTACATACGACCGTGCGTTCCTTGTTCCTTGCTTCCAATTCCAATCGAGCCCTTTTCGAAGGGGCTCGTCGTGTTAGTTTTCATTGGTAAATGATATAAATGATATGCGTAGTAATTGAGGATCTTGAAAAGATTTCACCCCTCCGTGAATATTCAACTTTCAACGACCGTTCAATGGACAGTTCACAATCTCATCACCTCCCCCCTTATATTACGTTGTGCTCCCCAACTACCTTTCCCTTTCGAATGCACCACAGCGCATCACCGTAGTTCCATGCCTCAATCCTCAAACCAACATCGCGATTCAGAAGGCCACAGAAAGAGCAAATGCAAACGCGTCTACAAGCAATCGAACGGATAATTTGCACCGCTTTTCCGTCCCATTCTAATCCTCTGCGCCGCATTTCTTCTCCATCGTGCCCAGAATCAGCGCAAAAAATGATGTCCATGTTTAAGGTTTACGCTAATACTAGTCTTTCTATGTTTTTTGCATACTTGGCTATTGCTTCCCAATGCACTCTGCAATCTCTGACACGTGGTTGGCGTAGCTGGTGGTCAAAAAATCGGACCCTGCGAATATGATTCTGAACGGGCGGGCTGCCCTGTGTGCCGGACGGAACGATATGTCCTCGGAGGATGAAGCGAACGAGGAGGATGAACCCGATGGTCGGATGCAGCATCATCATCGGTTTGCGAAACCGCAGGACAACTTCAAGATGTGTCTGGAAAACGGTGTTATACCGGACGCGGCCATGATCCACGCTGCTCGCAAACGGCGCCAGAAAGCACGCGAGCAAGGTACGTAAAAGGTGCTGTGTTATGAGGTTTAGCGAGCTAATTTCCTTTACTTAATTCCATTTTAGGTGAATTTATTCCAGTGGAGGAACCGAAGGAAGATAAGAACAAAAAGCGAACCGTACAAGAGGACGGAGACGGTGATGGATCGGATGAGGATGACGATCGAATCGATATGTCGGCTATCACCGGTGCCAAAGAGCGTGAAGAACGGCGGGAACAGTTCTATGCCGTGCAGCGAGAAGGTACTGTGTCTGATTTTATATTCATCGGCCATTCTAGCTCATTAATACATGCTTTCTTTCATTTTCACCGCACACAGATTCCGATGCAGAAGATTCCGATGTGGAAACGAAGGAGTGGGAAAATCAACAAATACGCAAAGGAGTTACCGGTGCTCAGCTAGTTTCGGCGCAACAAGAATCCGTAATCTCACAGTACTTAATTGGCAGCAACTTCAGTCAAACGTTCCAAAACAAATCGGCCTTGCTGATGGATGGGCAAAGGGCGGGCGATGATGTGAGCAATGAGCTGCGTGGCCTTTCAACGGCTGCCC
Source organism: Anopheles rivulorum (assembly GCA_018908115.1). Classification (NCBI taxonomy): domain Eukaryota; kingdom Metazoa; phylum Arthropoda; class Insecta; order Diptera; family Culicidae; genus Anopheles; species Anopheles rivulorum. The sequence continues at coordinate 17,104,612 of STHB01000004.1, forward strand.
TGCTCGAGAAAGCCTACGCTGCGTCCAGTGGCATCCGGTTGTCTGGTAGTGGTAGTAAGCGAACGAATGCATCAGGAAGCAGTGGAAGTGGTGGAATGACTAAAGCAACGGACACGAAACCGACCGGTCCGCGAATGCCACAGCAGATTCTTACACAGCTAACCGAACGGCATCGTACGACGGCGGAGTTGAACCGTAAACACGACGAAGACATCAAACAAATCACGCAAGATATCAAACTGCTGCAGATGGATCACCTGTCGTGCGAGCAAAAGGCACCGGTTGCTGCGGCCAAGTACCGGTTTTATCAGGAGTTTCGCTGCTATGTGTCGGATTTGGTCGAATGCTTGAACGAAAAAGTACCGCTGGTGATGACACTCGAGCAAAAGGCACTCACCTTGCTGGGTAAACATTCGGGAATGCTGATTGAACGACGTCGTCAGGATATGCGCGATCAAGTGAAGGAAGTCTCCGACGCTAACAGTAAGTATTGCGGTGTTGCGCAGGAAGCGTATCGGATGTTAATATGCCTTCTTTCTCAATCTGTTTCATGCAGAAGGTGTCAAGCGAGTCGGTCCAGAGGAACAGGAACGTATTCGGCGAGCGGCTGAAAGGGAGGGACGACGGACACGTCGTCGACGGGATCGTGAGAAGAACGAAACGGCCGAGAGTCATTTCGATGGCATGTCCAGTGATGATGAAATCCCCGACATGGAAGCAGCCCGCTATCGTTCCGCCCTGCAAGCGATCGAGCTGGAAGCGAGAGAGGTGTTTGTAGATGCGGCGGAAGAGTACGGCGAGGTGGCCGGTATTCTGGAACGATTCGAGCAGTGGCGCCAGCACGATATGCCCGCATACAGTGACGCTTATGTGAGCCTTTGTCTGCCGAAGATCTTAGCACCCCTGATCCGGCTCGAGCACGTCTGTTGGAACCCGCTAACGATGGATGCGTTGGTGGAGCTGGAGAATGAAAAGTGGTACCGCACGGTCGCTCAGTATGGTTGCTCAGCCACGACGGAGGCGACACTGGCAGCGGATCCAGACGTGCGGCTTATACCGACGCTGGTGGAGAAAATATTCCTGCCAAAGCTGACGGCACTGGTCGAACAGTACTGGGATCCGCTGTCCACGACGCAAACGTTCCGGTTGGTGCGATTGCTGAAGCGATTCGTGCGCGATTATCCATCACTAAAACTCACGTGCAAACCGCTCCGGGTGCTCTTCCAGGCGATACTCGATAAGCTAAAACAGTCGATCGACAACGACGTGTTTATTCCAATCTTTCCCAAACAGTAAGCATTCGGATTTCTTGCTTCTTTCGCAACTGTTCGTATTGAAACGTTTACGTCCATTCTTTCATTGCAGAGCGCAAGAGGCAAAGTCATCCTTCTTTCAGCGCCAGTTCTGTAGCGGTTTAAAGCTACTGCGTAACATCACCAGCTGGCAGGGCATTTTGGCCGATGCAGCACTGAAAGAGCTCGCGATCGGTTCGCTGCTGAATCGCTACCTACTGAATGGTATGCGCGTCTGTTCGCCGGTGGATGCGATCGGGAAAGCTTCTACCATTGTGTACACATTGCCCCGTGTCTGGCTCAATGCGGGCGCATCCGTCGTGCAGAACATGGATCAGTTTGTCAGTATGCTGCAACATTTGCAATCTCAACTAGATCCTGCCCTTCCGCAAAATGGGTAAGTTAGCCTTTTCCGCCTTCTCACCGTGATACTGTGGTGGTGCATAGCAGTATACTACAAAGAAGCTTCCTTTATTGCCATTTGCAGCGAACTAGCCGAACAGATACGCAAAATTCTAACAAGTTTGCACGTGGTTTCAACGACTACAGCGGCATTGAACTAAACTTTATTCAGGAAAGGTTTTATTGATACATACATCCGCATCCGGCAGTCGGTTTTTCGATCAATGTTTCTAATATAATAGAAAAGCAAGTAAATAAAGTTGCCCCGTTCGTTTTGAATGAATGGAAATAAATAAAAAAAAATAAATCGATAAATGCGATATGTGAAGGACCCGCGAACACAAAAATGAATAATACCGAAAAGTGGCAGAAGCAAATGCACGTTTGTGTGTGTGAAATGTAACTCAAAATTCGAGAAATTAATAGATCGTAGACTATTGTACCGCAAGAAATTGTCTATACCTGAACTTTTGGACAAATATGTAAACAGAAGCCTACGAAAGGTTAGTATTTCTGGATTTTAAGACTGGGCGTAGACGAAAGATCAAATGTTCTGAAAGAAACGGTTAAGAATCCTGGCTACATTGCGCTCGACTAAAAGCATGTCAAAGAAAAAGGAAAAGCAAAATTATCTTTCCCAAAACAAGAGCCAAATCTGTTAAATGGTTTTAATCAACTGCAATGGTCGGAATCTGCACCGATCGACGGATGATGATGTCATCTGGGCGCTGTGTACCCGAATGCCCTTCCCGTGCGTCGTCCTTGTCGGTGCAAACATCGAACGACGAAAGGCACATCCTAAAAATAGCATCCTTGATTGACCGCCGTTGGGGCATTAAGGGAGTCACGAGATTCCCGCATACGGGCGATTGCATTGACCCACCGACGGGAAGTTTCCTTTGCTTGTACGTTTCCACTCTTAATCAAATCTACTTCTTTTCGATTTGTTTCAGCGCGCTTCGTCACATCTCCTGGTTTCATTCATTTCTCGCGCACACGAAACCGTTGCATCATTCGTCACCGCTCTATGTGTGTGTGTGTGTGTGGGTCAACAGTTTTGCGCGATTGTGCTGCCGGAACACGAAGGACCACGCTGTGAAACGGACAGACGAAAACATCTTATCAGCATTTCTCGGTATTTAGTCATTTAAGAAACAAAAAAACCACCGCACCCATCCGGAACGGTCTTATTTCCTTCCAACGTTCCTTCCAAAACCAGGACCGACCCATCCAGCGTCTGCTGGATGCAAACCATTCCACCGCGCACAGTACGGTTCAGTTGTTCCGTTCGATCGCAAGAACGCAGACGGTGGTGTCGTGTCGCGAACGAATGGAAAGACGCGAACCGTGGTCGCTGCTGGTTCGTGTGGTGTACACGAGCTTCCCTTGCGAATGAATAACCTCCGGGGTCACGACGTCACCGATCAGAAGTGTGGTTAAGTGGCCTTTTCGCCAGCGCATCGACGACCAAAGATTGGTCAATTGGACAGGCGTCCAAGCGAACCGTCTCGTGTGTCCCAGGCGATCGCCGCTGGATAAAACCAAGCCGTTCGATGCCGATCGTCAGTTATGTCGCAACTATCGTCCAGTGCGGAGTGATCGCAAAACAGCGTGAAAGTGAACACAGTTGAAGCGTCCCGGTGAAATTTGGAAGTGTGTCCCGACGAGCGTCCCAACGGCAAGATGATTTGAGTGCTGCAGTTCTGTGCTGTGGTTGCATTAACGGTATTCACACACATTCAGTGCATATTTACCGCCGTTTCGTGTTTGTGAGTCAGTGCATTTTGAAAACAGTGCGCGATAAGTTTGAACTACAACTGGTCAGGATGGGCTTCATTCCAGCCATTCGATGGTGGCTTCCGGTGCTAGGGTGGGGTTAGTAGCTCGTTCCGAAATTCCTATTCTTTGCCGCTGCACTTCAATATTTCAACAAGCGCAACGAAGATAACCAAGTTCCTGCCGAAAACCGGCTGAATGGCCATCAAGTTCAAAACCCGGGTGGTCACCCGGCGTCATCTGATTCCTCTCTCTCTCTCTCTCCCTCTCTCTGCGTGTGGTGCTGATAGTGGCTTATCGGTGACCGCCGGAATGCGTGGCATTCGTAATGCATTCGCACAACTTGCCAGCAGTGTCCTCAAGCGTCTAAGAGGAATAAAGGGAGAACGAAGAAGACAAGAAGTTGATGATAGCGTGCTTTTCGCTTCTTTTTTTTGGCTTTTCGTTCTCTTGCCCCATCTTGCCAGCAGTCTCGTGATCCGATCATCGTGTTGACCTTTTGACAGCGTTTAATTGCTTTCCCAGGCTGCTCAGCTGCAGGAGGCGACGGAGTTGGACGTATTATTCCAACTCCACTCCAGGCACGAGGCATGATGTGAGATCTTATCGTCCGGAGGAGGCCTGCTAGCCTGATGCGTCAGCTTGTTTGTTGTTGTTACAGCAAAAGGATCTTCTTATCGTACCGATACATTTGACTCATTTCTCACTTCGAATTCCAACTCCCACTTCGGATGACACAATGCGGCGTGGAATGTTCCCCTCGTGGCGAATGTTCGCGTTAGTGTTTTGAGACTTTTCGCCTATCAATGTTGTTTTGTATTCCTTTTTTGCCCCTGCTGCTAATCAGCTTGCGGCTAATGTGATTGCAAATGGTGATGTGTGTTCAAGTATTTTGTAATTACTCTTTCCCGTAATCCACAAACACAAATCGCCCACCAGCGTGGATGTGTTGTTGGAAATGCTTTCTTTTTTCGTCCTCTTGTTCAACATCTTTTGAAGTGTGTTGAAGCGTTAACTATATTTGCAAATATAATGGAAACCCTTTCAAACTATTCCAGCTGTAACGCTATTACCGCTGCTCATCGATCGCAGCGATGGGTTTGATATCTTTCCACCAAACTACGACATCCGGTACCGGCTGGAAACGGATGTCACACTCGTACCGGATGTCCATGCGACCGACAACTACATGTGGTACCTGAACGGTTACCTGCGGGTTCATCGTTACGATGCAAATAATCTTGCCGCCCAAGTAAGTACTACGGCTCGGTAATATCCTGCAGTAGGGTTCTCCTCACACGTTCACTCACGCCACATTTCGAACGAATAGATCGAGCTCGATCGCCATCACATCCCGCCGAGTAGTGAGGGCGATGTGTCGGCACTGCTGGCACCGTTCCGCATCGCGATCGCCAACGACACAATACTAAGCATCCTGTTCAAGCTGGACGAACCGATCTGGTCGGCGAACATTAAGCGTGCGCTGGCCTCGCTGCTGCAGGCCCATGGCGACGGTCCCGGTGCGTACGTCGTCGACGAGCAGGGCATCTTCGGCAGCTGCCCGACCGAATACTTCGTCGTGAACAAATCGAACGTGTTCGAGATCTCGAAAACGTACGGCATGGACCGGTGCACGATCTACCGCGGTGCGATCTATCTGACGCGCAGCAACATCCCGCAGAACCACTGCATCCCGAACAAGCAGCCGCAGGCGATCACGTCCCGCATCGCTAACTACAAGCTGCGTAAGATCGAATCGTACCGGTACATGCTGACCGAGCTGGACGGTACGATGCGCACCAACATACGGACGCTCGAGTCTTACTATCCGCAGTTCCTGTACTCGCGCGTGGTTCTACGGTACGAGCAGCACCAAGCGCTGGACGAAGCGCCCGGTCGGCCGGTGATCGACATTGTCAATGGGATGGAACTGATGTTCAGTCCCATCCTGTTCGACAGTCCCGATCTCGAGGCGACCGGTGGCCGGAGTCCGAAATCGAGGGAGAAGCTTATAAAGCGCACCGCCAGCCTGCTGAACGCGATGGCCGACAATCTCGAAACGGTCGACAACAAGCTGAAGGAACCGTACGACGAAACGGTGTCGGAAATTATACGCCTCATGGGCACGATGGATCTGGAAACGCTCAAACAGCTGTACGAAGAGATTGATCTTGGCACATCGTACCGGCAGGAAACGGCACGCAACATCTTCCTCGAGATAGTGCCACGTACCGGTACCACCTCGACGATACTGCTCACGCGCGACCTTATCATGAACAAGCAGGTAAACCCGATGACCGCCGTACAGTTGCTGATCTCGCTACCATTCTACATGGCGGAACCGTCCCAGGAGCTGGTGAAGGAATGTGAAGTGTTTCTGGAAGTGGGTGCGGACCGGCCGGACATAAAGCATGCGGCCGTGCTCAGCTACGCCACCATGATCTACAACACGTTCGTGGCGGGCAAGCTGACCGCGGACACGTTCGAGAAGTACGTCAAAATGTACTTCGATCTGTTCCTGAGTAAGTTCCGCATTGCGTTGGGCGCACGCAGTCGCTTTTCGACATCTCAAACGAACATCGTCCTTTTCTCACAAACAGACAGCTTCGAGTACGAGCAGCAGATGCTCTACCTGGAGGGGTTGGGCAATCTGCAGCTGGAAAACGTGGCCGAATATTTGGATCCAATCATACGGGCGGACTACCCGCAAAACACCGATATACGCTTCCTGGCCATGTTGGCCCTGCTGCCGACGGCACATCTGCGCCCGAACCAGGTGTACGAAACCTACTGGCCAATCTTTCACTCACGCACCAGCCCGCTGCAGCTGCGTGTGGCCGCCTTTACCATGCTGCTATTCTCCAATCCGACGCCTGGTCGCTTATTGGGACTGTACAGCGTAATAAAGACGGAGAACGATCCACACATGATCAACTTTTATCGCACGACGGTACTAAGTATCTCCGAAACGACCTACCCCTGCTACCAACATCTGTAAGTTAGTGGTTCATCTGTTTGAATGGTCCCTAATGGCTTTGGGTGTGAACTTTTCCTTTTCAGCAAGCTACTTCTCGCCTACATGACGCGCCAACTGCCGGATGCACCGGCGCCCAAATATTGGGTCACCGGTAACTATCTGTTCGACTATCGCGATCGTAAGTTCCACATCGGTTCGATGCTGCAGACCATGCTTATTGGTAGCCACCAGACGGATCTACCAATGATCGCCTCGCTCAAGTTCGATACGGAAGCGCTTGGAAGGTTTACGGGCCAGCTAGGGGTATGTGGCTCTGACGAACATTGTTTGTGTACCATTCTCACATCTCCCTGATTATCCATCCATGCACAGCTGTACATCAAGGCACGCGGATTGAGTGACGCGGTCATCAATCGGCTTACCACGTTCAACTCGAGCCAACTGCGGCTGGATCGATTGAGTAGCATACTGAAATCGATGAAGCTGTCCACCATCAGTCCGACGCCTTTACACTTTGAGTTCATCGTTCAGTTTGAGGGCAAAGCCGTTCTGTGTTACCATCTAAATCAAACTACGTTCCACAACCTAACCGACGGCAACAGTAAGTAGTAGAGCGATGTGTCGGTTGGACGGGTATGGTTCGCTGTACGCAATGTTGTCTTCTCCCCCTTTGCAGTCATCAATCGGATCAATCTGCTAAGGGACAGCCACGTTAATATGCAGATCGTTCGGCGACCGTTCATGATCAAGTACGCACTCCCGACGCTGCTAGGCACGCCGGCTGACATTCTCATCGAGAACACCGTGCTGGCGACGGTTCGCGGTAACACCACGCAGCAGACGATGCTGATGGACAAGGTGGCACGCAGCAACCAGGTGGACGTCCGGTACTCGTCGTACGCGGTTGTGAAGATACGGAGCTACAACCCGATCAACGATGTAGAATATTCCACCATACGCGAGCAGGGCTTCCTGGTGTACATACCGGTGAACAATGAGATCGTGTGGGACATTGCGGGTAAATCGATTAGCTACAGCTTCTACCGGCCCGAGAACATGACCAGTGGTATCTCGCTGAAGAGCCGCACGCGCAACACGCCGGCCAACGGATCGACGGCAGCGGAAACACTCGAACCGAAGGAGGAAGATATCGCCAAGTACGGGTACCGGATCGATGATCTGGGCATTCAGCTGCTGGCTAGGGTGCACCAAGACTACACCAAGGATAATGTGATGTTTATGCTGGAGACGGACATACTGGACAATGCGAAGGTCCTCACGAAGGCCCCATTCTCGCTGGTCAACAACTTGCTGCGCATCGTTAGCCTGATACAGCTGAACACCATCCACATCGGACGCGACAAGCATCTGACGCTGCTGATTGCAAACGACCAGAAAACGCTGCTGCAAGGTACGCTCAAGTGGGACACGCAGAACTACTCCAAGCAGCCGTCCGTGCCGGAAAACGAAGTGCTGCGGGTAAATCTCATCCTTGCCCATACCATACCCAAACCGGAAGGGAGCCGGGACGAGGTGAAGGTACTGCACAAGTGGGACATCGTGTCGCAGTACACCAACTTCAAGTGTGACCGGGCGGCACGGATTTTTTTCTCACTTACCCGCCACGAATGGAACAGCTCGAACTGGAAGGTAAGTTGTACGGCGGGAGAAAACTTTGGTGATTGCGGGGGTTGGGGAGGGAAGGAGGGTGCACGGTTAGTTGGGATCTTATCATCGGCATCGATGTGTTACCGACCCTGGGATCCATCTTGGCGCACGCGTGTACGCTTCGCGCGTTCGTTTTTCAATTGAATTAAACTCAATCAGAGAAAGGTCAATTTTTTGCGCACCCGCGACATCAGCACGCCGGGAATTGGGTGATTGCATTTCTCCGCAGCGGACAATCGAATTGCTTTTAATTGTTCCAGCTTCGTATCTGTGCAAATGTGCATACCCCCCAGGGAGCGCCTGTGGTGTGCCGTCTTTTTTGTGCCGGAAAAAAAAATTACTGGACAAATCACGACGATAATTAATGTTGGAGCAGCCGCCTAAGGTCAGTGGTTTTACAGTATTTAAATTACCAGTTTGGAACGAACGTTTATTTTGCGACACAAGCGTCAGTCAATGTAACACGAACATGAGTATGCCCCCTTGCATTGATTGTACTAGCAGAATTACTAAGGCTAAAGCGTTTATGCTTGTAGTGCAAATTTGGCTAGCAGTAACATTTGGTGCCATTATGTGTCGGTATGCACTTCGCTTCGGACAAGTCGTCCCTATTCGGCTGCTGGCTCTGCCTCGCCACCAGCTTCGCCACCACCTGTCTCCAGTTGTTTTTCCAGCTCAATCAATGCCTTCACACCGTCCACCATTTCCTTGATTGCATCAAATTCGGTTAACCCGAGGCGTCGTTTGTTCGACACGTCCAGTATACCGTCGCCGGTATCCGTGTGTTCGCCGTGCACACCGCGAATCTGCAGCTTGTTGGTGGCTGCTGCCTCCTCCATTCGGGCCTTGTCGCCGCTTAATTTTGGCAACCGTATGTGGACCGAGGCGCGAATAGCCGTACCGAGATTGGTCGGACAGAAGGTGAGATATCCGAGCCGTTCGTCCCGTTGGAAGGGTATATGTTTGCTCAACGTTTCCAGCGCGGTAATGAACCGTTGATACACTTGCGCTGTGAAGAGGTAGTATCCGACGTTAGGGTGGACGCTAAAAACACATCGAATTTGTGCAACTACTTACCAATATCTGCCCCGTCCTGCATGGAAATAATTCGCAAGTGGTCCTCCTCATTAACCCACACCACGAACGTTTTCGCTTCGTTCAGGAAGATTGCTCGTCCAGCCGGGAAGAACCGATTGGCCTGTGCCTCGTCCAGAAAACGGTCACACTCTTTAAACAGATAGTGACCCTCGGTCAGTTCCAACTTTTTGCTAGCATCGAGCGTATCGAGCAGATGCAACTCGCCCTGCAATTCCTCCGGTAGGTCCTGCAATGCGGCCTGCACCTTCTGGTAGATTTCTTCGTACTGGTCCTCCTGCATGCGCGGGTGGAACGGGAAGCCTTCAACCGACCGGGCACAACGGACACGTGTCGATACGACATATTGACCCTCCGGATCCAGATTCTCCAGCTCGGTCGGATCGCCCCAGCTGAGTTCCGGCTGGGCATCCTCCGCACCGAAACCCGTATGATACTCCTCAATTAGTGGATTAAACAGATCCGCAAACACGCTGTACGCCATAGGATCTGCCGCGTACAGACCAACGTGTGAATCTCGATTCTTCAATCCAGACTGAACGCAGTCCAGCAGTGTCGATTTGTACGACGGCGTTTTCACCTCCCTTAGCTTCTCAAGCAGCTCTTGCGTGAGATGTGTCTTCAGCAACGAGCTACACCCTTCATCCTCCGCAAGCTCCTGCAGACCCGTCTCGAGAGCAAGATTGGTTTCGCTTGCAGTACGGCGAACATTGAGCAGAAGTCCACGATTGTCGCGTTCCAGTTGCTGGATCCGTTTGCGTGCGGCGGCTAGTTCTTCCATGCTTTCCGCGACTTGCTCATCCGTGGGACAATCCTCGCACAGGACCTGCCGGATGAACTTGCACGCATCCTCTGGCTTATGGTCTTCCTGGTACAGCCGAATCAGCGCCTTGCTAAGACAATCGATAGCACCCGCCGATTCGAGATACTTCCGGAATGCCTCCCGCTTTTGATCCAACTACCAAGAAAAGGATGGTTGAACATCGCATCCCAATGCAAAGAAAGTCGATTCTCGGTGCCACTTACCGAAGCCATTGTGGATGGTGGTTTGAATAGCTGCTAGACACTTCAGTAGACCTTGTACGGCTTTCAAGTGGTGTACTTCTCCGTTGCGACGAAATAGGACACTTTTATTTTCAGCGCTCACCGTAAGCTCTTTGGGAATGTATCAGGATTTTCCAGAAGTCTTCCTTAAAAATTCACTGCAAATTTGGACACGGTTTTGTACACCCTGCTCGTTTGATGGTTTCGCCTTGAATGAATGTTGCAACAGCACTCCAGTGTCTACTGAGCCCTCAGCAAAAGTTGTGCACGTGAGCACAAAGATAGAAAAAAAACGAAAGTGCTCAGGCACGGGAATGGTGCAATATGCTATACGGAGGCTACCAACAGGCAGCAACCAAACAATTCTGTTGCCATGGTGATAGATACTGGTTGCTTTTCAAAAGGATAAAAGCGTTTTTATTATTGCCGTTTAAATACGACAGAAAAAACACATGCATCGCTGTTTACGAATGTTCGATTCTCATTTTAGATGTGCTTTTCGGCGGATTATCGCCCGCTGGTGTTCCTGCAGCGACCATTCCAGCTTACGGGCGAGGTCGTGTTCGGTGAGACAAAGGTTCCGAAACAATGTCCCAAAGAGCCGCGGATTGCATTCAATGTGTCCTATCATCTGCCGGAATATGTGGAGCGAATCTACCGCGCCCTGGACACGAAGGATCGTAGCTGTCCGAAGGAAATTCTACGCCTTACACCACCTCCGTTTTCAGGCGAATGTCGGGCAGATCGGTTCAGCCCGCTGACGACAGTGACTGGGCTTGATGGGCATTTCACGTTTACCAAGGTATGTCCACCACGATACCGTACCGGTTTGGAGTTACATATCAGGAAAACTGTACCTCATTGTCTTTCTAGTTGCCCTCCTGGATCGATATGCTGCTGCATCGGTTGGATCATGCTGTATCGGCAGTTGTGCCTGGACGTGTGCATACGCTCAACATGACCGATCATATCGATGTGCAAGCCCGCGTACTGCAGTGGTCGAACGATACGGAAATCCAAATCAACGGTGGCACTATTTGGTTCCCTTCCCGGTTTTACCACAATGTAAAAATGCAACATTCCTACACGTCACGGATCGAGTACGGGTTCCTCAGTAAGCAAAAGCTCCCTGCACGTTCGCGGAATGTCATCCCTAATTGTTTTCCCATTTTATTTTCCACTTCGGCAGGCGTCTGCAGCTTGATCCACAACAAGTTGACAACATTCAACGATCATATCCTGGAGCTGACCAGCGAGATCCGGGACGAGTATCGGGTGCGCGATAGCTTTCTGCTAACAGCCGACTGTTCGCTCACACCCAAAATGGCCATCTTTGTGCTGGACGACCAGAAGGGCGTACAGATCTACACTGGTGGTAACTATTTGATCTACGAACCAGGTTCTGGTGCAGGTGTCGTCGCCAATAATGGCAGCACCTACTCACCCACAATGACTGTGAACATCAACGATGAGCAGCTGATCGATCTGCGCAACATCGTTTATCAGTATCCGCCCGACGACGAGTTCTACGACTTCCGGGTGTACATCGATCGGGAGGGTGTACTGGTGGTGGAAAATCAGCTAAATGGTGCCGTCGTACAGTATGGACCGGCGGGTATTGTCAATCTGCTTCTACCGACCGTACACAAGGGACAGATGTGTGGTCTGTGCAGTGATCGCCAGTAGTAGAAATCGTTCGACTGAGTAAGGAACATCATCCGCGTACACTACGCTGCATTAGATGACAGTGCATGCAAGCATATGTTCGTATTCTACGTTAGAATTTAGTAGATTTTAACAATATAAATACATTTTTAATGAAACCAACTAAATACAGCGTATTTATTAAAAGCATTGTATTGCGTTGGATTTGGGTAACCAGCTGTGTTTGAAGAACGCATCTAACTCACCCCTCCGCAAGGTCCTCGATAGTATAGTGGTCAGTATCGCCGCCTGTCACGCGGGAGACCGGGGTTCGATTCCCCGTCGGGGAGGAGCTTTTTTTTCCCAGAACCACACCATGTCATTTTATGACATCCTTCTCGTTTCATTTTGTAAACATTGTAGTAACCTTTTTTTGGGAGAAAGTAGTTTGCATCTACGCACTATTTCAAATTCAGCTACTAAAGGGATATTTTTTCACAATATAATTTTTCATTTTAAAACTACAGCCAAACATTGTTTTCATATTTATCCAGAATTTATTACTTCTCTTTAGCATTTCACCGCTCGAATCTATCAGTTACTTAGCTTCCTCAAATACGCGACACAGAGACACTCTTAATATGCTTTACTCTTAAGGTTTAACGACAGGGTTCCACACAATATAGGCATTAGTTCGTACTGTACTTGTGTTTACATCGGGAAAATAGCAGAAACCACACATATTCGCTGCGTCTTCGAATAATGCGTGCATATTCTACCCTTTCTATTCCTACGCGGGGCAACGATGACGAATACACGATGTGCGACGATCGGTTCGTTTTGCCGCGATGTTTAATTTTACATTTACAACTTCTTTTACATACTGTTTGCAGTGCCGTATGATCCACTCACGCAATGGTAATTACTTTGCTACGTAAGGAAAATAACTGGAAACGATCTGTATTATACAATAGTACGCGAAATGATATCCGCGCTGTGTTAATCCCAATCTTATGCTTAGTTTTTCACTTGCTTTGTTCACGCGGCTGTGGGGAGCTCAGGGTAGTCTGTTCGACGATCTATTAAAATAAAGGAGAAAAATGATCGTATCTGGCAGCAGATGAGATTAATGAAACAAGAAACCGATCGAACTAATATAATCCGACCAACAAAGCGAAACGGAATGTCATAGGTTCACGTTTCACAACACGTTCCACGCTCTAATAATCAGTCTTACAACGCTTGCCCGCTATAACGTCCAACGACGGAAATGACCAACAACAGGGAACGGGGCAGGGTAATTGTGTTTCCGCACAACATTTTCCTTGTGAACACGGCCACCATGAATGCTTTTTGGAGATACATACACCTTAAGTACCTAAAATGAACTCGAACTCCTCAATAGTAGCACCAGATGGACTTGCGGAAAACATCATCAGCTCGCCGATGTCATATACCACATCGTCTACCTGTACATCGAGGCTGCTCACCGTCGTGGTGGTGGTAGTCGCATCGTGTAGCAACAGTTCTTCCACACACTCATCGTCGAACGGATGGTACTGTTGCGGATGTTGTCGTACTCGGTCCGCGCCTTTAAACACTGCAAATTCCTCTTCACTGGTGCTAGTACTATTGGTTCCCTGCCAGGCGGAATCGGCCGGGGCGTGGTACTATTCACCGAACATTTTACGCACCCGTGGATTAATCCGACGTATCCGACCACGGCTACTCACACTGGTTAACAATGTGGCGGCATCGGAATCATTCTCTAGCCGATCGTCATCGTGCACACCATCTTCGTCCTCGTCACTGTCATGATGGTGATGATGCCCGTCTCGTCCTCTTGAGTATCTTGACGAAGGTCCAGCTGACGCCGCTACATTATCATCTTCGGCTTGCAGGTGGTGTTCCGGATGGCTGTTGGCGTTACGCGGCAGACGGCCACCATTGCTGCGATGTGGGTGATGTTGGTGGTGCCGCATCCTGCTGTGCTCAGCTTCGTCGATATCGCGTCGATGCTGACTGCCGGTTGTTGACTGATGGCGAGAAGGAGGAGGAGCATGATGATACGGTTGCTGTTGTGTTGTGTTGTGATGATGATGGTTATCCACCACCCTATTACTATGACTATTGGTACTACCATTGTTGGCCGCCGTTGTGTTCGATGCATCACCATCGTGCTGTGCCGTGGACGAGGATGCTAACTGTCGACGCGACCGTTGCCGAATGTTTGCAAGCGCTCGGGCAATATTGTCCTCTTCGTCGTCGTGGTCCTCATCCTCGTCGTTGTCGTCCCGCCGCATCACCCGTTGGCGCTGGCGTGTGGCATTTCGTTGCGTTCGACTATGATGATTGTTGTCATTGCGATGAGCATCTTCGTCTTCCTCTTCCGATTCTTCGTTGTACCGAGGACGTTTCAACTTGCGCGTAGATCTACCACTCGACGGACCGGGGGCCTACAGAACCGAACATAATTTATTATTTGTTTTAAAATACCACATCTAGCATTACTTTGCAACAGTATCGATAGAGAACGGAGTTAATATAAAGAATAAAAAATTAAAGAAATGGAAAATTAAATATGCGAAATGATTCACAGAAAGATATGGCAATAAATGTAACATAATATATACCTAGAATATGATATGCGACCATAGTTCACTACAAACAAATCATAATCGTTGATTTATGTTTTCCATTAATTCTCACCTCGTACTCTTCGTCGGATGTGTACCGTTCTTTCCGTCTTGTCCGATGCGCCGCCATGCGACTACCGAACGATGTACTGCTATCCGTCTTTTTCGGTGTTCCCGTTGCAGCCGCAGTTTGAGAACGGCTGCTTCGCGTCCTTGACGATGAGCCCGCCATCATGTGCAGAGGCGTATTATCGTCATCGGAATCATCACTATCGTCGCTGTCGGCACCCTCTTGCAGATCCTCTTCGTGCGATGATGAGATACGCGTCGATTTCCTTTTTATCGGTGTGCAACCTTCACTACCCGTGCGCGATCGTAGTTGGCGGGCCGTGTTGGAGCGTGACGATCTCTGGGCCGTTGCCATCCGTAACGGTTGATTATCATCCTCATCACTTTCATCTGATACAGCCTCATCGTTCCTGTTTTGGCGAGCTTCCTGTAGCGCAACGCTTTGATCAAGCTCATCCGGGTTACGCTGATGACGGGATAGTACCGTACTACGAGTTCGAGTTCCTCTTATCGCGCTGACACCGCTAACCGTTGCCACATTAGCTATATGGGTGCTCGCGGATGTACCCGCTGTTCCTGCTACGGAGGTACCACTCGATGAAGCTACGGACGATGGACCCGGTTCACCGTAATTATGGTCTACGGTGTGCGGTGGTGGAGTTGCAGTACCACTAGACGCACTCACTTCCATGCCTCGTAATCGCCGACCTGATGTAACGGTGCTACTGGTAATCGTTCTCCGCACCGTCGTAGCTCCACTAGCTGACCCATTAGCAGTGACTACCGTACTGGAGGTTTCCACCAACAAACGGCGAGTGGAGCGCACGGAATGGAAACTGGTGGAAGCAACTGCAGGAACCGTAATTCCTGCCGACTGGTTTACGTCGTTATCACTCTCACTGGCGTACCAATTGTTTCGCGTACCGCTGGACGAAGCAGTTTGCCGTGCGTTTGAATGATTTTGTCCCGCTGCTGTGCGCTGGGCTCGCTGCGTTGCCGAGCTACGCTTGCTAATGTTGCTGGTCTCTTCAGGACTCTGATCGAGATCAGATGGCAGCTTGCGAGCCCTCATGCGTCGAGCGGGCGTTACACTCGAGGACGAAGATGGCACCGTCTGACGTGTATTACGTCCCACACGTACATCCCCATCTTCGTCATCCTCATCTGCATCATCATTGTCTGAGCGACGTTTGCTAGTACGGCTATGTCTGCTATTGCGAACGCCAGCATTACCATTCTCATCGTCGTCGTCGTCGTCGTCGTCGTCATTATCATCGTCATCATCTTCCTCATTGTTGTGATCCTCTAAGCTGTCCTCACTCTTGCCCCATTCGGCTTGCGCTCGCCGTATGCTGCCTCGGGTCGATCGCGACGGTTCGCCGATGTTGTCGTTGTCCGAATCGGACACTATTCGTGCTGTTTTTGGACGTTCCTTGTGGTAGCTATGATCGGATTCATAGCGGTTACGACTACGTTTCACTGGCGGTCCACGAATCGGTCGACCCTCACTGCTCTCCATTGCGTTTCCTTCCTCTCCTCTCGCATCATCACCACTATCGTCGTCGTCATCATCATCTTCAATGCTCGTATCATCCAATGGATGTCGAGTGCTTCTGCGCGGCCGCTTGCTGCCCAACGTAGTCTTTGGCTTGCTGTTATCGTTATGTTCAGATGGTCCTCCTGCATCGGCATCTCCAGCGTCTGTTATTGGTCTGGATGAAGCTAAGCTAGCGACGGCCCCACTACCATTACGAAGCGATCTTGTTCCACTAATGTCACCAGCAGCAACTCCACCTTGTGCGGTGGTTCCAAAGAGATCCTGTCGCACAGCACGCACTGCCGCCGGAATACGTCGTCCACTGCTACTGCCCGCCACCGCTGTGTCGTCCAGCACACCGGGACGTTTCCGTTTCGTTGTCGAACTGACCACTGTGTGCTTTCCCGCTTTTCGGCGTACTTTATTCCTTTTCTTTTGTTTCTTCTTCTGCTGCGATCGCTGTTTGCGTTTCTTGTAAGGATCGTACATCTCGCCTGAATCGTAATCGGCACGATGGGAGACCGGCACTCCCGTGCTATCATCGTCATCATCATCATCGCTGTCCGATTCGCTAGTCGTGTCGCTCGTGCTCACATCCGATTCATCACTACTGGCTGCCTCTTCTTCCTCCTCGTCTTCGTCCTGCGACCGGCGGCCACGGCGTGTTAGCATGCGTGCGGCACTGGTTGCTGTTCGACTGGTGCGGCTACTACTTGGACCCGGTATTGCTAGCGGGTCTATCACATTGTTGCTATTACCTATTCCTCCCGCCGACGATGACGATACCCCATTCGAGCCGCCCATCATGGTTGACGATGATTGGCCGCGTCGGGATGANGCTCACATCCGATTCATCACTACTGGCTGCCTCTTCTTCCTCCTCGTCTTCGTCCTGCGACCGGCGGCCACGGCGTGTTAGCATGCGTGCGGCACTGGTTGCTGTTCGACTGGTGCGGCTACTACTTGGACCCGGTATTGCTAGCGGGTCTATCACATTGTTGCTATTACCTATTCCTCCCGCCGACGATGACGATACCCCATTCGAGCCGCCCATCATGGTTGACGATGATTGGCCGCGTCGGGATGAAGACGCTGTTAACATTCCACCATTACGTGTACGCTTTCCGGATCGATTTTTCGCCATACGACGATCGTTCTCTTCATCGTCGTCATCGTCATCGTCCTCATCCGATTGTGCCGTGTTGTGGCTGGCAGTGGTGCGCGACGAGTTTCCACTCGTATTCATTCCACTTCCTGAGCTGTTGTTTAACGTTGCACCACCTCGACGGCTGCTGCTCGGACCTGCTCCATCGCGTTGCTCACGTCGACGCCTTTTTGACGAAGAAGCTAGACCATTACTGCCTCCAGTTGTTGAGAGGTCGTGGTTGCTAGCTCCATTACCCCGATTACGCCTACGGGCAGACTTCCAGTTGTAGATTACAGCCTTTATGTGTGCCTCAAACAAGGTGCTCAGTCGAAGGGTCATCGAGTAGATCTAAAAGAATAACAAATATGCTTAATAGTCTGCTTTTGAAACTACAACGAAGCGCTACATATTTCATATCCGTTTAGTACTTACCCTCGATCGTTTGTTTGTGTTGTAATTGCGAGAGTTTTGAAAGATAAGACGCATGTCCTTGCAGAAATCATACGGCGTGTCATAATTTCCACCCAACAAATCCTCCTTAATCGTGCGTAGATCCATTGGCGTATCGATAATCTGCAGATAGTCGGGGTGTTCTATCGTGTCTACCGGTTCCCGGAATGGTTCCGAATCATCACACTGCCAAATCATTTCCAACAGCTCCCGACAGTCAACCCGCCAATCGCCTTCGGGCACTAGCCGTCTTGATCTATAAAAGAAGAATAATCATGAAACAAAACAATACATAAATTATACATTTTTTTATATGCTTTTAAGTTGTCGGCGACCTTCATGTAGAGTCGTACAACATAGCTTACGAAAGTTCGATTTTTTCAATTCAAAATTTAACTTTTCGTCAAATTACCTTCTCGAACCCGTTCGTCGATTGCTAGAGATACCACTTCCGGATGGACCAGCACCGGCAGCAGAACTTGTCGATGGGCCAGGTCGATGCCTTTCAGTCTCCGAATCGGATGACAGGTATGTATCAACCAGTTGATGATAGACCGCCGGTACATCGATTTCATTGAGATCACTGTAAGAGGAAAGTAAGACATATTTATTTTCTGTTCCTTATATTCGTCATCTTCTCAACAAATTACCTCAGTATGCGCAGACAAAGATCAGTGATGATACGCGCGTTCCGTACGATCGTACTGTGTGATTCGTTGAATTTTTCAGCGTTCGTCGCCAGATAACGTACGTCAAACTGTGCTGACGTGATGCGCCGATAGAAGTGATTTTCAAACCGCGACTTGATGGTGTTCAAATCGATTGGATACTCCACCACAAACGCGTACTCCGGATAAATGTTGAGATCGACTGGTGCAAGAAAGAGATCCGCAATCGCAAGCCCCATCACTTGCTCCAACCCTGCNACAAAGATCAGTGATGATACGCGCGTTCCGCACGATCGTACTGTGTGATTCGTTGAATTTTTCAGCGTTCGTCGCCAGATAACGTACGTCAAACTGTGCTGACGTGATGCGCCGATAGAAGTGATTTTCAAACCGCGACTTGATGGTGTTCAAATCGATTGGATACTCCACCACAAACGCGTACTCCGGATAAATGTTGAGATCGACTGGTGCAAGAAAGAGATCCGCAATCGCAAGCCCCATCACTTGCTCCAACCCTGCGATAATACGACGACACGAGGCATCCCGATCGCCCCGCGGCCACTCCTCTGGCTTTGGCTGATATAGCGTCGCCTGTAGCTCTTCCGGTAATACCGGTACCGCACCGCCCACTTCCTCCGGCTGGCGTGCTTCGTCTACCGGCTCGAGATCCCACGGACTCATCAGCTCATACTCACCATTGTCCCAGCGCACTCGGAAACACATAAACAGAGAGTCCGGGAAATCTGGCGACAGCTGATTGTGAGACTCGATCTGACCCGTCCACCACACGTCTTCGATCATACAACGGAACCGATCTCCTGGACCCCAACTTCGCCCAACCGAAGTATCGAACGTTTGCTTTAGTACCAAGAAGTCTAGCACGTCCGGCATGTCGTGATACTTGATGGCAAAAGAACGGCCAGTTAGTTCACCATCCTCCGTGATTATCGCCAATTTCAGGCAACACAATCGCGGCGGTCGAATCTCGTACTTGATACCGATCACTTTGCATAGTTCGTGCGCCTGAATATCTATCGCTGCCCAGGGTTCACATCGGTTACCGAGATTGTACACCGATTTGGTTCGCACTGCTTCTAGGTAGCGTTGGTGACCCTGCCGGAAATACACTACCTCATCGCCCATCTGTGGATAATACGGTGCTTTTCTTGGGATCACCTCCGACAACCACTCAGGTGGTCGGAACTGTTCAGGAATTTCACCGTCACGCGTCAATGGTATCTTACGGACCTTTGTCGAACGACGACGGCCTCCAGCTGTTCCGCTTGTACCGGGTGCCGCATTACTCGGACCCGGTTGGTCGGGATCCGGTGGCGAGTACGCACGCCGCTGGACATGTTTCCGTTTTGAACGCTTCGGTGGCTCCAAATTGCGACCCGGTTCGTGCGATACCCAGTCAGAATAGTCGGAACTTTCCGTATCGCTCGAGCTGCTCCCGGATAAATCCAACTTCTCCTCGATGGCGGTAGAATAATCACTGTTACTCGACTCGGACGATGATGATTCATTCTGTTCTTCGGGCGCATCATCTTCATCCGGTTCGGGTGCAGGTTCGTTTTCGCGTACAGCCCTCGTACGGTACGCAGGTCTTGCTCCGTTCGCACCACCCTCACCGTTGGCACGGCGTAGCGAACGATTAGCGCCACCTCCAGCACGAGCCGCTCGTCGATTTCCACCGAGCAAGGACGGTCCGCCGGAAGACGACGCACTGTTGGCAGTATTGATCATAACTGGGCGACGGCGCATTTCACGCCGATACACTTCCTGTTCTTGTATCCCGGCAGCATAAACGCGTTGCTTAAGATTCACCATCGCGGAATAACTCATCGGCCGCACGTACTGACGCCGGTGAAACTTAAACCCTTCCTCGGTTCGGTGCCAATTTCCAGCAGATCCAAAACCACGCTGTGCATTTCTTCCCCCAGCCTGATTAGCATTGTTTGCTGGACGTGCGTTGCCGGGTTGAAAGGCTCCCCCAGCATCTTCCTCACGAGGACGATCATTGTTTGAATCGGGCGCTTGATGACCTTCTGCGTGTGCACCTCGACCAGCCCCACCCTCGACCTGCCGTCGGTTCGCTAGGGCTTCGATCATGCGATCAATATTAGAATACGCCGCACCACCAGCGGCGGCCTCCTGCGGGGCTGGCTGTCCACCAGCCGCTTGTTGTATGTCAGCTCCTTCACCTCCCACGCTAATGTTCGGTATCAACTGATCCGTGGGACAATTTTCCCGTCCTGGCACTAACCGCTGCAACGCTGGTGGGTACGGATTACCGTCAATGTCTACCAGAAACGGGGGTGGCATCAAATGGGGCATCGTTTGCGTCTGTTCGTCCATTACATGCAGGGCCGAGTCCCTTATCAGCGGCCGATAGTCAGTATGAAAGAATAGCTCCTGTGGCAGTTGTTTTAGCTTTTCGTGTCCGGACCCATAGCCGAACATTAGGATATGACCGTGCGAATCGGTTGCCGCGATCATCATACCGTCCGGCGACCATTTTGCATCGTAAATGCCTCCCTCGCAATGATCGTCAATCTTGTTCACAAAGCTCGCCATCGAGACGCCCTGCACGATGTCCCAGATGAACAGCTGGCCGTCGTGTCCGGCCGAAAGTAACACTCCGGAATCTTTCTGATGCGACTCGAGCACATAGATTTCGTTTGTGTGTCCGCGTAACACGCGGTGTAGCTTTCCCGTGTGCGCATTCCACACCTTGATCGTAAAATCATTCACCGCCGTGATGACCCAGTTGTCGGTATTATCCCATGACACCATCGTCACCTTTAGCTTCACATTATCTTCCGGGTTTACGGGCGGACAGCTCGCCAAACGGTCGCCCATGTTCAAACGGATCGACTTCCACTGCTGCGATTCAAAGTGCCACACTAATGCTGTACCGTCCTTGCTACCTGAGATGAAGCACAGTCCACTGTGGGCCCATTGAATTGAATCGACCGTGTCCAAATGCGATTCCGTTTCTAGTATACGTTTTGGACCATCTTCCGACATCAGGTACACGCGCACATGATGATCCGCAGAACCAGCCGCCATAAAGATGCCACCGGGTGAGAAAGATGCGCAGATCATCTGTGCTTGGCCGGGACGCAGTTTCTCATGATAGGAAGTAGGCTTCGACGAAAAGGCCGTCTTGCCGTTACGTGTTGTATACTCCCAGAATGCTACCGAACCATCAGTGCTCGTTGTGACCAAAAAGCGTAAATCCGTTTTTGGCGAAGGACAAAAGTTAACCGACGTGATCATACCCGTGTGGCCGGACAGTACTGCGATGGGACCGCCGAATTGTAGATCCCAGACGCGCAGTATGCGATCCAGCGAACCGGCCGCCAGCATCGTGTTATCAAGATTGATCGCAATATCAGTGATTTCGGCCGATGCACCACGGAACGTGGCCAACAGCCGTCCGTCGATGGCTGACCACAGCTTCACGAGGAAGTCATCCGCCGCTGTAATGATGTACTTTCCTGAACGATCGAACAGCACACAGTACACCGCGGACAGATGTCCAAGGGTACGCCTTTGTAACGTTTGCTTCGAGTAGAATGAGGTCGGGATGGCCTGACGGCGTGTTAGTGGGCCCGCACTTTCCCGCCCGTACAGCACCTTCACGAAGTTGTGTGTGTTGTTACGATTCACTACATCACTCAGTGGTCGATCGTGGCGGCGGGTGTAGTAATCGATCAGCTGGCGTGGCCGGGATACACTTTCCTTCGTGCGTAATAAACTCTGCCGTCCTGCTCCAAGTATGGACATGACGCCGGACACGGCCGGTGGTAGCACCTTGTCCAGCAGTGGTCCAATGCGGCTGCATATTTCCAGTAAATGCTCTGGTCCAACATGGGGATACTTTCTTTCCTAAAAATATATAAAACAATTAATAAGAAAAATTTAGAATAATCAATGTTCCACAATTAAATCGGTCGTAAAAACGATTTCTCAACTTGTTGAGATTAATTCTACCTCTCCTCAATTAACACCTAACGTCTGAATTAGTATATGAGTAAACTTAAATGTTTGCAAGAATATAATTATCATCAAACAGGATATATTCGGTCTTATTTCCATATTTAATTTATCTTTCCGACCATCCGAATCGAATTTCATCTTCGTCAAAGCATTTTACACCAATATCGAGCATCCAACGGCGCAACTGCTCGAAATCCAACAAATTCACAACGCTTCTCAGTGTTAGTGCGATACCGTCACGCACACAACCAATGTACATCGCATGACGAAATCATCTCCGCTCGTAATTCCGAGTTTTCGACGGAAGATAAAAATGCGACATCAAAATTATCGAATTTTTAAGAAATTTGCCAAACTGCACACAACTTGAAGAGCAGCATCGCTAGGCCATAAAAAGATAGATTGCAAAATGTGCAACAAAATTCCGAACGGCGTCATTTTTAATTCATGATTTCGATGCAAATCGACAGTAAAACGTTGTAAACAAATCGCTTCAGATTCTCATCATTTGTTTTGATGCATTTCCATACCACACGATGGGCGCTGTTGGATGAAGCCGTTGCGACATTCTCCGTTGGAACGATCTGGTGGAAAAAGGCAAAAAAATAACACGAAAAGCAGGGGCGCTTCAAGCGCAAAATTAAACTTCCCTATACTCACACACTCTCACTCTCCGTTTTTGCTTCAACACAAAGAACACGGCTCGCGGGTTGCTGTGTTGGCCCCCGTTGACCGTACATGATTCGAGCAGTCGATGCTTTTGCGTTCGTATACGTCTCTATACCAACGCACAGCACGGCGCAGCGTGGTGGTGGTAGTGCGTCACTCGTAAAAATACACATTTGCTACACTCGCCTCCCATCACGGTGCACAAAGAGTATCGCAAAGAGGAAAAACACAGAACTGCTGGTCATATTTCTTGTTAAAATGGCGACGCATACAACATATTAAACGATTTGATTGTTAAACTTTTCAACATTTAAAACACTTGTACACTTTTCCAACTTTACAATCATCGGGTTCACACACATCTTTTCGACAGCAATTACAAAAACTTTACAGGAACACACCGTCGAATACTAATCACAACATTGCACATGGCATATGAAAGCACTTTATCGTTTTGGGATAAAAATAATAATTAAATCAAAACTCAAATCCCATCCCCGACACACCACTTTCAATGCAGCGTAGCAGCAGCTGCGTGTTAGGCATTACCCACACTCACACAACGCTCACAGCACAAAGCGAAGCAAGCGCTGTTTCGATTGAAATCATCCATCGACGGCTGAAAGCGGGGGGGTTGGTTCGGAACGAACACTTCCGTCGAGCGGATTGATGAAGAGGCCAACATCGGGTTGGCGGCCAAAAACGGTTATCGGAACTCCAATTCCATCACTTTTTTCCAATGACGAAGTAAATAAAAAACCAACATGGCGGCCACCGTCCGTGTAATGATGAGCATACATTTGAGAAGAGTTACAACCGGATCCGGTTCCGGATATTACGGGTTCCGGATTCTGGCATCGGCAAATAACCTTATACCATACGATATGGACAAAGGACTATAACTGTTGGTGTTGGTTACAATGATAATTTTTTTGTTTCATAATTCTGCAAATAAAATCCTTAAAAATATGAAAATGCATTCGAATTAATCCGGATGTCACGCCATAACTACACCGGAGACGATCCGATTGCAGTTCGGCGACCTTCAAACGGTCCGGACATCTAGGCGACATCTAAGCCATACGGCAGAACGTAAAAGCTGCACCGTGCACTAACACAAACGCACTGCAGCCCTGCGGCACACGGATGCCATTGACACGTTCGCACGATTCGAGCTCGTTCAATGCGCGGGGCATGCTAGTGTTGGTAAATGGCCCCCTTAATGGCAACGGCCACCATCCAACGTATCTGGTGGCCACGGAAACAAGAGGTGCGCGTACACCACAGCAGCACGAATCGGAAAGAGAATTCTACTTAACTGACATAATTGCGGATTTACTCACCAATTCTTCCAGCGATTGACGATGTTCCTGACCGGTCCAGTCGAGACGACGTGGTAAAATCTGTTTCCGTAAACATTACCAGTTCCGGTCCATTCCCGTGTCAGAGAAAGAGTGGAAGGCGTCGCAGGAAACGTGTGGCCACAGTGACAGACAGGGCGAGAGAGACGAAATCAAAACAAAAATACAACATTAAATGTCATTGAACTTCCAACATGAGGATAGGATGGGAAGAGCATATGAAAGGGAGGGATGCACAGAGGAATCAATGAGTCATCGATGCGGTGCGGTGGGTGGGTAAGGGGAAAAAAGTTTTGGTTTTCCATAGCCAACATTTCGAATTTCAAAACCCCAACGAAAGAAACACACGATATAAAGTGCATGTGGTTTTCACTGAACTAACAAAAATAAGAAAACAAAAACTGTTCGTCTCTAAACTAGGGCAAGGTCAAGGCCGAATGTACCAAGAGGGAGATTCCCGCGTGATTCAAAATCATCGTTTGACGTTTTGCTCTAGCCTAGACACCAAAGACTTTGGGAATTCCCTTTTCCACGGTGGTGGAAAGGGTATGGGTGGAAGGCATAGACCCCCTGTTTGCCGGTAAATCCAACATAAGGTAGTGCAAGAAGGGGCAAGGAAGTGCCACGGGTGGGTAATACACGTGCTCGATGATTACTAACGATGCTACCGTTTTAAACGTAGCACTGCAGAGTGTTGAGAAGGAAAAGCTAGAAAATTAAACATTTGTCATGTTTTCAAAGTTGAATTATACTAGAAATATAGCTAAACGAAATTAAGAAAAATTTATAAGAAAATAGATATCAAGTATCATTAAATATGATCGCAGTTTCAATATCTGTTTCTTTTTTGTTAATCGAACACCGCTGCGTTGTTTCATTGAATATTTTTACACCGCTCCACCGTACGCACACAGCTACAAAACCCGTCTGCAACGGCAGGAGCATGTCGTCTATTTCTCTCCTACAGCTATGTGGCTTATGGGGAAGCGGGAGATACGCTGTTCCTAGGCATTGCCGTATTACAAAGCTTGGAAAGGATCGACAAAAACGTGAAAGGGGCAGGGTGCGGCAGGGGCAGCGAGATCGAGAAATGACAACAAAACAGCGTCTAAACTTACGTCTAAATGTTCCAACTCCTGCACCAAAACCTGTAAATAAGAAACGACGAGTCAAAACACAAACGAAACGTCAAACACTCAATAAATTGAACAAGATTTGTCGCGTTCCTCGATCGAGCGTCACTTACCTTGGCTGTTTCACGCAGCGGTCCATTGGCCAAGAATTTGGAAATTAGGAAATATAATTCTGTGAAGAAAAGAGCATCAAAAATACACCGTTTTAACCACAATAAAGCAACTTTCCAGGCGTATGTTTTTGGGTTAGCACTTTCCGTGTCTTTTTCATCATATACACACGCACACATAAGCACTGGTGCGCTGGGCTAGAGCTCACTTCACCCCATGTCTCGCGTATGGCTTCGAACCATTTCGGACGCTTTGCAACTCGTGTCACGGCGCGGCACTTACCTGGTACGAGAATATTCTCCTTCACTATGCTTTGTTCTTCCATTTTTGCACTGATTCGATCACCACACTCATTCAGAACGCATTGAAAATTTCATTTTTCTGACGCAGCACCGTACGAACACATCCGCCATTACTTAACGCTGAGCTCAGAAAACGAACGTGCTCGCTCGTTCGGGCCCACGGTCGAAGAAGAGCTGCTCGAAAATTAAGAGCAGGGCTGCTCGAAAATTTCAAACACGACAATGCACACACGAATTGTGCGAACGAATTAAATCTGCGAAAACTGTGAGTGAATGTTTGAAGACAATGGAGAGTCTATGATACAAAATTGCAATAATAATGTAAATAAAAGAGTACCTTCCTTAATATACACTTAATACCCAGAATAGAAAAGCTAAATGTATCCACAAACAGTTTTGAGAAAAGAGTGTAAACATGGCTTAACTAAACATATTTTGACATTGACAAAGCTTGTCAGCCGACAGCACCGACAGCATTTCAGAGTGCACACATTATTCCTGACTGCGCTGTGCCTGAACGGGGTCGATTATTTATACAGCGATAAAATATTGCTGTTGGAAAGGAAATCAGTGTGTTCACGAAAATATGTGTACGTAAATTCGAATAAACTGTGGCATCGGAAACGGGTCCATACATCCATGCTAGTTTTCGGTTTCCAATTGCGCTAGCGAGAAGTGGAAGTGTAATCGCGCAGTAGGACATAGTGATTTTTGGTTTTCCAGAGCAGGGCACCTTTGTTTTTGTCCGTGCCGAGCTCGGCAAAGTAAGTTTTTCTCGGTGCAGGATGTGCTAGTGCTGTGTTCTACTGCTGATTCGCACATTTAAAACGCAGTTTTTCAACCAGCTCGTTATTGTCCCCCAAAAAAAAAAATCCTGCTCTCTTTCTTTCGCTCTTCCAAACCCTTGCGTGAAAAAGCACGGCACTGTGTGGATGCGGTTGTGTGTTTATGTGAATGTGTGCGTATATGCGGGCAACGATTGCAATGTTTTCAATCGCAAAGACAATAATGGCGACGGCTGCTTAGTGATTACGTCCTCGCGATCTACGGCCCGCAGTAGTCAAGTGTTCACTTTTTCATCGCTGCTCCATGTACAGAGAGATTCAGTGTTGGTTCCGATGGAAAGCGAACAGGAAATGATTCATTCCTGGCAATAGTTACGGTGGAAAAAAGGGTACGGATAAGGAACGGATTTGTTTTGAGTGTTTTTTTTTTGTTGTTGTTCCATTTTGTGGTCAGTTATCTTCTGTGCAAAGCTGTTGGTGTTTACTACGATGTAAAGTGCATGGCTCGGAGAGAAAAAACGGCAAATCTTTTCCTCCTGCAAGAAACACCATCCTAGTAGCTGGTGGCTTATTAGCGGAACTGTAGCCCGTAGGTAGGTAAGAAAAGGTCTCCTTACTGGTAAATAAGCAATCTTATTTGTTTTCGTGAGCTATTTTAAGGGCTGCTTCCGTACATAGCAAACTATAAACAGAAATGTGTGATAGTGGAAAACGAAGCTCCCTGCATCGTACGGCTCATTTTTATCTCTGTGTTGTATCGTAACAGATGGGCACACTTGTTCACTAGCACTAGCGTGCACCCTGTTTATGATACATACGTCGATGTTGTGAATAGTTTGCCGTTTTTCTTCGTACAACATGGAAACATAAAACAACCATCCACTTTTGGGATGTCTCGTACACACAGATACTCCGTGTGTATGAATTATCGCAGCGGCAACAGACAGCATTCATCTTCAAGGTCAGCACGTCCTAGCAATAACTCCATCGTCTGTGAAACATTCGTATCCCAGCAGTATCAGATTCGGTTGTTGGTGATATTCTGCATTCTAAGCAGCTAGCACAAGCAGAAAAGAAAAGCAAAGCCAACAGTCAACAGACAGAATCGATTAGTTAAAGCTGCACAGTGTTGGTGTTGTAATGGAAAACACAGTCAAACACATTGTGAGCAGCAACTGCTACTATAAAAAAGCACTTCAAGTACGTGCCCTTCTCTATCCCGATTAGAATGACTCAGAATCACTTAGGAGTGCGGCGCACCTGATGATAAAGAGAAGGAAATTGACACAAAGTATGTTAAAAAGCGGAAAACTAACCGTGGTTTTGAGGAAAGGAAACGTGTACCTACCGAGTGCAGTGCCTGCCAGAAATGCAAACATGTTTCAATGTTCAGAAGTTGAAAAAAACTCATATATTAAATGCGTCGCCTTAGAAACAGTGTCTATTAAGGGCATGGATGAAATGTTTGTTGAATGAACATTGACTTTTTTCACACTCTCCCATTTAAGCTTATCGGAAAAAGGAATCCCGTGCGGCTACAATGCAATGACTTGAACAGAGATCGCAAACATAATGCATGGTGGAGGTTTATAGATGAAACAAAAACAACACGCAATGCCTCCCTTGTTGACCGTGCGTTTGAGTTGGTTGTGTATGTGTGTGGATGTTTTTCTGTTCCATTCTGATTGTCACAGTGATCGGTTTTATGATCATGCAGCAAAACACGCACACACACGCATACGCATACAGTTATTCTAGAACGTCTCTTCGTATACATTAGAACATATGACGCATTGCACGGGGTGGGAGTGTTTATTATGTACCCCAACAAATTATTCCCCATCTATCTCCGTGCGACTGTCGGACAGAGTCACCAAGATTACAAACCCACCGTACCGAACACATGTTTGCCAGTGTTGTATGCGCGTGTGTGCGTTTTTTGTGAACAAGCCTACGACGCAAGGAAACATCACTAAAAACATATGATTGGGGCTAATTGAATTGAAGACGAGAGGAAACATAAACGCAGACCCATTTACAGCCAAACCGTACACAACTGGCGTGGTGGGCGATGCGATTACTGGAGGGTTGTCTCTTAAATCATCGCTATTTGGGTGCTATCAGTCAGGCCAGTAATCAACGATTTGTTAGTAAGCGTTGTTAGACAACGACCGTCGTCAGATGCACATTTGCATCAAAACGTATCGCACAAAATGGTGGTTCCGCACAGCTCGTTCACAACAGGAACCTGATAGGTGTATGTTTGCTAAAACCGATTCCATTACAGTTCCATCCACACTGTAGTACCAGACGAAAAGTAGCCGTTTGAGACGATTTAGAAGCTTCGCTATTGCGCAAAGCAAATTGTAAGTCGTTGAAATTGTTACAAGTATTTGTGTAGCGTTTTTTTTTTAGCATGATCCGATGTGGACCAGGTTCGAACGATTGTTGTTTGACTTGGCAGAAACAAGAAACAGTTACAACATCCTTGAACCTTCGCATAGTAGGCCGTGTTTGTGAACGAACGTACGTGAACTTCCTTCCTGCTGTGAATAATGTTTCGGGACAGGTGTGTTTGTGTACACGCGGTCGCGCGTGTTTCTTTTATGTGGTACAAGTCTCAGCATCGGTTGCTCACGAAAGTTAGAACGTTTACTATGACTGGGAACTGGGAAAGGTATTTTCTAGCATTTGTTTTGTTTTTTTTTTGTATGTCAGCTTAGTACTATTTTTACGATATATTTGATTGCTTAATAATTACATTTTTCTTTCTCTTTGTAGGGCACTTTGTGCTTGTGGAATATCAAAAACTACAATCAAATACAACCGCTAGCAAAGTAACCAATTCATCCGGCCGGTGGGAGAGATTGTGCATTCCATTCGTTATCGTTTCTGGTGTGTAAGAACAAAGTATATAGTTTTGGAGTGTAAGAAAAAAAAAAACGGACATATGTGAAGACAATCGTAACTCGCACCCGTACCTGATACACTAGCTCAGTCCCATTTTGTCTAACCACCCGATGCCGGCAAGCTGAGGTGCGGTGTGTTAGACATGATCAACACCACCATCATCACCCTCCTAGAGCCGGACAGGCACTAGAGAGTTGTGAAGTTCATTCTTCAGCCGCGCATACAGGGAGAAGCAAGTAAAGTACACGGGAGACGCTTAAAAGGAAGACGCGTACTACCACCGGGAAGCGAAAAAGGGTATCAGAAACACGGACTCCAGGAACGAAGTAGACGTGCAAGCAAAGAAGAGCCCAAGAACTATATATAGTACAACCCGACTATCAGCGTAAGGGCGTTCGATCCCATTGCGAAACATAATCGACCGTTGCCGCAAAATGAACGTACGGTCGGAGTTGGTGATAATGTCGGGCAGTTCGGAGCGTTTACAACAGAATGGCCGGCTGAAACGGTATCAACGGCAACCGAACAAAACCCACGCCAGTCGGCGTTATCATCGAGCATTACTGGTGGTTGCAATGATCCAGATGATGCTGCAATTGATACCATGCGCCCAGGCCGACATTCTAGTCTATCAGACGCAGAACGATCAGGTAAGGTAAAACCTTCGGGACAAAAGATAATATTAACATCGTTTTGTACCGCGGGGCATCTTCGAAGGACACAGATAGGCCATTATCTGCAAAGGAACTCCAAGAATTAGCTAGAAGAAAAATGTTTTACAGCAGCGGCCAACTAAAGCGCTTTGTTCACGAGGCTTGTTATCAGTAGTGGGAGGAAGGCACCTTCGCTTATCTCTGGATAAAGGTTATCGTCTGCATCGATCCGAGGACATACTCTGCAGTGAAGACGTGCAGAAGAATGTTGTTTTTGGTGCGAATTTGCACAAGAAACTATTGTCATCAGAGTGGGCATTTTTACATGAAACCAGCTCTCGGTGGATATTTCCAAACCGTATGGTCAGTGCCAGTGTTAAGAAAGCGGTTAAACAAACCGTATTACACTTTGTTTGGTGTTTTATTGTGGTAGTGGACAAATTTACCTTGCACGTACTTCGTGATCGGTTACTTTACAGCAGGACAGTATTAAGCCGTTTGGAACTGTTGCTAGGCGTAAAATTTGATGGCACGTTTTACAAATTGCTATGAAAAATGGGCTCAGTTGCACATTTAATCATTTTATTATGTTTCCTCTGACTGTAACCTAGAAAGAACCCCGTTTGTTGTTCTTTAAAATTTTAAACATGTTGATAACAAAGTATTCTTTTACTTACAAATTTTAGAAACTTTTCTAATTAAAATTGTGATTGTTCTCCCTCTGCTATTGCGGAGAATATCTCTAATTTCACAACAAAAGCATTGTGGCCATAATAACGCAATATAATAATGATGCATTTCAATCTCTGGTCCAAATCTGTCCAACGCGAACTCAGCATCAACTAAGGTCACCAACAACAAACCGAGCAAGCTGTACAACGTGTTACAGCATGCCAGACCATTCGTTGAATATGAGATTACAGGGCTTTTGCAGGTTACAATCAATTGCGAATGATTCATGCACTTCTGAACTTGATACGAAAAGATCAATAGTGCCGCAAAAGAAGACGATCGTTCTGATCAACACTTGAGCATGGCGAGTTTAATCGGTATGCAATAGTGAGGACATCATTATAATTTCATTCTACTTGGATAGTTAGGACTTCGTATAAATACATCTAAAGGCTTTGCCTGTTCCCTCAGCTTGTCCTGTTGGAAAGCTTGTAGTTTTCGAATGTCTATTTTACGTTTCATTCTGAAAACCCTGTCTTCCTGTGCTCTTTCGCGATCATCGGAAACCACATCTCTGATCATCCGCTACTACACTCACTGATGTACTCTTTCATCGTTCGTTGGTTTGATAGCGCTGGCAGATAGTATGACACGCGTTTGCACCATATCAGTAGCTTGTTGCGAGCGATTTTACTGTTTTAAACAATTTTATGATAATGCAACCATCGCACCAGACGATGTGCGGCTATGGTTCACATAAAAAGCAATAGTGTCCTCGCGATTATGTTGCCCCTGCTTTGTAGCCAGTATGATTATGGGGCCTTGAGTTTGCAAACATATGTATGATTTCGCGGTCCATTAATTGCT
>STHB01000004.1:17136506-17303474 GCA_018908115.1 Anopheles rivulorum
GTTTGATAGCGCTGGCAGATAGTATGACACGCGTTTGCACCATATCAGTAGCTTGTTGCGAGCGATTTTACTGTTTTAAACAATTTTATGATAATGCAACCATCGCACCAGACGATGTGTGGCTATGGTTCACATAAAAAGCAATAGTGTCCTCGCGATTATGTTGCCCCTGCTTTGTAGCCAGTATGATTATGGGGCCTTGAGTTTGCAAACATATGTATGATTTCGCGGTCCATTAATTGCTGCTTGTTTTCGTTTCTTTGTAGATCATCGAAGAATTTCGCGACCTTCCGGCCACCTTTGGTGGTGACATTCCTGATTCCGGGCTGAAGGTACTCGCAGACAAGGGTGAACCACCGGACGGTTGTTTCGAAATGCGGGCAGCACCGAATTCTACGAGTAAATTTGCGGTAGTGATTGCTCGGTAAAATTGGCTTCCTCGAAACTATATACACCCCTGAACCGTTGTGCATTACTAATCTTTCGTTTACGTTTCCCATGTTCCATTAGTTACAACTGTTCGTTCGAGGTGAAGGTACGAAATGCCCAACAGGCTGGATATGCCATGGTCATTGTACACAATGTGGGCAGTAACGATTTGGGTAGGTTGCGGTCAAGTGATACGTATATTGTTTTACTACAATGAGTAAATACGTTTGCACTTCTAAACTTTTAATTCTCCCTTTATTTTTTTTGTTACACACAGAGCATATGTCCGCTAATCATCCGCAAGATCTGCTCATCCCGTCTGTGTTTGTGGGTGAGAGTAGCGGACTCAGCATCATCGAGTCGTACCTGTACGATCACGGTTACGCCCTCGTCATCACCGATGACATCCCGTTCAACATTAGCAATAATCTGATAATTCCGTTCGCCATCGTAGTTGGGTTGTGCTTTATCATTATGGTAAGTACCGCCAATGGACGATAAACGATCCATCCATCGATCAAATCAAGGCTAAGAACTGGTACAATGCGCCTAAATTTGTTCATATTTCTACACTAATGGGCCATGCGGAAAAAAGTCGGACACTTGCTCGTGCGGTCAGTTTTTCACTCACTCATTTGCTTGATATTAAGCGTACACGTTAGTGATAAGGGAACATCATGTAATATTAGTTTACCATAGTGCTGCACTTTGTGCGTAGTTTTAATGCAAACCGTGTAGGTGTCCGATTTACCATGTGGCCAACTGTACGTGTGTTTTTCCCGCTGATTTTCGGTAGCGTGTCTTGCAGGTGCTGTTCATGATAATCCGTTGCATTCGTGAGCGTCGTCGACGGATGCGCCACCGTTTGCCGGCCCGTGTGCTAAGACGGATCGGTATTGTAAAGTTCGCCAAGGGCATGAATTTCGACGTGTGTGCCATCTGCCTGGAGGACTTTGTGGAGAACGAGCGACTGCGCGTTTTGCCCTGTCGGCATGGTAAGTCACTGGAAAGTAATCAGCCTTACTGGTGCGCGAGTTTCACATCGTTTACTTTGTTTCCATCTTCCAGCATATCACGCGATCTGCATCGATCCTTGGCTGACCAAAAATCGCCGTGTTTGTCCGATCTGTAAGCGGAAAGTCATTATAAGGGGAGAAGCACGTCAACGACGCTACTCCAGCGACAGTATGTCCTCGACGAATGCGGACGAATCGACACCGCTGCTAAACTCGACGGAAAACAGTGGAACGGGCGGTGCTGGAGCGGCAGCAGCAGCAGTAGTAACCGCACCACCTGCGACATCGTCTTCCACACCAGCCTCTCCTGGCAGCACCGTACCACCTGCTTCGGGAGACAGTGGTGTACCGCAGCAGGATGGTGCATCACCGCAAAGGGAGCAGCAGCACATACAACAGAATGCCGCGCCGAGCAGCCATGTGGTGGAAGTGCCACCATCGGACGATGACGATGAGCTGTTGGATGATCGAAATGTACCGAGCGCACGCTGGCTGTTGCGCGGCCGTACATCCACGCAGCAACAGCAGCAGCAACAACAACAGCAGCCATTGAACGAGTCGCCTTACAGTCCGATTGGTGACGATGTGGCTCCATGGCATCGTTGGAGGTTTATCCAAAGGTATAATAACATTGCGTGCGAGAGAAAAGGGAAATGTTTCAGGTTTATTAATGGTATTTCTCTCCGTTGGGTAGATTTTTCACAAGATCTTCAACGCAGGCAGAAAATGCGAGCGACATTCAACAGGAACCGCCACCCAACCAGCAACCATCGTCTTCGCCGGGAAATCCCACCGCACCTCTCGGTACCGGCAATAATATCCTCAATGCGCATCTGTCCGGTTCGTTCCACGGTTCGGAGGATACGACCGACGACGAGCTGCTCGATGCAATGCGCCGCGACAGGACCAAGCAACGTCAGTTCCGCTCCGCGCCGGACATGCCGTCGACCAGCGTGGGAGCTCGCATCGGTGTGATCGCATTGCCGAACGTTAACTTTAACCCGGCCGGTGCATCAGCAGCAGAGGCAGCACCACCACCACCAACACAGCCAGCCACAGAGTCCGCGTCCGGTGATAACAATAGGCGCGTTCCGCGGCGTTCACGTCGAGAATGGCGAAACGATCCAAATGGCAACAATAGTCACATTGTGTAGATACACGGTTAACTGTGCAAAAGAAGGAAGGAAAAGGGATGGCACATGTGAATGGTGCGTGTGTGTGTGTCTGTGCGTGCTATAGCCGTCGTGGCTACGATACGAACGTTGTGTGTTTTAGGATAATTTTACATGGATAGTAAACGTGGCGTGAGTAACCCCGATGGCACCCCGGATGAACAAACACTACGATACCTATCATTTATCATCAGCCAGCATATAATGTGCGACCATATTGATGTCGCTTACACACGTGATATAGAGTACATATATATGTAAGCATAACAACAAGAGGAAAAAAGAAAGAGCAAGATTTTTGTTATTTTTAAGAATTTGGAACGTTCCCCCGATGGCGTGACAAGATTTAGGGGCAAACTGCGGTGCTGCGTGGCATTGCGCACCAATCGAACACCGTCGATTATCGTTTCGTTACGTGACTTCCGAACAGGATGTCTCTCGAATGCGTTAAAATTATCCCTTCCCATTTACGTTTGTAACATTGTGTGCCCGGTGCCCGTGGCACCNGCCGGACATGCCGTCGACCAGCGTGGGAGCTCGCATCGGTGTGATCGCATTGCCGAACGTTAACTTTAACCCGGCCGGTGCATCAGCAGCAGAGGCAGCACCACCACCACAGCCAGCCACAGAGTCCGCGTCCGGTGATAACAATAGGCGCGTTCCGCGGCGTTCACGTCGAGAATGGCGAAACGATCCAAATGGCAACAATAGTCACATTGTGTAGATACACGGTTAACTGTGCAAAAGAAGGAAAAGGGATGGCACATGTGAATGGTGCGTGTGTGTGTGTGTGTGTGTCTGTGCGTGCTATAGCCGTCGTGGCTACGATACGAACGTTGTGTGTTTTAGGATAATTTTACATGGATAGTAAACGTGGCGTGAGTAACCCCGATGGCACCCCGGATGAACAAACACTACGATACCTATCATTTATCATCAGCCAGCATATAATGTGCGACCATATTGATGTCGCTTACACACGTGATATAGAGTACATATATATGTAAGCATAACAACAAGAGGAAAAAAGAAAGAGCAAGATTTTTGTTATTTTTAAGAATTTGGAACGTTCCCCCGATGGCGTGACAAGATTTAGGGGCAAACTGCGGTGCTGCGTGGCATTGCGCACCAATCGAACACCGTCGATTATCGTTTCGTTACGTGACTTCCGAACAGGATGTCTCTCGAATGCGTTAAAATTATCCCTTCCCATTTACGTTTGTAACATTGTGTGCCCGGTGCCCGTGGCACCGAATGTGATGTATGCACATTACCTTTTGTTCGTCTTGCAGGCATCATCCACATCCACCCGGTGGTCGCTTCCTGTTGAACTAATTTACCTTTATTACCTTTTACAAGTATATAGTCATGCGTATATTATTCATATTCATATGTTCATTTTACTAACCGGAACTGAGTAGTTACTGAGCAGGAAAATTGGCCTGAACTGGTAGGGCGCAACTAAGGGCGAAGCTGAAACTCGTTGTTTTGTGGGTTAGAAAAAGTAGGGAAATAAAAAAAAAAAAGAAACACGCAATATAACTGTAAACGTGATTTGGAAGTGTGTTGATTTGTTGAAACAATAGTGAAACGGAAGGAAATGAAAACGGAAGGAGTTAGATAGCAAGTGCAACGCATTGTACCATTTTACACTGGACGTTCATCTTCCGGCACTGTTTCACACACATACACACACAGACACACACCGGACGTTATTTGAAGGAAGCGGTGGTTCTTATTTTGTTTTAATTCATCAAAAGACCTAGCCCCCCCCCCAAGCAGTAGATCAGTAGCAATGTGGTAGCAGTATCTTCGATTAGCTCACGAGTAGCGGAAGATCTTCTGTTCTTCCGTGTTGTGGCACCGCCCTAATTAGCGATTCCTTAAGCGCCATCTCGTCCATTGGCTCTCCTCCGTGGCTAGTGCTAGAGCGGCGTTAGCGAAAACCCATTTGGTAGATATACATACATGTAGAGGCTTAGGAATAAAACCTATTCGAAGTAAGCGTAATCCGTTTGCGTTCGGATTTGTAAAATGCATGTGTGCAGTATGCGAGTAAATGAGTGAATGCAAACAATTTAGCCGAGAGGAGCGTACATGCGGTTGGTTAATGAACGGAAGCAGATAGTAGAATCATGCAAAGGTTCAGCAAATAACTAATCGTGTCCTACAAATGGACAAAGTTCCAAAGGACTCACACTCATCTCATGGACGGAGCGAAACACTAATGTAACCATCTGGAACTCAGCAAAACTCATCATTGAGAACACAGAATAAATAAACAGATAACGTGAAACGCTAGTGAAACACGATTGCAGCTAACATAGCGTTATTTACCGACCGCCAGAAATGGATGGTTTTCCGGATGTACAATCGAACCGAAAATAAAACACTCGTAACTGTAGTCTTGGATGCGATTGGCATTGTTCTAGCATTGTTCGTTTATAACATAACACCTAGTGGAAAAGAAAACAAAATTTAACATAATTCCGCACGCAACACTGACTTCCGAGGCGGAAGTTGATCGACTTTATTTTATACCCGTCCCCCGTACCAGCCGCACCAGTTGATGCTCTTCCTGTCGCTCCACGTACTCCAAAAATCGTCCGATGCGTTCCTTGCGCTTTCCACACAATTCTACATCGTCGTGAGTGTATTGGTCTAGCGCTTTTCGCACGTCCAGCATTCGCCAGCGTACCCGTTGATAGTAGAACACGGCACCGAGCAGATGCCAGATGGTGAACTCGGGCCAAAGCGTCTCGGTAAAGTACATAACGGTGGTGGCCGATTGCCAGAGCAGGAAATCACTTAACCGCACCTCGCCGGACGTACGCACCAGCAGATCCGGCTCGGCAGAATACTTTGTGTACAGGCAGCGGGTCAGTAGTTCCTCATTGACGTCCTCCGGTTCGAGCTGCCCATCGCCGACAGCCTGCGCGACGGTACGGATGGAATGTGTTATCTCGTCCCGAGACGTGTACGCGAACGCCACATTCAGGATGGCTTTGCGGTTGTGGCGTGTCAGCAGTACCGCTTCCGCGATGCTGCGCCGAATGTCCGGTTCCAGCAGATCCCAGTTACCGATGATGCGGATGCAGATGCCCCGCTCGTGCAGCTTGTCCCGTTCGGCCAGCAGTCGTTGAAATTTTTCCCGCGCAAGATTCATCAAAGTGTCCACCTCTTCCTGTGTGCGCTTGAAGTTTTCGATGCTGAACGCGTACACGGTTACCTCACTGATTCCCACCTCCAGGCACCACTGCAGTGTTTCGGAGAGTTTCTCGAACCCAGCCGAATGGCCCTCCGCTTTGGCAATGTTAGCTTTCCGGGCGTACCGCCGGTTGCCGTCCATGATGAACGCGACGTGCGTGGGTATGGGACCGGCCTGTAGCACCCGTATCATCCACCGATGGTACCAGAGCAGATTGCTCTCCCGCACCCAGGTCGGAGCAGGTGGTTCCGGCACTGCGGTTGGCGCACGGAGCGGGGTAACTCCAGCGGCGGAAGGAGCCATCGCCTACAAAACAGTGAAAGCACGTGACGTGGAGGAATGATGGATAATGCTGTTTGTGAACATACCTGTTAGTTACGAACTAAAATTGCACTATATCATTGAAGGCTGATGAAATTAGAATCGACAAAGGGGGAAGATCTTTTTGTGAGTTGTTTCTTGCCGATTTGGAACCTCACATGACAGCGGATTGTTTTGAAAATTCCCGGTGTGAAAACTACCACACGTAGAAAGACGGGAGATAAATGATACGTAGGCAGCGTTCTCTTTCTTTATTTCCATTTTTGTTCGATTTGCTTTTCGTATCGTAACAAAACAATATTCCCCACTCGTTTGTTGTCCAAGAAGAAGCAAACGATTATCTAAAGCTATGTGCAACAAAAAAAATCCCCAATTTGTGAAATATTGACCTATGCTTGGTAATTATAAGTTGCGAGCGGTTTTCGAACAAGAATTTGTAAAATGACAGCAACGCAAATTGACAGCAGCGAATACACGACTGTTGTCAGGTTCTGCACAAAACACTTGCAAAACAAGAAGAGGAAGTTTTGACAGCAAATTCCTTCATTCCGTCGTCGTATTCTGATCCCGTTTGGTTTTTCGTTTG
The DNA here is from genome assembly GCA_018908115.1 of Anopheles rivulorum. NCBI lineage: Eukaryota > Metazoa > Arthropoda > Insecta > Diptera > Culicidae > Anopheles > Anopheles rivulorum. The sequence goes on from STHB01000004.1 coordinate 17,143,239, forward strand.
TTTCTGTTCGCTGTTGTCGCTCGAAAACAGGCAAGCAAAGTGTGGTCAAATCTTACCAAATATACCTTCCGGTGCGTAAAGTGCTAACGCCCAGTGCAACGCAACGATCGCTTACGGTAGCGGTGCCGTTGCCGTCTGATAAAGCGCCAGTAGAGAGCCAAACACCTCACCCAATCTTCCAGCGAGTGCCCTATGGTTGATTAGCATTCTTCCGTCGTTCCCTGTGCACAGAACGTTCGGATAACAAGCGATGAGGATGTTGTGAGACGAGTAAGTGTTTCGGGGTCTCCTCCCCGTAGTGAAACCGAATGATACGCCCACATGTTTGCAGTGCAGTGCAGCAACGTTGGTGTCGCAGCTCGGCTGAGTTTCGATAGCTGGAAGCGAGCGGTGATAGCAAATGGCGACCGAAAATACCGTGCAGGCAGGCTGACGAGTGTGTGTTTTTCTCATGCACCAGTGGCCTCCCCGAGGCAAAAATGTTGCAAGGCACGTAGAAAACCGCAGGAAAAGTTGGTGTGTTTTGAAGGGTGAACACTGCGAAAGGGCATACGGTAGAGTGGGATGTAGTGTGTCGATTGCACTACCCTGTCGGAGAGTGCACTCCGGCATTCCCGGATGTCACTGGTAGTGGCGCCGTACCGTACGTGTGTTGCCGTCGTACAAGATGTGCTAAATACCTGCTCCAGCAAGCGAAAACCGTGCAATCATACACGCCTGTCTCGTTTGTGTGTGTGTGTGTGTGATTGAGTGCGTGTTTGTAGGCACCGGCGATATTACATGTCGGATAGAATCAACAAAAAAGTTCAACGGTCGACCGACGGCAGCGGACGAATTCGCTCGATGCTTTATTGATTCGGCGCTCGACCCCATTATCCGGTTGTGTTTCATTAGCGGCAGTGCGGGTGCGAGTGCGGATGCGGGCGGGGTGGGGTGCAAGGGAAGGGCATGTTCGAGCGAGAGCTGCACAATAATCCGTAATGGGGCGGAACTGGCTCGCTCGTCACCATCCCTTCCAAGCTGCAGCAAAGTGCAAGGTTATAACTACAGCGAAGGAACGCGACAATAGCGCGGCAGGTTGTATAATCTGGCCGAGCGCGCGCGTGTGTGTGTGGCTATATGTGTTTTAAAAATATGAATACCTAATTCATTGGAAAATCGGCAATCAGGAGTGTATAGATGTGTGTGTGTGTGTGTGTGTGTTTGTATGCGTGATCCGTGTGTACAAATGGGTGTTAAACATGATACCGTGCCACGGTACAAGAAAAGAAGTGAGGAAAAAAAGCACACACAAAATCGACCACCACCAAAGAAAATGTTTTAAGAAATGGGTTTAGAGCGATTACATGTGCTTGTGTGATTTACATGAATTTCAACTCACGATTTCCGTTCCGTTTCTCCGTACGGAAAGTCCAATCAATCCTTTCGTCAACCGTCTTTGCCGTGTGCAATACCTATCGCAGCAGGCTTCCAAACAGCAGTGATTCCTGGCAAGCACGGCCGAGTCGAGATATGAACCCTAATTCTCATTTGAAATTTCATGCATCCTCCATACAATGTATGCAATATGTTTAAATGAGGTCATTGTAGGGCACTAATGAAAAACAAACCTTACAAACGAAGTCACAACAAATAACGCTCCAAATATATTCCTTTGGCTACTGTAATGGGTGGTTTTTTTTGCACTGGGACGCTGGTTGCTACCATTCACCACTTCCACTCTGTACCTCTTTTGTTTCGCCCCCGACACCGAACGTCAAATGTGCAGGTTTGTTTATGTTTTGTTGTGTCATCAGTTGAAAAATAAACGTTTTCTTTCGTTTTCCAGTGGAACAACACCTAAATGGTACGAAAATATCGCTGCGAAGCCATAGTGGTGCGGTTTTTGTCATTTTTTTTTTTTTGCATGCAATGCATGTTCGCCAAACCGATATAGCCATTGGCAAGGAAAAGTGACCCAGCCCTCTGACGATGAGAGGTGAATTCAGACGGAAAATGTTGTTCATACCGTATAAGTGAACAGACACAAAACACAGCCGCTGAACGTCGTGTTTGGGAAAACAACGAATAATGGAGGGATATTTTTGTGCTATTGATTTTTATTAGCTTTGTGTAAGCGACGCTCCTTGGCGTATCCTTTTACACGCCATGTACCCGGCCCTTCTCGGTTCCCGAACCGTACCGGTTTAAGGGTGCAGCATTTTCAGATCGTGGCTACACTTGGCCTGATGCAACAGTCCCACCAGCTCGTGGAAGTGATAGTCCAGATACTTGGCGACCGGTTCCTGGAAGCACAGCTCCTGCTTGTACGCAGCGGTGCACCGATCCGGGCACGGCAGGGAGTTCTGCTGCAGACAGACCAGATGGCGGTTGGCAAAGTTCTCGCAACATTCGCCCAGTCCAAACTGTAGGCAGTGCCGATCGAGATCGGCTCCCGCCTCGTCACAGTACACGCCCAGCTTGATGGCAACGCAGCGCAGGAAGCACTTGGTTTCCGGATCCTCCGGGAAGATACCGGACAGGTAGGACGGGAACCGCTGCAGCGGAATGCGCAGCGTGTTGAAGCAGTCGAGCACAATCTCGAACAGCTCGAGGAAGGAAGCGGGCCGGAAGCTTGCGCTGGTATGTTTGACGACCTCCACCGGGACGGCTACCGGTTCGTGGTACTGGACAGGCAGATGCCCTACCGGGTGATGGTGCGGTACCACCGGGTGCACTTTGCTAACGCCCTTGTGCGGATGGGGATGTAAAGCGGGCATGTTGAAAGCACTAACACTGGCCACCAAAACACTGGCGACCGCCAAAATGCACACACCCGATTTAATCATTGTAATGTGTCCGCGAAAACCGTTTTGCCGTGCGTGCAACACCGAGATATCCTGGAATGGAGTGGCTCAACCTACTGTACTGATCGGTACGGTGCCAGGGTAGTTTTATACTTCTGGCCCTTGCTGGCGTGTGCGATTGTCTCACTGGACACCAAATTCACGTCGACTAGTGATACGGCACGCCTGGTTCGCCATGGTGGTCTGCTAACTCTTGTGCAGGTATTTGCCTATCAAAACCACTACCGGGTTGTCTTCGGTAGGAGTTGCTGTGTTTGGACAATTTCGGTCCTCCTTTGGGGAGCGTACTTTTTTTTTGTTTTGTTTTGGATTTTTGTTTTTTATATGCACCATGTTGAACGGTGCCGCTACAAAGACACGTGGATAATGGAGCCGACAGATTGATGCACACACACGTCCCGGTTAGGTTCGTCACCACCGTTAAATCACGCGGCGATAGGAAATTCCTCTTTTTTGTTACTCTTAAAGGGTGGGATAACGTTTTTGCTCCCATTTTCAATGTGATACGAACTTAATTTGTATTTCTCTTTAGTTTAATTACTTCTGTCATACATTTTTGCTACCGAAGGCAGTTTTTTTGCTTCCAAAACATACAATTCGTTTTTTCCAAAACCTTTAGCTTCATGTACCGTATGGGGAACTCTGTAATAAAATAACATCTAAGAAGTTTTGTGCAATTCTCGTAACTGGGAAAATTATTACCGGAACTCAATTAATTATTAATGACACAAACCTTTCCAACTTTCAGACATGATTAGTTACATCTAGAAAGGAAACAATTTTAAAACGTCTTCAATGAAAGCAGAATGTCCCTCGCGCCGGCGAAAGAGGATTATGGAGGCAAATGAAATGAGTGCCGGAAATTAATCGGAACATTCCCGCCACCCCCGTGGCCGATACCAGATACTTCCGTAGTGTTTGCGAACAGTGTGTGTGTGTGTGTGTGTCTGTGAGACAAACCGGAAAGATTTTCCATCAGCGCTACCTTTTCCAGCCCTTTTCGTTCTTTTTCCCCGGTCCCGGTTACCTCCGTCTTTCGTGAGAGACACTTCCTGTCTGGGGGCATTCGACGGCTGGCCCAGTGCCAACGCGCGTTCGTTCCGGGTGCCAGGGTGGCCAGACAGGCTGTAATGAGGCCAAGTTCTGGCACACGTCAATCGGAACCGGCCGCGATAATACAGCGAAGATGCGCCTCATCATGATGTTGCGGTAGTAGTGGCGGACGTAGTGGCGGACGGTGCAAGTGTTTAGCGACGGTACGCGAAAAAAGAACCCCTCCCCCCGGCAAAAGGTGTGGAAGGAAGTGGTTGACAGATTGTGCAAAAGTGAGGAAAAATAGAAGAGAATCCAAGCGGGTATATGCTGGAAGCAGAGAGGTAACAGCAGCTGCAGTACACGATCAAGGATAATTCGCTGTTTTCGAGAACAAATATTAGAACTGCAAGCGTCAAGATGACCGTCGACTTCAACGACTATTTTTGGGTGAGTACAGCAGGGTAGTAGGAGGACATATTGTAAGCTGAAACTAATTGAGTATGTTGGGTTTCGCGTGCGTGGGAAGATATGACAATTAGAATGCACTTTATCTACTTCCATTTAATTCCCATTCCAATTGGCATATCTTAGTGCTTTAATGAAGATCTTAATTTAAGGAAACTTCCTTTGGCGTAACGATGTATGAGAGATTGCCTGTCTGTAGCGAATTACCATCACAATTATCCCCAGTCCTTTAATGTCCCATTTGTTCATTTGGTGAGCGCAAGAATAAGCGCTGGAATTGGCTGCAATTTATCACCAACTCTTCCACTCGAAGGAAATGTATTTTTGTAAAAAACAAAAAAAACAAGATTCCAGATTCCTTCTTTGACGCTGATAACGTTTGTGCTACTTTCCTGAGCTATAGCTACACAGCTAGCCGTGACCATATGGGCGCGCACTGTACGCGAACGGTTTATCTGAGCGACGAACTTGAACTCCCTCGACATTTGGTCGAGAAGTCGGTTAGGCGTCTGCCTTTTGCTGGCGCAAATTCTCACGCATTTCCTGCAGCCAGTGAAATTGTTATCGCGCACCACTTAAACCTTTTTTTTTTTCTTCGTTTCGTAGCATATTTTGAAGCCTTTTTTTCATTGGGGATTTTTGTTTCTAGTGGGGTGATAAGAGCTAGAAATGGCATGTGATGTGTAGAAAATGCGTTTTCCATAGATCCCAACCGAACAAAGCTCTTTTACAAAGCTTTTAAATTTAACATTTTTGTTGTTAAAAATTCCTTTTGTAACTACATCTCCGCGGATGGTAATTTAATGTGCTAAAATATGTCCGCGCTAGTGTAAATATACGATTGCGAACAATATCCCCCGCGCAGTATGACGATGACGCAACGCGATCATGAAGCGGGACGGCCGACGCCCATATACTCACATTTACGTTCCGGTGTGTGGCGTTTGTGAACTTGGGACCGTTTTTTTTTTTAAATTTAATTTTGTTTTCATTGTTATTTCGCGCGCGCACCCGCGTAAGACAACGACACTTGGTCGTTCTCCTCTTAGGTTCCATATCCATCCCGTTCCTCCCACCCCATGCACATTATTGTCTGCATCGAAAGACGCTCAGCTGATGCTGAATGGAATTATCTTGCGCCCCTTTTGTGTTGACTGATATTTCCTTGCATTTACCGGTGGTAAGGTGATAAATTGTCGGTGGAGAAGGAGATAAACTTGCTTAAAGTACACCCACCAACCGGTCCCACCTCACGTTCCATTGAGAGACCATATTTTCACGTATCTTTCATGGTACGGTGAAGGTCGATTAGAGATGCAAACACAGTAACATTTGTTATGGGTTAACATTGTTTGAAACATTCCAAGATCAGGGCACGCAACGAATGGTGATATGGACTGTTTTTGTTAAGATATTAGATAAAATAAGTAATCATAGTCCGTTGGGACACTATTTTATCTAGCAAACTGAAGCAGTATTATAAGTAAGTTGAAGAAAATGGATTATTAGATTTATTTTTCATATAAAAAAGTGTAAATTCAATGTACATATTGATATAATATGTACATGGAGCAGAAAAGGCTTAAAAATATTGCATAGAATTAGCAATATGGTTGTTCAGCTGACAACGAGCAAAATAGTAAAGTTAGTATTGCGCTATAACCTATCACGTCCGACCTGGGTTCGAATCTCTCAACGATAAAAGGTGTGTTGTGACTGTGTTGGTTTGCTTTTTTTTACTTTATTCTCCCATAAAATCAGCTGACGTGCGTGTATGCATTGAACCGCATACACATCATCATCATCATCGGGCAACCCGGTGTATTCTGTTTTCGTTACGATGGTTCCGGATCGTTGATTTGTCGGAGCGGAGCAAAACGGTTTTCTTTGCTAAGATTTGCTTTGATGAAAACAATAAAAACAGCAAAAATTGATCATACGGTGAAAACACAAGCAGCAACCAACTCTACCCCTTTCAGTTCAACCGCACACGCTCTGAAGGGCAGGCTGACTACGCAAAAGGGATTTTCTTTATTGTTGCTGTGTGCGCTTGCGAACAATGGGGGGATGGGAAATTTACGATGAGTCACTAGCTTCCCCATTTCCGGTATATATGGTATATATATATGTTGTCCGTCGATGGCATCAGCAGTGAAATTAGTCTTCAACGAACGTACTCAATGAATATCCCTTATACTAAAATTCTTCTTTCAAAAGTTTGTCACATAAATTAGGTTAAAAAAATAAATATTTGCCATTACAACAACAGTTTTATTTATGATGTTTTTGTAGCACAATATAATTAATTCTTTTCATTAATATTTAATATCAATATATGTCCAATTCTGGGGCGTCCCGGTGGTCCACCACCACTGTCCGGTGTCCTCTGACAAATAAGTCGATAAATTAATTCCAAACAATTGTACCCCATTCACCAATTGTCTGTCCTCCAAAGAAGACACGTGAAACAACTGTTTCAGATGGCACTTCCGGATCCTGACATTCCTCCCGCCGGATTGCCTGTTGAAGCAGAGAAGGTGTCCGGTAAAGATGTCGCCACCTTCGTCATGCTGGGCGCACATCATAAATGTAACCATTTGTATATGTTGCCGTGTGACGCAAATCGGTTGCAAATGAGCGTTGTTCAGAGGGTGGTTTATCGCGAACGATAGATCTGTGCTGTGGAAGCAGCAAACTATTCTGCCGGGCGGGAAACGTGTTTGTTGGGTGATCAATGAAATAAAGGTAGTTAGACGTGTGTGTACACCACGGGGACGGACGGTCGATACCATTGAGGGTGATTATTAATGTAGAAAGAAAAGGTTCATATTTAGTGTAATTAATTTTATCGCTTCGTAAAGGAAGCGTTTCCTGCTGTGTTGAAAAAAAGAGAGAGAAAAAACAAACCGAAATAATCGTTAACTAACAGTTATCATTAATTTTGATTGTTTGCTCCTCTGTTCGTTTAGCTCCCATCGGCTTCCGCACGTCTCTTTCATTAACACGTTCGGCTAAAAATATAACGCACCAATCGCTAGGACCTTCGTGCCCTGCAGAGAGGATGCATTGATGAGTTCGTGTAACAAACAACTCGGGATGCGTAGGAGTGTGCCGGTACAATCAAACAACTTGCTGCCTGCATCAAGATGTTTGTGGTGGCTTTTTCTTCCCTGCGGAAGCCGTACAAAAGTGCCATGGTCATATTACGGTGATGTGACGCTTTGTATGTTGTGTACTAAAGAAATAAGAATCAAGAAAAAACAAGAAACATGGCCGGGCATATTCGATACAGCACACAGATATGTAGGTGCTTTCCGTAGAGAGAAAAACTCCATTTGTCTAAGGGAGTATAGCCACGGAGGGGAGTAGTACACCGTTGTAATGCGTGTCCATGTCCGTGGGAAAACCGTGTGTCCCACCAACAGCAGCAACGATGGAGCTCGTTTTCATCGATGCTTTTCCCATAATAAATCATGCTCGTGTTTGCAAAGTTCACGGATGGAACCGGTTCCAGCGAATGGTGGAACCATTTGCAGCAGTATCACACCTGACTCACCGATTGTGTGCTGGTGGTGGATGGGAAGGGTGTCACTGCAATTGGCTACTTGCGCAGTGTCAGTGACTTTCAGTTCGTTATGCACCACCACTGGGTCGTTTTGCTTGTTTTGCTTGCTCCTGCTTGGTTGGTTGTGTAGAGAGGAGGAGAGAACGCGTCTATTTTTTATGATTCTTATAAAAAAAAATATGTCCCCACTTTGGATCTCTCACGAGGGAAACACGGTAGGTGTAGTCTTTGTCAATTGCCGTGGTCAACGGGTGGAACCTTAAGATCAAAATAATTTGATTTAACTCAATTTAAGCTTTTACGCCCGAGAACATGAGAGGGGGGAGGGGGGGGGGGCATGTCGTGTACAATACCACAAACATATTGGACAGGTTTTTGTTTTACCATCTTTTAAAGGTTTCTTCATTTTGTTCCCCAAATTCCGCCGACGTCCCGGGGGTTTGGTTGGTTTGGGTTGATTTTAAAATATCATGTTCATTAATTGTTCAAAGTACGTTGGCGTTGGCTGCTTTTGGCAAAAGATAAATTGTTTTCCCCCTTGGTTTTTCCCTTGGTTTCGAGTTTCAACGCACGCTGGCCTTTCATTGCTGGAAAAACTATTTCTGGACTGTATCAAGCTGAGCTGCTGGTGCTTCTTCTTGGGATAAGGTGAATGGGATCATTTTCCTCGAGCACTCGAGAAGACTATTTTTTATGGGTTCTTCTGTTTTTTTTTCTACGTTGAGGTTGGTAAAATAAACCACGTCACCCGAAAGTGGGAATTGGTTGGATGTGGTGTGTTCTTTCGCTTTTCCTTGGACACGATCACACGACGATGCCTGCGGGGGTTCCTTGATAACGAACAACACATTTGGCACAAAAGAAATATTGGCAAAAGCTGTTATTTTATTCTATTTAAAATATTTAAACCAGTACATTCGCTTGTATTTAATCGCGTCGTAAAGACTTTGTCAAAACGGTGCTGAATGACTCAATGTGTGAGACAGAACAAAAAAAAAAACTCTGGAAACTTATTTGTACACCCAATAGGGAAACTTTAACTTGCGAACCCTGCATGATCAGTAGGCTGAGTATTTGGGGTTTCTGTTTCTCCAATGCTTTCGTGATGTGACATTTCTTTACCAATAATGTAGGTGTTTATTAATAATTTTCTAGGCCCTTTAAATTAGGACTNCATGCTGGAACGATTTTGATTTTTGCTTTGTGTTTTGTGCATTTACTAAGAAATAAATTATGAGTAATCTTGAAAATGTGATTTATTTTTAAATTCTACAAAAAAAACACGTACACCATTTCGTCTTCAACGAACGTACTCAATGAATATCCCTTATACTAAAATTCTTCTTTGAAAAGTTTGTTACATAAGTTAGATTAAAAAAATAAATATTTGCCATTACAACAACAGTTTTATTTATATGTCCAATTCTGGGCCGTCCCGGTGGTGTATTTGACAACGGCGCTAGTCCCTAACACGACCGGACCGGGTTCAAATTCCATTCGGACCGTAGCAAGGTCTGACTAGCCTGGTAAAAATTAGTCTAATACGGTCAGGAAGGCCATTCTAACAGAAAAAAAAAAATATGTCCAATTCTCGTACTGAATAGTTAGTAATTACTATTGCACTTTGCGATCGTCCACCACCACTGTCCGGTGTCCCCTGACAAATAAGTCGATAAATTAATTCCAAACATTGTACCCAATTCACCAATTGTCTGTCCTCCAAAGAAGACACGTGAAACAACTGTTTCAGATGGCACTTCCGGATCCTGACATTCCTCCCGCCGGATTGCCTGTTGAAGCAGAGAAGGTGTCGGGTAAAGATGTCGCCACCTTCGTCATGCTGGGCGCACATCATAAATGTAACCATTTGTATATGTTGCCGTGTGACGCAAATCGGTTGCAAATAAGCGTTGTTCAGAGGGTGGTTTATCGCGAACGATAGATCTGTGTTGTGGAAGCAGCAAACTATTCTGCCGGGCGGGAAATGTGTTTGTTGGGTGATCAATGAAATAAAGGTAGTTAGACGTGTGTGTACACCACAGGGACGGACGATCGATACCATTGAGGGTGATTATTAAGGTAGAAAAAAAGGTTCATATTTAGTGTAATTAATTTTATCGCTTCGTAAAGGAAGCGTTTCCTGCTGTGTTGAAAAAAAAGAGAGAGAAAAAACAAACCGAAATAATCGTTAACTAACAGTTATCATTAATTTTGTTTGTTTGCTCCTCTGTTCGTTTAGCTCCCATCGGCTTCCGCACGTCTCTTTCATTAACACGTTCGGCTAAAAATATAACGCACCAATCGCTAGGACCTTCGTGCCCTGCAGAGAGGATGCATTGATGAGTTCGTGTAACAAACAACTCGGGATGCGTAGGAGTGTGCCGGTACAATCAAGCAACTTGCTGCCTCCATCAAGATGTTTGTGGTGGCTTTTTCTTCCCTGCGGAAGCCGTACAAAAGTGCCATGGTCATATTACGGTGATGTGACGCTGTGTTTGTTGTGTACTAAAGAAATAAGAATCAAGAAAAAACAAGAAACATGGCCGGGCATATTCGATACAGCACACAGATATGTAGGTGCTTTCCGTAGAGAGAAAAACTCCATTTGTCTAAGGGAGTGTAGCCACGGAGGGGAGTAGTACACCGTTGTAATGCGTGTCCATGTCCGTGGGAAAACCGTGTGTACCACCAACAGCAGCAACGATGGAGCTCGTTTTCATCGATGCTTTTCCCATAATAAATCATGCTCGTGTTTGCAAAGTTCACGGATGGAACCGGTTCCAGTGAATGGTGGAACCATTTGCAGCAGTATCACACCTGACCCACCGATTGTGTGCTGGTGGTGGATGGGAAGGGTGTCACTGCAATTGGCTACTTGCGCAGTGTCAGTGACTTTCAGTTCGTTATGCACCACCACTGGATCGTTTTGCTTGTTTTGCTTGCTCCTTCTTGGTTGGTTGTGTAGAGAGGAGGAGAGAACGCGTCTATTTTTTATGATTCTGATAAAAAAAAATATGTCCCCACTTTGGATCTCTCACGAGGGAAACACGGTAGGTGTAGTCTTTGTCAATTGCTGTGGTCAACGGGTGGAACCTTAAGATCAAAATAATTTGATTTAACTCAATTTAAGCTTTTACGCCCGAGAACATGAGGGGAGGCATGTAGTGTACAATACCACAAACATATTGGACAGGTTTTTGTTTTACCATCTTTTTCTTCATTTTGTTCCCCAAATTCCGCCGACTTCCCGGGGTTTGGTTGGTTTGGGTTGATTTTAAAATATCATGTTCATTAATTGTTCAAAGTACGTTGGCGTTGGCTGCTTTTGGCAAAAGATAAATTGTTTTCCCCCTTGGTTTTTCCCTTGGTTTCGAGTTTCAACGCACGCTGGCCTTTCATTGCTGGAAAAACTATTTCTGGACTGTATCAAGCTGAGCTGCTGGTGCTTCTTCTTGGGATAAGGCGAATGGGATCATTTTCCTCGAGCACTCGAGAAGACTATTTTTTATGGGTTCTTCTGTTTTTTTTTCTACGTTGAGGTTGGTAAAATAAACCACGTCACCCGTAAGTGGGAATTGGTTGGATGTGGTGTGTTCTTTCGCTTTTCCTTGGACACGATCACACGACGATGCCTGCGGGGGTTCCTTGATAACGAACAACACATTTGGCACAAAAGAAATATTGGCAAAAGCTGTTATTTTATTCTATTTAAAATATTTAAACCAGTACATTCGCTTGTATTTAATCGCGTCGTAAAGACTTTGTCAAAACGGTGCTGAATGACTCAATGTGTGAGACAGAACAAAAAAAAAAACTCTGGAAACTTATTTGTACACCCAATAGGGAAACTTTAACTTGCGAACCCTGCATGATCAGTAGGCTGAGTATTTGGGGTTTCTGTTTCTCCAATGCTTTCGTGATGTGACATTTCTTTACCAATAATGTAGGTGTTTATTAATAATTTTCTAGGCCCTTTAAATTAGGACTAATAAGGACTTTAACACGGTCTATATTGGGTTTACTTTATCTTTGCCTCTTCCTGCAGGGCGAGAAAAACAATGGTTACGAGGTGCTGTACCAAAACATGAAGTATGGCCTGTCGGCAACGAAAGAGCTGGCGGAATACTTCCGCGAACGCTCGAATCTCGAAGAGTACAACTCGAAGCTGCTGACGAAGCTTGCCAACAAGGCGGGCTCGAGCGGTGGTGGCACATTTTCACCGCTCTGGATCATCCTCAAGTCGACGACCGAGCGGCTGTCGGAGCTGCACGCCCAGAAGGTGCAGAAGCTAACGGAGCTGGTCAAGAACGTCACCAAGTACGCGGAAGATCTGCACAAGAAGCACAAATCGGTCAAGGAGGAAGAATCGGGCACGCAGGATGCGGTACAGGTGGGTATCCCTCGAAGTCACCGTACATAAATGTGCTCTGTGGAGAATGTTTAAGGTACGGAAGTTAACATTTCGCTCCTTTCGGTTTTGCACAGGCAATGAAAGAATCGACAGCGGCGGTGGCCAAAGCAAAGGATATCCATAATGCCCGGCTGCAGGAGGTGGAGAAGGCACGCAAGGACAATTCGACCAAGGAGATCGAAAAGTCGGAAGCCAAACTACGCAAGCATCAGGATGACTATAAGGCGCTGGTGGAGAAACACAACATAATCAAGCAGGAGTTTGAGAAGAAAATGACAATAACGTGTAGGGTGAGTAATGGGGAAAAACCACGCGCCATGACGTCATTCCCTAGCACTGTCCATCTGAGACAAGACAACGGTTTAAATCTAATTGAATTCCGCTATTGAACATTTTATTGTAGCGTTTTCAAGAAATGGAAGAAGCACATCTGAAGCAGATGAAAGAGTTCCTCTCGTCGTACATGGACATTGTGCAGAACAATTTCGATCTGGTTGGACAGGTATATGTGGACTCCGGCGGAAGAACCGGCGTTGCCCGGTGTTGTTGCACACGATGTACTAACATTTGCACACGCTACTCTCCTCCTCTGCGCAGGTCCATTCCGATTTGAAGCGTCAATTTTTAGAGTTAACCGTCGACAAACTTCTGGAGCAGTTCGTGCTCAACAAGTACACCGGTTTGGAGAAGCCAGGTAAGTACGGCACGGCCCGTTTGCATCATTAGCCCGGTGTTGTACGAAACAGTCACCACCGGTGAGTCGTGGACTCGCAGTACACATTACACACACGAGAGTGCTAGTGCAGAAGTGTAGCCGTACATTAGACAGTGTCCTTCAAATACTAAAACCAAAAAAAGCATCAATTAGGAATTGATATCCCTTATCGTTTTTTTTAAATTTCAATTGTTGTGTTTTTTTATATATGTTATCCTGCCGATCACATTTTTATGTGTCGTGTTTTTTAAGCATGATTCATCTGTGTTTTTTTCTTCTTATTGTTTTTGCATGTTTTTACTTTGTTTGTTCAACGAGTTTTTTTAAAAAGAAATTTAAATTATTTTGTGTGCTTTGAATTATATTTGGTTTTATTATATTTTTAACAATTTTGTGAACGTTTTTGTAGCCCTTTTGTTTCACCACGATGGTACGTAACTGCAAGTACGCTTACTGTTTGTTGTGATTTTGCTTATCGGATTACGATTTACTTTGCCTAGTTAAGTTAATATGATACTTAGGAGAGATAGCTAGCAGCACTGTTGACAAGGTTTCCAAACTTCCTATTCAGCAGCGATGCGATTCATTTCGGTAAGAAGTATTTATTTGCACCACAAGCTCACTGTGGTTTTTATTTGAATATTTTGAACACTTATATATGGTAATGGTAGAATTATATAGTTGCATGCTCCAATTTACTTTAATTTTACGCGCGGCGTTACCGTATGTTGCAGTTGTGGGCGTATATAAGCTATCCTTCGTGTTGTGTATTCGTCTCGTTTTTGATTCGGCACATACAGTGCCGAGCGATTAGTAGTGTTAGTGAGAAAGCGTGACTGTCGTCGTTTGCCGAGTTTTCCTTCCCTACTTCCACGCAATAGTGCGTCCTGGTACGATCCTTACCATGTTTTGTTTTTGTTTCCGTGCAGTACACAGTACGTTTGCCGTGTGTGTTTTTGTCTTGTTCATGCGAGTTGTCTCTTTCATACCTTTTTACCTTTTATCATACTCTCCCGGGTGCGCGCCATTGCCGTGTGCATTATACACCATTAAAAATATTCTTCTTTCTCTAGAGCTAATTGAGCTTGATTTTGAGTGTGGCACCGCAAATGCTTCCGGTGCGGGTGGCAATAATAGCCACCAGCTGCTGGTAAACACGTCAGCCACCGTACCGGGTGGTAGTACCTCGCCCGCCGCATCCTCCCTGGCCGGCGGTTTGCTCGAATCACCGACCCTGTCTGCTACCAGCTCCTCGCAACCGATCAACATTGGCACGGCGACGACGGGCGCGAAGAAGGAAAGCAGCAGCCACCTTCGTTCGTGGTTTAGCTCGAGCTCAACCGCAGCCGTCCCGACCAACTCGCCGGTCAATCTGTCCACCTCACCGACGGCCACCTCNAGTAAACACGTCAGCCACCGTACCGGGTGGTAGTACCTCGCCCGCCGCATCCTCCCTGGCCGGCGGTTTGCTCGAATCACCGACCCTGTCTGCTACCAGCTCCTCGCAACCGATCAACATTGGCACGGCGACGACGGGCGCGAAGAAGGAAAGCAGCAGCCACCTTCGTTCGTGGTTTAGCTCGAGCTCAACCGCAGCCGTCCCGACCAACTCGCCGGTCAATCTGTCCACCTCACCGACGGCCACCTCGGTGGGCGGCCGGTACGATGGACACGGCGGAACGGACCTTTCGGCTCAACAGCAGCAGCAGCAGCAGCAGCATCATCCAATGTCGTTGCGCGCCATGTCGCCGGTACCGTCGGTGCTGAACGAAAGTAGCGTTTCCGGATCCGCACAAAGTACGAGCAAACACACAAGTAAACCATTCTACGGCGATCTGTTTTCCTTCAAGCATCATAGTACCAATCCCTCCACTAATCACAATCAGCCATACCACCACCCGCCCAACCTAGCCACTAACGGTCACAACAATGGTGCCGGCGGCAAACAGCAACAACAACAACAATCGCCGCTAATGAAACAGCAGGAACAGCAACAGCAAGAATCTTTACAGCATCCACAGCAAGATCAGCAACCTGCGTCACCGCAGCAACCACCACAACAACAACAAAAATCTTCCCGCCGCACTACTTCCCTTCTCAATCTCTTCATGTCTAACTCCCAGGGTAATTTTATCTTCTTGATTTTCACAATTCGCCACTTGCGAACACTTTCTATCTATCTATCTACACCGAAACAAGAATTCACACTCACACACACACTTTTTTTTCTCCTACTACTTACGACCTTATGCTGTACTTAGTATTTTCTTTTCTGCCTATCGTGGTTCCTTTCCACATTTCTTGTTTGTTTTAAAGTTTATTTTGGTTGGCCTTCTTCTGGTACGGAACTGTTTTGTCTTCATCTTTTCCGATTGATTATTTTAAAAAATGGTGGTTTTTTCTTCTTTTCTATTAGATTAGTTTTTGTATTTCCACACTTCTCTCTCATATACCGTTCCTGTTTGTAATGTAGACGTTAGTTATTATTTGTCTCTTTTCACACTCGTGTACTACTAGCTCCTCGTGCCGATTTTATGTTACCTATTTGAGACGCTATTTAATCTTTCCACTTTCGCCTGTTGAGCTAGATGGGATATCGGTTTCATTGTTTCAATATACTGCTTTCCGCTTTTTTTTGTTCTTCTCACTTACACACTTTGTTATCCTTGCACCATTGCATTCGGTTTTTGCTGCTTAGGCCTTTTCAGCTTAAGGACTTTATGTAGGTAATCTCGAAATCATGTCTTATCACGAGGCAAATGCTCTCACCAGATCCAACTAAGTTAGGAAAAAAAACTCTTTCAACCGGTTTCAATTGCTTTTAGAACAACTTTAACATAGTTTCGCCATCAAACAGCAAACAGTCTGGCTGTTCACTAACGTCTAAGGTGTAAAGCATTTTCCTTCCTCGGGTGTGCCTGCTTACAGAAGTGTATAAACGTGCTGTGAGCAAAGTGTGCTATTAGCCGGAAGGAAATGACGCCTGCTTACGGTAATTGCTATATCTACCCAAACCCTTGTGCCGGTAGAAGTAGCTAGTACCAGCAGTCCTGTTAACACGTAACTCGGGAACGGGAAGAGGTTCGTAAATGATGTCATTTGCACTATTTTTGCACCAGCCAGCTAAAATGCTTTGGCGCAAGAAATGACCGATGTAAGAGTATAGGGAAAGCTGGCAGTTGTTTTTTTGTGTGCTATTAGTGAATCCTTTTATGTTACGGCATTGGTACAAGTCTATACCGACAGACAGAGTAAAGTTGGTGAAGAAGCTTACGATGGTAATCTAATCGAGCCGGTCTAATAGCGAGATCATTAGTTTAATCGATATTGATACTCAACAAAGCTTTCTAAAGTATAAAATTGAAAATATCAAAAACGTTAAATTGAAAAATGCATTAGAAACTTCACATAAGAAAGATAAGATATCTTAAAACAACATAAAAATTTGGCATTTTTTATGGTTAAGAGCACATCGTTTAGCCTTGTTCAAGTAGTTTTCAGTATGAAATAGAACAGGAATCTGTGTGTGAGTTTTTAAAGGTGTTTAAGAACAATTTTCGGCACATTCCTTAGTTTAACGATGAGTTTCTTCTTTGGTGTACTATCTTTCGTTTTAATTTTATACGATTCAAAATTCACATACCCTTCTTTCCGACACAATCATCTCTTCTCTTCTCTTCTATTGGGGTTATGGTATGGTGTAATTGGCTTTAGTTGTGTTATTCCGGTCAACCTCTTTCCTGCTTCGTGGCCGATGAAAAAAATGAAAAACGAAATCGTATCAAAATCAAATTTTCTTATGATATTTTTTGTCTCTTCCCGTTTCAATCCCATGCGCCCATGTCCCCCAATCCATGTTTTGTACAAACAAAAAAAAAAACAACAACACCTCACTTCCCTACTACACGCCAAACGTACCATCCATCCATATCACATGCGTACATATAATTGCTTCGCTGGGCGGTCGGTGTGGTTCCATAATCTCACAACAATGAGAGGAAAACAGGAAGCCGCGATAGTCGCGACAGCCGGGAATCGACGACGAGTGGCGGCGGTAATGTTGGCGGTCGTCGGCATATCATCGGAGGCGGCCACGCGACATCGGATGCCGGTCGTAATTCCGTCTCGTCGACCGGTGCTACCGTTTCGGCTCCGACCAGTCCGAATGATCCGGATACTGGCAGTAGCGGTGGGACCGGTGGTGGTGGTGCACCCATCGAACAGCAGTCGCAGCAGATGCAGCAGCAACCGGCGGGCGGCAATTCCTTTATCGGACGGAATCCCTTGTTGCGGGGCTCGAAATGTAAATCATACAACTTCATCTCGTACATTGCGTGGTGTTGTGTTTTTTCCTCCGTTTTCTCCTTTTTCCACTCTCTCTCTCTCTCTGTCTCTTCTTCTCCCTGTTTCGGTTTTTGGTGTTTTGTTGGATGATCTGTTCTATATCTTTCATTTGTTTTCTCCCAAGAAGTGAAGAAATACGTTTTTACTACATTTATTATCAACTTTGGATTTCATTTTCTCGCAATAATTGGTTTGGATTCTGATTTTCTACTCTGCTCCAGAATGTTTGCAAACGCAAACAATGTGTCTATTGTTTTAGTTCTACTTTTTCTTGGTTGTTGGTTCCCATTAGCTCTTTCAGCTTTTTCATCTTCGATCTTCTCAAAATCAATAGTGCAGTAGTGTTTGAATATTGACTAGCATTCAGATACAGTGGTTCATTGTGTTTTTTTTTCTCCACTACAAGTACCATGCAGTTGCATAGAGTGATTTTAAGGCATCGCGAATATGTTTCTTACTTTATTTTTCGCTTTGTTGTAGCATAGTGGCATTACACACATAATTTCTTATTTTTCTTCGATTTAGCTAAATAATTTTAATTTCTAGTATAATTGAAACTTAGTGTAGCTTTGCGTGACATTGCTTGCCGTTTGTTTTGTACTGTAGCTTTCTTTTCTAACCATTTACAGGTAGTTGCTGCTTTAAACTGCTTATTCCAATATAATTACCCGTTCCATTTCGCTTTTATTTTCTAACCACCTTTCAACTATGACCTTTTTTTCTAACCTTACTCAACCAGTGGGCGGGAAGAAGTTGTTTTTGTTATCATCATACACCGACGAATGGGTTAGGGTGGACGCGAAGCAAAAGCAAAAAGACTCGAATATCTTACTAAACCCAGTTTCGAACGTGCACCGCACGCACGCAATTTTTTCTGCTACAAGGAAAAGATTGCTTTAGTCACGTTCTGCCGGTAGAACCCTTAACATATCACACGCATTGCTTCCATTCATGAAAGTGGTTAATCAAAAGCGCGTCCCAGTTTCTTTTCTAAAAACCCGCATGCTCCCGGAGTTCTTTTCGTATGCGTTACGGAAAGAGGTTATAGATTAAGGGTTACAAGTACAAAACGTTATCAGTGAGTGTGATAGGAATTTTTATATGATGCGGTAAGTTCAATTTAACAGCGAACGGTGTATGCCTTTTTGTGTGTGTATAAGTTACTTAACGGCATGTTTCTAGTGTCGGTTTCTTAGACCTGCGTATCAGGCTGAACAGGCTGTGGACCGAAAGGAGAAACTCACAATGGACACACAAGTACTGTACGAAACATATACATGCTCCGTAAAATACCGGACCACTCACCCCGCTCAGCACCAGAACAGGATACTACTCTTTGCTCGTAGTGATGTTTGTGATGTGGCTTTTAATTAATTACTAGCGTGTTAGATGCGAATGGTAGTGTTATGCAAAGTATGGCAGGCAGCCTTTCAGTACACTGTTAGCGTTCGATTGTTCATTTAGTGCGTGCTTTTATTTAATGCTGATGTTAGCGCTGTTGCATACTTCTTTTTTTATTAGTGGCAAGAATTGTTGTTTCTGTTGTTTTCCATTGTTACAATTTAACGATATTATTTCATTTCATTTTAAACCCAAAAAATGCCTGCTCCTACCGTTATTCCCTTCCTTTCCTGTTGTCCATTCATTACGATCATTTGTTTGATCACTCACACACATACACAAACATACCCATACAATAGTTACATTCTGTTGTTTCATTTAACTGACACGATAAATTGTGATTTATTTCACAATTTTGTGTTGTGCAATGTGTTTTTCCTATGTTTTGTGATATCACCGAGAACCGTTAAAAATTGTTTTCAACAAATGGTAGAAGGATACAAGGTTGCTTTACATTTGCAATAACCTTTGTTACAGTAACTAAATCCAAGTTTTTCTTTACGGCGTTTGGCGTTCTCTTTTTCACACATCTCATTTGTGTTAGATTTTCTTTTGGCATTTTGTTCTTTTTCTAAAATTTAAATGTACCTTCTAACCTACCTACCAACTGAACCTTACTTTCACCAAATGTTGACACACTTTTAGGTAGTCTTCCCGGTTTTCGGTTTCATTCGTAAATGCCGGTATACGAGCTAAATGAAATAACTGTGATGCATCTCTTTTCTTTGTCCTTCGACCGTGTACGAATTGCTTCTCTTGCCTCGTTTACCATTCGTTCATCGGCATCCGTCTCCGAAGCAGTCTCCGGGTTCCTGCGCAGCCGACGCGAAAAGGCCAAATCGAAGAAAGCCAAAAAGAAGAAAGATTCGGCGGAAAATTCCAGTGCCAAAGACGAAAATATTTTGGACGGGTACGTATGGAGCAGAGTTTTTTTTTTTGGTTGAAACAATAATTCATCCTTTCCATTTTGCTTGCAGTGATAACAAGGGCGAATCGGCGAACGCAGATAGCGCTACCAATCTGCAAACCACCTCTGCGATCAGCGCATCGAACGTAGCACCGACGGCAACACCCGAAGTCGATGAGGACGGTTACAGTATACAGCCGCGCGAAACTACGTGGGACAGTGCGACGATCACGGAAAAGAGCAGTGAGGATCGCTTGCCTGCAAGCAGTTTTTCAAATATCGCACAACGGTGACACACATTTTCCCTTCTGGCGTCTGCTTTCAGATAACTTCTACTCAAGCTCGGATAGTGACAGCGAGGACGAACGGGAGGAGAAAAAAATTCACGTTGAAATTAAACCGCTAAACAATGGTGCCGCACCCATTTCGGCGAGTGTCGATGAGCTGCGGGCAACGGTGGAAAATTTGTCATTATCTCCGATCGGTATTTTAACATCGGTACGTATATCAGTGAAGGTGCAGCAATTCAAGCGTGCTTAACGTGTGGCAGTAGTGCATCGTTGGACAAAGCGTTTCGTTGTGATATCATTACTTCATTGCACCACGATGAAATTGTGTAGTGTGTTAGCTTTAGCTCAATCTTCATGCTTCCTTATATGGGTTACGTTCCTTGAGCTCAACTTCACATTTAATTTAATCAGATTTATATAGTTTTAATTATGTTTTAAACCTTAATACTATCCTTAATAGTATATCTATTTTCTTCTTAGATTCTTCTGTAGATTTGCTTCTTACCTTTATATCAATTATTTACTTCTACTTTAAACTTTTAAATGCAAAATAGAGTGAACATAGAAACCATTCCATTTACTGAAGCTTGCTGTCCAATTTCTCGCATTGGACAGTGCGTAAGTTTGTGCGTGCTACATTGTGTGCTATATATCCTTTGATTTGTTTATAGTATAGAAACAATATGCCTTAAGCATATCCCACACATGCAATATGATTTTTTACCACATTTCTAACCCAATTCTTTGAATGCCTTTTTTCCTTTCATCCATTCGTACACATAACTCATCTACGCACTACTACTACCACCACTGTCTGTCCACTGTGTTATGTGCTGTCGAATTGATCGTGGGGTCGATTTGATGATCATCCATGCCTAATCCATCATTCAAAACCATCTCATCACTAACAAACCTGTCTGGGGGGTTTGCGGAACAACGAAACCCAAAAACCCGTGTCTCTGCTGGCCGATTGGAAACGCTATTCATTCACGCACTTCTCATTAACCTGTACTAATCTGTTTCGGGGGGTTGTTCACGTTTTGGTGGTCGGTATTGTGAAATAAAAAAAAAAAACACCCGCCCGTAACGTGATCACAAACAAATTCAGGCACGGCGCGGTTCGAGCTTCGACCCGCAGCACCAAGACCGACTGTTGCGCATGAAACGGTCGAAATCTGTTTCGCAGCAGCTCGGTGACAATGGCAACGGGTGCAAACCGAGTCATGATCTGCTGTCATTAAACCATTCTATTTTCCAACAGCAACAGCAACAGCAGCACCATCAACAGCACCAGCTGCACCAGCACCATCAGCTGCAACAGCAGCAACAGCAGCAACAGCAGCAGCAGCAACAATCCTCACAGGCACATGCGTTGCACCATCAGATGTCGGTCGGGAACGCGTCGCTTTTGAATAATAGCAACGCCACGCACCTCACTAGTCCGAATGCATCGAATGCGTCCACGCCGACCACGGTGCATCCGTATGCGCCACTCCAAAGCCCAACTTTGTCGATGTCAACGAGCTCGAAGTGAGTAGCGCTATGTGAGGAATGAACTCATCCTTACCCATTCTAACCAAATTAAACGTCTTATTTGCAGTAATCGTTACGCTGATCTCGGTGATATCTTCTCGGAGGTGGGCGACATAAGCATCTCGGCACCGGCTTCCGCGAACCTAACGAAGCTTACACAACGACAAATCCCTACACCGACATCTGCCGGTGGCAGCAGTATCGCTATACCAAGGCCTCCATCTAGACGATCAGAAGCGGCTGGTAAGAGAAGGCTAGACTTTAGTACGATGGACTTTACATAAAGCATGTTCTTGTGGTTCATTTCCTAGTCGCACGAGATCGAGTAAGTCCTGCGTCGCAGATTGCACGTGCGGATAGTGTCGGAAGCTTGGAGTTCCGCAGCCCGAGCGTTGGTATTGGATCATCCCGTGGTCCATCCCCGTTGACGATCGGCATGTCTGACACGATTCCATTGGCTGTTGCATTCCACGAAATTATTCATGCGTACTTTAAGTAAGAGCAACGTTTCTGTGTCAAAGTGTAAAACTATCCCCGCGTGCACACACTAAATTTATGTATGTTTTGACACGCCTTTAGAGGAGCGGACGAGTCTCGATGCCAGGTGAAAATGTCGGGCGACATGATGATATCGTTCCCGGCCGGTATTGTGAACGTGCTGACGAACAATCCCAACCCGGCCAAGCTGGGCTTCCGCATCAAGAATCTCCAACATCTCGACAACGTGATGCCGAACAAGCAGCTCGTCACGATCGATCGCCTACAGTCGACCAGCTTCAGCACGACGCTCGAGTTCAACATGCCAGTATTAACGGCGACCTTACGGCGTCAGTCCGAACAGAATCCGACCGCACCGCACATCAACGTTGACATCCTGAAGTATCAGATCAAGGCCAAACCGGGTGCCGCGTCCTGTCCGTTCCAGCTCGTATCCTACTGGAAGTGTGAACAACGGCACACGGACATTAAGATCGACTACAAGTATAACTGCCACGCGATGGCTCAACCGTCCCCGTTGCTGAACGTTTCCATCTCGGTACCGGTCGATGGTGGCGTGAAGAATGTACAATCGAAACCACATTCCGCATGGTTAGTAGGGAAAGACAGAATGTTCTGTGTGTTCGAAGAAGCAGTTTGATATGTTTTTGTTTCCTACCCTCCTGTTACTAGGCAAGGTGAATCGAATCGATTGGTGTGGAACTTTACGGATATTTCGCAACACTCCGAGAGTGGTGGTGTCGATACGCTCCGGGCACGGCTCGAGGTTGGTACGGGTCCATCGACACCGGCCATCATTTCGACGCAGTTCAACTGCGAAGGAACGACACTGTCTGGGATTGAGTTCGAGCTAGCCGGTACCGGCTATCGGCTATCGCTTGTAAAGCGCCGTTTCGTATCAGGTACGCCGCGCATGAAGCGTTGATGTCGTAAACACATTGGAATACACTCAAATTGTTGTGTTTTTTTTGTCTGCTTTCCAGGAAAATACATTTGCGAAGGAGATGGCATACGTACAGTGAAAACACCTACACCACCAAATGTTTCGGGCGTCATGTCACCGATTCCGTTCGGAAGCAGCAAATCTGCCAACTCTTCCTCCGGTGGCACCACTGGATAGTATCGGTTTTTCTTCTACTAGTAATGCCAGCAGACAACCATAATCCCGACCGATCCGAACAAATCCCACACGTTGGCCGCTGAGAATGCACGTGAACTGATGAGTAGAAGTTACCACATGTTTGTTAGTGTAGTACTGTCGTGTACATCCGGGCATACACCGTCCACCGTGTCTTCGTGACCAGCGAACACAACCGACAACGTGCGAGAAGAATGTAGTAAAGGAAACGCTAGCCGGCACTATTAGGCTTCTGTTTTGCACCGGATACGAGTAGTGAGGGGAGTTTTATTTTCCAACCAGACCAGACTAGTGAAACGAATCGTCGAGGACGGTACTGAGAGTATAGGCTTGTGGTGGGGAGAATAGTAGGAAAGTTGAAATGTATGAGGCTAGGAGATTTCACGAGCGTTGTTAAATCCCGTTTTGGCTGGAGCAGGCGTGTGGAGTTGGTTAAGATTAGCCTTTTTCCGAATGGGTATGGTGCCTTTCTTCTTTAGTGCAAACCCTCGCCGGTCCGTCGGTGCACGCGTCCTCGGCTTTGTTTGTCTTTTGATAGTTCTATACAACCTAATTTTTTTTCTCTTCTTCACTGTAGCTAACATACGTTCTTTTCGTACTAAACTCCTAGTATTTCCGTAAGGACTGTACGTCATTCCTGTTGTTGTTGGTCTCTGTTTCTTTACTCCTTTCCATTCAGCTATCCAGCTTTGTGTTAGCTTTCGATCCATTATCTATTCCTCAACACGCAAGAATGCTTTAAGTAATGTAAATTCCATGTTATACCTTTGCAGAAGGCGCTCGCCTGTACGTAATCATATTAAGACACACATCACATAAAACCGGGCGGGCGCTTTTCTCAGTGAATATATTAGATCTAGAATGATACGATTGAAAGGCGCAGGGTAGGTAGGGAGCAAAAGATGTGCAGACGAGCGGGCATAAGGCTGTATTTTACGCATGCTTTCCAGCAGCACACCGTTCGTTACGACGACACATGGAAATACTCTAACGTAAACATTTACAATCGAACGTAACGTACCGCACATTCGCGCTCTGTTCAGTGTTTTGGTGTGCGAGAGCGAGGTTGAGTTAAGGTAGTTTAGTGGCCACATTCCACATGGATACACAATGTGCGCGCTGTATGTTTATACTGTTGTTTTATGCTGTGTAGTAGCATATGTAAAAGCATGTAAACTTCTGTACGTTTGATGTGCTGTGCAAATGTGTGGACCCACTGCTTAGGAGCCGACCACTTTAGTTATGATCACTCCTCGTTTTGGTACAACACCCTGTATTATTATTATTTCTCACTCTTCTGCACTAGGGAAGTAGGTTTAACGATAAGAGAGAGGTAGCAGAAGGGTATAGGGAGTGGCAAGGATCTGAACTAAAACGGGGACTGTTTTCCTATCGTATCGGAACTTTAAATGAAGTTTATCTAATTGCCCCCCTTCCCCCTTACCGCCACTTTTCCAATCTCCCCTGGAAAGGTCTGTAACATTTGTAGGTTAGGAAACGAACGTAATACACAACAATAACCACACAAAAACCGCAAAACAACAAAACAAAATTTCACACCGAAATACACTTAAAATCCACTTTTGCATACAACAAACACTTATTCGAATAGGAACAAAATGGACGCAACATTTATCCAGGTATCATTATTATATTGGCATTGTGCGAAGGAAAATAAAAATTAGGCAATTATCAATACAATTGACTTGTATGATGACTAGAACTTCTCGTGCTTTTGCAGAACCTCGGAAAAATCATCCGAAAAGGACAAGGATTTACTTAATTACTACTTAATCCTGATTTACCTTTCCCCCCTTTCGTGCGTATAAAAGAAATCAAACACAATCACCGAGGAAGTATTTTTTCACAGTATAGTGAGTATTATTTCCATGTAAAATTGCAATACAAAAACAAAAGCGAAACGTATAACTTTACAATCACACCTCGGTGCGCAGAGGAAGAGCTCTTTCTGCTGGCAGCACTGATATTTTGACCTATCTACTTATAGACATTACTCTAGTCTTCCTAACTAACACGTCTGGTTCAGGCAGTAGGCAGTGTACCGTTGCCAAGTTGCTCCGTTGCAAATTTGCTAACGTTCAGCAGACTTGTTCGGCTGCTGGCAGTCGGTTTGTTTGAGGTATAGAAGCTGGAACCGGCAAGCGACACCATTGACGGTGCCTTGCTGACAAAGCTGGCAGTGGTCCCGAAGGGTGTTCCCATCCCTGCAGGTGTATGGCTAAACTGGTGATGGTACGATGGTGTTTGTGATTGTTGTGGCGGGAAAATGTGACGGGCGGATAAGGTAGATGGGGCTGCAATGGACCCACCCAACGCAACACTGTTGCCGATGGGTGTCCGGTTAAGTTTCGGGAAAAACAGCCCAGATCCTTCGGCAGTAAAGGTAGGTGGCACCGTTGCTGTTTTCACATCTATCGGGTTCGTCGATTGTTGTAGGGCACTGTTAAAAAGATTTTGCTCACTGAACAGTGAGCGCTGCGAGGTATTGGCTCCGTTACCGAACGATGCGCCGGCCATATTGTTCCACTCAAACACGGATGCGGACGATGGAACAGGTGAGGGTTGTTCGCTTCGCGGTAGTGACATGATGTGTTGCGTTCCATCCGGTCGCGTTTCGACGTTGGAAGAACAGATGTCCACTTCCGTTGGTGTGTTACGGCGCGTTGTGCCGGTTTGCGATTCGAAGCCGGAGCTCTGCGATGAAGTGCGCGACATGTGCGTCAGCTGGCCACCAAAGCTACCGCCACCACCTATCCACAGTGTATCCTTTGCGAAGCCTTTGAACGGCTCGGGAGCTCGGAAGACGCGTGTTCGTGGATGTAGTGAGGCGGGCCGCATCGTTAACTCATCGTACTCCGTTTCTGGGTTGCATTTTTTCGCAAACGGATTGGTGGCCCCCGCGAGCGATGTACGAGAACCGAGCATTCCGGACGCGTTCATCGAAACCCGTGCACTGATCGAAAGACGATCGATATCATCTTCGATCAGTTGGTCATCTTCCTCGCGAAATGGACGATCCTCCTCCCGATTTATGGTGTTCATCGAGTAGCGAAACTGATTGAAGTTCCGTTGACTTCCGGAGACCATTGCTGTTGGTCCAGATAGACGCTTGTTTTGTCTGTGCAACATACCCTGCGATAGGGTTTGAAAGTTATCCACCGAGAATGAAGGTGTTTTCAGCAGCGAATGGGACGGTGCAACGCTTTTCCCATCAAATGTGGACCCTTTATCGTGCACCTCACCGGTCTGTTCTCCACTAGCCGCGACATTAAACAACGATCCGCTAATTTTGTTGAACCCTAGCGGGGGAGAACTATCTGCCGTCAGGAAGGGATTCGTTGGAGAAAGAGAAAAAATGGATGGACTTCCCGATTTTGTAGTATCAAGCGATTTTCCACTAACATCGCCAAACACATGTTGCCTAGCGGAACGACTGCCCAGAGGCGGACTTTTATTGCCAAATGCATTTTGATCCGCTCGGTAAGAGGTCTGGTCTGCAACGCTGTTGCTCGTATCAACATCGGAATAATCGCTTTCCTTGCACTGCTGGGAATAGATTTTGTGAAAGCTGGAGTTAAGATTACTGGCCGGCACATCACTGCGGATTAACCGTTGCCCGATGCTGCTTAGCGATATCACGAGGGCCCCTGTGGTAAGCAGGAACGCCACTATCGATGGATCCTGCACTTGGATGTACTTGAGCGAACAATCCACGAAGCACAGCGCTACGATGAGCAACTGCTTGACGATCGTGCGCTGACTGCCGAGCGATGCTAGTAAAGCCGCCAGTGCGACAATGGCAACGTTCAGCAACAGCGAGGAACTCCTTTCGTTTGGTACTTGTGCCGATATGGTCTCATAGTAGTGTGCGGACGTCTTTAGCACCGAGTTTGGCACATATTGGAGAAATATGTCGTACCCTATCGCTTCAATACGATCCGTCGTTTGCTGCACGCTCGGTTCCGAAATCAGCTTATCGAGCTGTTGGTAAAACAGTTCGCGCATGGCAAGAGCGTACGAGAGGGCCATAGTGATGCCGGAAAGCAGGGGTGCTGGACAAAGTAATAACAAATCGGTGACGGTCCATTCGGAGTCGGCAAAATGTTGCTGTAGCTTCACTAGCAGCAATCCCGTGATGGCCCACACGCACACCTTTGCCCAACGCTGCCGTTTCAGGTGGGCCAACTGCTTGGTGGAAGCTCGTATGTGCATGTCCAACACGTCCATGCTTTTAGTGCCAATCTGGGCCAGCTTAGAGCCGAGAATGTTCCGTTTTACATCGTTCAGCGTGCGCTTCAGGACGCGTTCACATCTACCACATAGCTTGTACGCTTGTTCCAGTTGTTTGCTATTGTTGAAAAAGAAAAGGTTACCCATTAATATGGCGCAAATACGAAGGTGATATGTTGCTTACCGATATTCTTCCACTTCCACATCGTAATCATCTTCATTTTCCGGCACGAACGATGCTAGTTGATGTATTTTCAACTCCTGGTTGCGATTGCATCCGAAGCACAGACCGTTGCTGGTCAGAAGTCGCCCATTACCGATAGACGAACGGACGGTGGAACTGTCCCACTTATCGTCGTCGGTGATGTTTGAAGGATGGTGATAGTAATAGTTGTTCAGCCGCTGCTGGTACTGTTCCGGTATTTCCCGGTTGTAGTCTCCGTCTGCGGTGAATCCATTGTACTGCTTGCACGCCAGACAAATGAAAGAATTGGCCTGATCGTACGGGACGCGCGTATCATGATTACAGAACCAACAGTTTACCTTCGCCGGGAAGCGTCTCCTATGAGAGCGTTGTAGAGAAAGCAAAAAAAAAACCCACCAAATGTAAACAACAGCTTGCATTGACGGTAAAACAAACAAATGCTTCCCTACCGAATGTTCAAATACAGATTAACGAACGTAACTACAGAAACGAAACAGATCACAACCAATGGCACTATGGTTGTTCCCACCAGCACCAACAAGTTCGCGCCCATTTTCTTTCTCGGTGGTCCTTTTTTCCACTTTCCCTTTTGAGCGAACCCAACTTCAACCACGCGACATTTGCAACACGGAGCAAATCGAGTAGTTCGCTATTTCGGTAGCTTTTCCTTTTACTCTACTTCATTTTAGTTTGTTAGTGAACGAAGCTATCTTTACGCAATGCGTTTAATTAGGCAAAACTGCGAGAAAAAGGACTTTTTATACACGTTTTTAGCTTATTCGATCCGAAATGCAAACCAGCCAAACGTCACACGAAAATTTGATTGTGACGTTTAAAATGTCAATCAGCGGGAAATCTCAAGATGCGTATAGCGACGTGTGAATTGAAGTCGACTTAAGGTTTGCACAAAGTCGACATTGGGGATTGGTTTAAATTGGACGCTAAACTCATTTAAACTTTACTGTTTTTCACAATTATTACGTATTCATAGTAAGACATTTTAAATCTCAAAATAGAAGAGCTATGGTATACCAGACGATAGATAAAATCCTAGTGAGCAGCTAAACAGTAACGATTTCGCATATTAAAAGATATTAAGTTCAATAAAATTGTACTGCATTAACTATTCATCCATGAAGCAGCGTAAGAGTTATAATTCGTTATAAAAAGCCAATTGATATTTACGGTGTTTCAGACCTTATTTGGATGCGGATGCATTGAAAAAGTCAACTGGCGTATGCATTGACGCACAACCCACATGTTAACGGTGCCGGGTCAACGTCAATCGAGTGTGGAAAAGAATGTCTGGTTTTGTGCGAAAGATATTCTTAACTGTCCGTCTGTAGGATGAACTAATTTTCCGCTTTATTGTATTGCTAGGCTACGATATTCTTATCGATCGATGATTGCGTTGAATTGAAGAATTTCTTGAATGTTTGCTAAAACCCTTTTTCGACAGATTCACATTTACCAGAAACAACTAGAAAATAAAAACTAAAATGAACGCTGACTAACACCTTACGCCCACGAAACATATTTATTTCTATATTTGTTTGTGACCTGCTGAAACACTCTTTCGTGTGGGAGAGTATTCACTGATCCTAACGCGGAATCTTTAACAGTTGGCGCAGCATTCAACAAAGTACACGATCCCTTTCTCGTGACTGGTAAAATCCGGCTTGATCTGGTTATGGTAACGGTGTAACGTATGTGGTCGACCAGCCTTCTTGCTGCTGCTGACTCTGACCCAGCACGAAACGTGATTCCAACGATCGGCGACGATATTTAGATCGGCACCAAACAAGATTGCATGCATTCGGACGATCATGCGTGATTTCGTCGAAGGATATATTTTTAAACCCTTGGACGACAGCGGATGTCGATGCCGGAGTGTCCGAGGCGTGGGCAGAAGTGTGGTATATTCCGTTGTAAACAAAGCTATTTCACATGCCGGGATTGTGCCTGGCTCCAATGTCAAGTTAAACCGTGCTACAAATACTCACCACAGATGAGCAAACCGTTCTAGCAGCAGCGCAGGGATTTGACTTGCACATGATCTTTGCTGTCTTCGAAGCAAAACATACGGCACGGCTCGTGCGTGCTAGCACGATAGCTTCGCGTGTGACCGTGTTATATCACATGAGATGAGACACACACTGCCTTCAAATCGTAGTGCCGTTTTTTTTTCTCTCTCAACACGACGTCAGAGCTGACAGGGCTCCGTTATTTACACATTTGTTCCGGTCTCGGAGGAACCGGCTGACAATAATGGGCAAAAAACGGTGCTAAAACCCTGACATTGGAATAACGATCGCGGAACAAGTGTTAGCAATCCAGATGCATTGCTTTTTCATTGACCTAAATGTGGTAGGCGATGAAAAAAGGGTCGTTTTATAAACCACTTTTGTTCGCGTTTGCTGATAGTTCATATGGAATCCGGCAAGGATTGTGCATCGGGCAATGCACAATGCAAAATCTCCAGGGAACGATCTACCCAACGCATATGGATGTCCACGTACAACCTTGCATTTGCTTGTTCGGTGTACTCTTGGACTATTCCACCCTTATGGCCACTATCTGGCATTGTCTCGTTAGAACGATCTTTGAAGCTGTCGACTAAAACAAGAATTGGATTTACGATGTAAATTATTCTACAGTTCATAACAAAACACCGCAACCGTCCGAAGATCAGAGCGCTAGACATTCTTGATGCAGCGACGTCAATCCCTTTCAGCACGGCCAGTTTCATACTCCCGCGCTGAACCTCCTTCACTGTCCACCCCTGTATTCATTGTGCCTGTGGTGTCAACAAACCCATCGAACGATCGTCTCACGCTCCGCCGTCCTGCGAGTTTGAATGCTGCAAAAAGCCGAAGACCTTTGTCGCCACTGTGTCCGTACCGGTGGGGCAAGCTGGTACTTATTTTTACATACGGCACGTCCTGGCCCTTGGCGTGCACACACACACACACACACGTACGCGGGAAATGTCGCACGAGAAATGTGCAAAATAAAGCAAAGCGCACACCTCACCGGACACCAGTTCGAACCCGCCCCATCTTTTCATCGCCGGACATTAACGCGACACAGTAATTGATGGCTGACAGTAGTGGCCAGCAGAAATGGTTTTGGTAGCTATTTTTAGCCATGTTTAACAACAACATCGAAATGGCATGTCACCAGCGGTCTGGTTTACGTGGGAAGCCACAAAGGTGTCACAGTACGGGTGGCCAAACAACAGCCAAACAATGGTATGTTCGATGGGATCTTATGGTTCCGTCGGGGACAATCTGTATGATAACGTAACCGTGGTCACACCCCATTACAAAATTAAATCAGCAGCCGTACCACATTAAACCGGCAATTTTTACAGCATTCGTGCGTAGCTGTTCCGCATTTGAGCTAAAAACAGAAATACACTCTCATTACATATCGTTTTATTAATTGAACTGCACTATGACGATCATTGATTGGCGTCAGCACGAGATCTCGAGAGTCTAGCTTGGAGGAAGGAGTGAACGATACGGATCTGACCCCTCTTAAGGGTTGAGATGGGTGTAATAGCAGGGAAGGTGGGTGTACAATTAAGGTCCGTGGAGGAAAATGGTTTATTTAAGCTCATGCTAGTACTAGCTGGATGTCTGTTATGAAATAGAAAAGTTTGCTTCTATCTACGCATTCACGTTTTTAAGACAGTGTCCACTAGCAAAACCTTTAAAATCCCCAAAATAAACGAACTTTTCGTACTACACAATCTAGTCCGCTCACCAGCAGAGCGTGGATGATCAAACGATCGTACGATACGTGCACGATCATGTATTTGTATTGGCTCACATCGTCGCGGCTTGCGGTCGTGCGGTGATTTGCAGTACACACCCATCCATGTGCTTGAACGCTGCCGGCAAATCGAAGAGCGTACCCACCTTCCTTTCCCATCCATCACCACTAGCCGCTAGCAAGTGCACTATCGGCGAACCCATTGTCCGTCACAGTCTCGATCAAGCCGGCGCCAGTCGATTTGTGGTGCGCTTCGATATACACTCACTCTGGGCTGGCTGACCATCCATCGCCGTATGTGTATGCGCGTGTGTGCATGCAAAATTCTCACGAGTCAAGGACGACAACCCGGTACTCGGCGTAGCGTTCGATCGTTACCGCCGTCTCGCTCCTGCTCGCACATGCTCCTTGTCAATGAAGCGGAATGACAAACCGGCCGCCCACGTGAAGCCGGCCAGTATGTGTGTGTGTGTGTGCAATTAAAATGTCTCCTCAACGTGTCACGAATCGGTGTAAATATTTATGAAATGGCGGAAGTTTATGCGAGCACGAGATGAAACCTTTCGCCCCACGGTGCCTTTCCTTTCAAGGCAAGTTGGTCGGTCGGTCGGTCGGTGGAGGGGGAATAAAAAGAGAGAGCGATGACTGTAGGAATTCCTCATTCCTTTGCGAAGGTTTTCCTTCGCCAGCTTTTAACCGTTTCCTTTCCAGCAATATTTATTGGGTTCTTCCTGCTAGCTGACGTGCTGTTCGTGATATAGCTTTTAGCCGTTTTTACCGGTCGGCATAAAGG
This sequence comes from Anopheles rivulorum, assembly GCA_018908115.1. Lineage (NCBI taxonomy): Eukaryota > Metazoa > Arthropoda > Insecta > Diptera > Culicidae > Anopheles > Anopheles rivulorum. The sequence goes on from STHB01000004.1 coordinate 17,175,413, forward strand.
AAAGGATCACAGCACATGATGGACACTTGCTGGAACATTTCATTGGAAGGTGTAAAATGGGTTTTACGTTTTGTCGTTTATGCGATTCCTTAGTAGCGTGATGCGTTGGGGGCGGCCTGTTGGTGTATTTGGCAACGGCGTTAGATCCTAACACGACCGGACTGGGTTCAAACCCCGTTCGGACCGTCGTCCCCCCGTAGGTATCAAATAGTCTAGTAAGCCATTTGATGGCTGGCATGACCGGGTAGGTCGTTAAGCCAAAGAGAGAAAGAGAGAGAGAGAGAGAGAGAGAGTAGCGTGATGCAACAGGAAGAAGGTTTTACATGAGCCGCCCTAAACCCATGCAGAAAAGTGAAGTGTGTCCATCACGATTGCGCAACGTGCCAGGACGGTTTCCATTGCGCGTCTTCTGCTTTTTTCTTTCGCTTCCCTCACTCTGCGTTTGTACTGAAGTGCATGTTGACACTGCACTTTATTTGCAGCTAATCGTGTTTGCAGCTGTGTTGCAGGCGTTCCAATGGTTCCACTACCGATTGCACAATATTTCCTCCAGTGCAAACTGTTTGAACAAACCTGTCGGCAGTCGATGAATGTGGGATCTTAAGGAAAGTCACAGTGTACTATCTACACATGGTAGATTAACGAAGATTAGTGTAACTTTTATTGCGGTGTACTAAAAAAACAACACTAACTTTAGTTGAAACCAGTTCCAAGCGGTTTTTCTTCTGGAGTATCTGTTTCCTCCGGATGACGAAACGTCATCCTGTAATTCCTTTGCATCGGTACTATCTGCTAAACCGGTTCGCTTGAAACACCCACGATAGCGGCTACGTGGGAATTCCATTCTTCCGTGCAGAATGCTGTGTTCAGTATTGGAGAAGTAATCTATCAAAAGCACCACGAGGGGAGACTCTCGACACATAACTGGNGTTCCAAGCGGTTTTTCTTCTGGAGTATCTGTTTCCTCCGGATGACGAAACGTCATCCTGTAATTCCTTTGCATCGGTACTATCTGCTAAACCGGTTCGCTTGAAACACCCACGATAGCGGCTACGTGGGAATTCCATTCTTCCGTGCAGAATGCTGTGTTCAGTATTGGAGAAGTAATCTATCAAAAGCACCACGAGGGGAGACTCTCGACACATAACTGGCTAGAACCGGTATTTTTTTTTATGCATCACCGGTCAGTAGTAGTGCATTTGTATGCCGCTCAGTCATCGATCTGTGCCTTCGTCTGTGATGACTCTTGCGCTTGCTCTAACCGTCATGTGCGCTAGCCAAGCCATAAGGGAATGGGGAATGAAGCAGGAAGCAAATATACTATGACGCAAGTGTAGTGGTATTCAATATTAGCCGAATCATACGAACGAATTCAACTGGGGCCTGTTTTGCGTCGTTGCGTAAGATAAAGCTATTTATTGTGCCTTTATGAGGCTTTGCCGAGCCTTACAAATGTCGCACAGTGTAGTAGCGCGAGCTACTTAGCAATGACATTGTAATGCGTTTATAATGCATGTATTGGTAAACTATATCGATAGAAACCAAAAAAAGAGGTAATAAAAAAGGGCCGATCAGCTCTCGGGTTGGAAAAGAGAACACAAATCATCCGCTAGTGTGGTGCAAACTACAACCACGTTTAACTCTTACCGTAATAATGGAAATTTTCCATAACCACCACCACTCGCTTTTGGAGACATCGTAGCAAAACCGCGTACGTGTCCCATAGAACGATAAAAAAAGCCCCCGACCCAGCTATACGCTTTGCTACGCTCCCTAACCTCGATCGCCTTATCGGTTGCACTGGTCCACCGTTCCACAACGGTGCAATATTCCGGTGCTGGCATAAGTGCTTAGTAAACACTTTGCCCATCGAACCGGTTCAGTAAAAAAAAAAAAACAACATAAACGAAATTGTGTGATTGTCGTTACTTGATCTCCACAGGGAAAGAAAGGAAGCCGGGGGGAAGCTTGAGGAGAGCAAAAGAAGAGGAAAAAAAAACAGAGCAAAATGCAACTTCAGCTGCAGTCCCCGTGCGGTTAGTTCCCCTTTTCGAGGCCCTTCGAGCATCGAGCTCGTGCAAACCCGTGTACCGATCCGTCCATCCCGTGCTCACTCACGGCAGACACGTGTACATGACGCTCGTGTGACGCGGTGGTGACTGTGGCCATGTGTCTCGGTGTTGGGCACTCCGATCGCTAGACCAGCGAGCTAGAACTGGTGACTTTCTGACGAAAGACCCTCCCGTGAGTGGTCGAGTGTCGGAACGGGGAAATATTTCATAACATTACACGATCCGTGTAATCTGAGGTTTTTGCTTTGCACGTTTGCTCGGGTCGCCCGGGTTTATTTGCCCTCCCGAACCGAACCCCACCCCGTTGGAAAGGGAATTAATTTGCCGGCAGCCGAGTGTTGGACGTAGCAAAGGTGTGCGCTTTACGCGACCCGTACTGGATTTTTCTGGATTGAATGGAGCCGGTAGTCGCGCGCATGACGTCGTTTTGTAGCTTGCTCGATTACAATTTTACACTTATGTTTAGTAGCAAAAAGTGTATGGAAAATAACCAGCAGAGCGGAGATAAAATAAAACAACGCAGATGTACGACTTGCATCAAACGCTGACTGCTAGCTCGATCTCAGTTCTTTGTGTTTGCGTGCATCCTTTTCGAGTAGAATGAATACGGCTCATTAAGCAGCTTGATTGTCTTTATCTTTTGTACATTTACAAGTGCGAAATGAATCATCAGTTGGACGAATTGAGTTTTGCAATGATGAGACACGCTAGATTTCAAGTTTACCCTTCCTGCTAAACCCTCGCATCTACTTGTCAAACAACAGTATCTCAAGTCCCCAGGTAAGGTGGACATCGCTTATTTGTCATCTGCGATGACATATTCTCTATGGGGGAAGATAAACAAGTAAAACAATACACCGTACTATGATGCAATCAGTCAGTAATTGTGGTGATAAACATTGATAAGGAAGCTGGAGCAAAATTCCGCTTGTCAGAAGGATGACGTCGTTTTGGGAGTTCCGGGAGAGCCAAGAGTGGACCTTTAAACTCTTCCCGTGAGATGCAAAACCACATTAGTGATTGGAATAGTAGTACATGTTGGAGAAAGGGAGAAAACCCAATGCCAAGAATAAAGGATTATCAAGAATTAGAGGTTTACGTTGTATTGCACGTAGATTATTGTGTCTTTTCACTGATTTCGCGGTATTAACGCCGCTAATCTTCTCAGAATCACAATGTGTACGCCAGTCTCTACGTATCCCGCCGGTGGGAATATGATAAGACAGTGCAATACGCTTAGATTAAATCCTTTGAACCGTGGCATATGATTTATACGACTTTAGCTTGCTGTTCCGAAAAGAGACACACGCTTCAAACGAGCTTGATTTATACTACCATTCTTGTCGCGATATTTCCTTTTCGTTAAACACCCCCACCCCATTACTCCGGGGCTTTATTAATGGACCTATATCGTCATTGATTGGCATACACAACTACGCAATAGGATTGCAACGCAGTACAATGTCCTCCCCACGCCCATCTGCCTGCATTCTAACGCACCGATCGACCATTTCAAGCTCAATGGCAAACGCGCCGTAACGGTTGACTACTTTCCCCCAAACCAGTTTCAATCAAACTGGTGGCGACACAGCAATTGACGCCATCGTGCCGATCAATCGTTTCTTCATCGATTGATCTATACGCATCTGTGCGATCGAGCGCACGCGGTTTAATTGAAGCGAAACGATCTCACCATTCTTCCATTCTGCATGATGTTTCTGCGATTGCAAAAAGACTAAACCAAAACAACCGGGGACCTACCGTATACTCCGTCGCAGAATGCGTGATGACATGTTAGTGTAGTCGTCATAGAGCACTAATGGCCACAAATTAAAGTGAACCATTCGCATGACGTTGTTCTTTCGCTTCTCAGTTGGACGCTTGAATGGGCAATGGATTATGTGAGGTGGACGGAAACGGTTACCGCGCCATCTCGCGTTTTGCTTCCAGCAAAGATGGCAACATAAACGATATCAATTGTGATCAATTGTGAGCTGACCCCAGCGAACACAGTTGGGATGGAAATGATACGCAAAAAACATCTCAAGACGTGCCCTCCGTCCGCACGTCATTCGAAAATCTTGCCTTCCATCCGGGTGTTCGGGACCGAAACGGCCGTCCAGCAGTCGTCTAGAACGTTCTTCGTTCGAGTGCATCAATCCGGTTGATTCATCGGTTCCGTTGGGATCGGTAAGATGCTGCAGTTATTCGCTTACAAAATAAGTAAACACTCAGTACATCACGTGCAGGCGGGAGTAAGCAGAAGCTCGATTCTAGGTCGCGATAATGTGCGACTCCCAAAGGAATGATACAGACATGTAAACAACGGTCAGTACGGTCCATGGACGGTGCTGGAGGTAAAGATAAGCTGAGCGGAATGTTCCATTGAAGGAATGGAGTTTTTTTTTTTAAATAAAACTGTAAACAATTGCCGATTTCCGTTAGCAGCGAAGGTCAAACTTGGATGCCTTGGATGTACACGGCATTCCTTTCGTGCGTGTGCCGTGCTCCCTATCTCGAAGAACGTCGGACATGTGGTATCGGAAGTTTTACTACTCTTGTTGACAGGATTTGTTGACAATGGCCGGTTACTCATAGGGGTAACCCGCCACTAGCCACACTTTGGCAGGAACTTGTAAATTGATCGTGTTATCTCAGCTCAATGCTTCACTGACGGAGGATCGATAGTCAGTTCTAGTTTTTTGTCCAAAGTGTTTACCTGTTTACTTGTCAGTATGTTTAATTGGCATTAAGGCAGAGATCTCCAACTGATGCTAGATGCACGTGCTAGGACCGGTGAATAATTCGTATTTTGGACTCCGTGTCCTCGACAGATACTATTCGGCTACGTGTCATCGAATTCTTGGCAAATATTGTGAAGATGTTTGAAGAAACTTGACCAGATCTTGGATGAATGGTGGGAAACTATCGTTCGTTTGTCCTACCATGTGGGAGTTCCTGAATATTGGATGAACAGTTGTCGACATTGTCGATACTGGCGATATAAAATCATCGCCGGAAATAGTTTGGGACTATTTCCCATATTTACTGATCTAAACTGTAAAACTAAAACTAGATCTGTAACTAGAAGGTATCACATGATATTTTGTTATCGAACAAGATATATAAAACAAGGCCATTCCAGTTAAAACAAAATGACGCATTTAAAAACTCATAACTCAGTAAAAAAAAAATTCGTCGAACTGCTGTGATACTGGTTTTTATCATCGGACACTAAACATCAAACAAATTTGTTTACTCAATATTTACAACCGCTTTAAAATCTGGTTTCGTTGTTATCAGCCTCGCGCTAGTGTACGTTAGAAGCAAGATTTGTTTTTTTTTCTCTACTTGTCTCCTTTAACCTTCAAACTCCCTTTAACCGAATCACGCGCCTCTCAGATACGATTATCATCACGGCTATCGTATCATTCCGTGGATTCAAATGACAAGGGTTGCATTTCACAGAAGCCTTCCGATCTGGCGCGCTACAGCAGCGTACTGCGTAGAAAGTCACGTTCCGTTCCGTTCCGTCCAGGGTCATCTTTCCAATTCCGTTTACCCACTGACACACATCCGTAAACACTCCGCCACGCATGTATTCATGTGTGCTAACGATTTTTGATTGCCGCCCTGCAGTACGCACACCGAACATTAGAGTGCCGTTTTTATGTGCCTCCAGATGATCTACATTCGAGGTCAGGCGGATCAGTTATGGTGGCGACGTCTTGACCAGCTACACCAGCCCATATTACATCGTTAACCTCTTCCTTCAATGACACACAGCCACGCACACAAGCGTACTAGCGTACCGAACGGGTGGCCGAATGGTTGGTGTAGGTTTTCTTAAGTGCTTTCTGGCTGGCTAAAAATAGCAACAAAGTGTTGCAACGTTGCATGCGTTGCAGTGTCATGCAGACACCCTACCGTCAGTTGTTAGTGGCGCCATTACTCGGTACCGCTGTAGGGTACCGGTTCATTACTTGCTCATGGTTAGCTTTCCGTTTGCTGTCTACGTTTGCGTTTGTAATGAGTAAAAACAAAGCCCACAACTATCCACCCACGACTGTAAGTGTCCGGGTGGACACCGTACCATACGTATAATTTATGGGCTGTACTGATACCCAACTAAAGCGGGTGGGTGCGTTCATAGGTTTATACATCTTAAAATAGAACTTTAAGCTGATAAGAAATATTTCTTATTAAAAAAGGAATAATGATTTAAGAAAATGCCATTTCTCTCTCGGGAAGTATTGGCTGTGGAGTAGATAATATTCATACAAAAGTATTCTCCGTGAGCCACTTCTTCCACACTGCGCGGAATATTTTGCATCGCCTGCGGCCTAGCATGGTGTGTGGAATTTTCCACCAAAGTACAAAATGCCATACTTGTGTGTTGTGTTTTACTATCGCCCCCTCGCCTTCCACACCTTACCCTCCCACACCGTATGTACCTCCTTTTTTTTTAGCTTACTTTAAAAATACGTTATGTGCTGGTATTTACGCGTGTAGATCGGGCTGACTAGCTAGAATGCTGGCCTATTCCTCCTTCCTCGAAGCTTCACCATAAATGATTCACCTGATATCGAGTAAAGTGTTTCCCGCCCGTCGGCTACATTCGTTGGCAGTTTAATTTCTGGTCATTATTTCGTGACCGGTTGCACGTGGTGCGAGAATGATCGTTTTCGCTTTGCTTACGTACTCGCGTGTAACGATAAATAACAGATGTGTGTGTGTGTGTGTGAGAGAGAGAGAGAGACGGAGGGCTCGGCTATCACATAACGGCGGCGAGTGGGAAGGTTAGTGGATGTATTAGTACATCCATCAATCAAGAATGCGTACTATAGTGTCAATCATGTTAGCATGGCTATAATTAGTATGGCTTTCGGTGAAGAAAGAGAGATAGAGAGAGAGATAAAGTGAAAGAAACAATACACCTGTCTGTCCAATTGCCGGTCAAAAGGCGAGTGACAGTGCGCTGACAAGGGATGAGATTATTGTGATGCAAACTTTTCTCACCTTTACCATTTTAAAAAACAAAACAAAACATGGTGATGGGGCTAGTTTTCCACAGCTTTCACTGTAAACTGTGACGAAAAAGGTATTCTAATAATAATATAATGCAACGAAACATCACAACAAAAGTACTGAGGCACGTTTCACACTAGAAAAAGCGCAATTTGTATCTTCTCTACCGGCGGTCAGAAAATGGTCACACTTTGTAAACAACTAGCACACGTGCTAAAACACAGCCCTGATGAGATGGGACGGGTGTGAATGATATTATGTGCATTAATGAGCAGGACAAAAGAAGGTAGGTGTGTCTAATATGTAAAGTCTAAAGAATCGTTTCGAACAGATGTAAAAAGTGAATCCGAATTACAAGAAACATGATAAACGGTATAAAATTAGCATACTGATAATAAGTAAACGGAGGTAACACAAAACAAAGAACAAACTAAACCACATGATAATAAATCTGCAAACAGAGATGAACTATAGCTTAACAACAGGGGGAAAATTTCTTACTAATACAAATGTCTATAAATATTTGCCTGCAAACTTCATTATATCCCGTGTCGACATTAGCAAACCGCTCTCCAGCCGGAAAGGTGTTGACACACTGGTACGCATAATTTTCCACCTGTTGCATTCACTCGCTAATGTGACTCGCTAAAATCCATTCCAATGGAAGAGTAGTGATTCAGCTATAGCCGCCAACAAGCCAACAGAAAGCATTTTCTTCGCACAAGGTGGCAGTAGGCGAATGTTTATAAGCCGCTTGCAAATGTCAGTTAGATGGTGTTGTTGGTTCGCCTGCTCGAAACCGGAAAAGGATCGCTGTTCCATCTGTGGCAAGGTTTTTTTTTGTTAATAATCGCATCAACATTTGCATCTTTAATTTATCCATACTCTGTCATGCGGTAACAGTGGAACTGCGTTGCGTTTGCTATTTCGTTACTACTGGCGGCAAAGTAAAGCTGAACCGCTTCAACCTACATACGGATGGAAATACTTTACTTTTTTTGTCCGTCCGGCCATTCAACTTCGATCGTCCCGGGCAAAACCGGTTCGTATGTGGCCGCTGTGAACGTGGCCGTTATAGAGGGCTCGCCCGTTTGCAGAGAAAATCCTGTTCTAATATTTCTGTTTTCTTGCTTAGATGCGTTTGGCTGACGTTTGTCGCCATCTTGGCGCGAAGACCATACTATTTTTTTTATTCTTCCAATGTCTAGTATCTGTCCGGTTGTCTGAGTCTTCTGTCAGTAGAATATTAAGTGAGACTATACTGAAATTTGAGCCGCAACAGACTGAAGTCATCTATTTGAGGATATATGTGATGAAGAGTATTCGAAAAAATTAACAACCAGGAACGTGAACAGTATAATTCTTACTATATTTGAAGAATAATTTAACCAACACAATTTGTTTACCTCCTGCACCAAAAGAACTCGCAACCAGTGAATGGCACGAGAAATGTAAGCGATCCTAATTAAAATTCCACCACTTTGTAGTTTAGATTTAATGAGCAAAATATTTCCCACTCGGCCAAACAACAACCTGCAGTGAACAGGCGACTGCGACACCGGGCGGAAGTATTAGGAATGTTTTGACGTTACAGGGGGGCCTGTCTATGGTGGGAGGACAAGAGGCGTGGATGCAATGCTTGTCCGTGTTCGGTGCAGAAAAACGTGGTCTAAAAATAAACGGTAAAATAAAAAAACCACAAACCCGAATTGGTCGAGTACGAAACCTTACGGTGAAGGGTTTTGAATTTGAATGTTACGGAGTGAGTGTTTTTTGGCCACATCCTTTCCAATCCTGCTCCTTCTTTGCTCCCACTTTTCGAACAGACGTATTGCCAGAACACGCTTTTTGCTGATCGAATTATTTGCCAGCCGTGGGGGTAAAAGGAGGACGTTTGGGGGAGGAGGAAGGGGGGTTGGGAAGGTATTTGCAACTGTGATTTACGACCTGCACATGTTTTGGTTTTGCTAGCACAGAGCACAAGCGGAAAGAATCGTGCACCGTGTCGCGAGATGCAAACGACCACCAGAGCCAGAAATCTTCGGACAAACACCACAACAACACCGTCGGCATCCTGTGGCGACCTGTGCAGAAAAAAAAATCACTCCCGGCTGTTGGACAGATATTTGCCACCCGTATACCGTACGGAATCCGGGCTTCTTTTTTGCACAAACAAATAAAAAAAACCCCTTTCGACCAACTGCAACCGTGACCGTGTTTATCCCGGCTTGTATCTCGTCTATATTTTTACCGACGTTTGGCTAAATTTAACCCGAATTGACGTAGTCGGCGAGGAATTTGACGTTTTAACAATTTGGTCATACTGAGTCAATTTTACCAGCATGGCCCGAGAACACAGAGATAGTTTTGGTTTTCTTTCAAAAGCCGGAGAATAGAAGAATCAATACGGCAACACCACACCACGGATGGATTTCTTTAGGTTTTGGTTTTACAAATGGCGGAACTAGGGTTCCATTTTTATTGGCTTATTATTTATGTATATATGTATATATAAGTATGTATATGTATATATGGCTTATACAATGGTACGCGATTCGGTTGATTATGTTGGTTTTTGATAGTGTTTGTCCCGTTTGTTTTTTTTTGTTTTGCAGCAAATATGGTTCGAATAGTTTTAGCTTTTGGTTGGGATAACGTAGTAGATTGATATTAAGGTAGATAAGGTATATATAGTAAGGTATTGACCGGCACCGCCGGGGGAGCAATGATGTCAGGAGATATTTTTTTATTCCGATTTAATTCATTTCACCCGCCAGTATGGTTCGTGACGGTATGCCAAATTGTATTTCTCTGGCCCTGCGGCACACAAGCACACACGTGTGACTTAGAATTTGGCAGGAAGTGGAATGTGTCTTTCGTGTGTGTGTGTGTGTTCTTTTCGTTTTCTTTTCTTCATCTGCCACACACCTAAAGCTAAAGGCCGGTAAGGTTCGATTTTTATTCCTGTTTTTTTGTTGTTTCCTATGCTCCTGTGCCACCGGTTCATACGATACTGGCCTATGGATATTTATTATTATAAATATTCAACTTGGTCAACTTCAGAATGCGATGAAATGAAATCTCGTCTACTTGAGAGCAATTTTCTACTACCTTTATGCCAGTTTATCAGTGGGTTTTCTCCGATTGGGATTCCACTCTTTCCCACATTCACTACAACCTTAAACCTACGTGTTTGTCTTGAACGATGGTTCGACGGGAAACGCTAAAGCCTTTTAACAAAAATGGGAGCTATAACGAGAGGATGAGAGGTGTTAAAAGTCAGCAGCAGTCTTGTACGATCGAAAGTGTTGTGGATGTAAAGCGCGTGTGGTCACTTATAGCTTAACCCGTTTGCGTACCGCAACACAGCTGTGTTTGATGGTTGCTTTCCTTAGTTTAGTTATTCTTTGAAGAAATAAAAAATGGCCACCAATCACCGATCACACCACACAGCATCGCGTCATGTTGTTCTATTACGCGCGAACTTCTTCTAATGCTGATGTGATTAGGAACCATCCAAAACCAGCTTCGGGCATTCGGTGCAGGATCAAGTTCAAATTTGCAGTTTAATTAAGACATACGCGTACAAATTCTGTTGTCGTACTGGTGGTAGAAGGTGATAACCCTTATGAAGGTTAATTTGGAAATGCGCCGACCGAAATAAATTGTTGGCTTTAACTGCCACAGCCACCAGTTATCATCAGTGTGATGCCAGATAGACAGAAAAAGAACGTGTCCACGTATCTATTGCGCAATGTGCGTACCATCTTCAATGTACTGTATTTCCAAATTTATGTTCTGTCTTGTGCTATGCCTATTGTTTAGTTGTCTTTCGTAAGAAGCGTAGAGCCATGTTTTTATACCATGTTATTCTTATGTTCTCAATCTACATCCAAATGTCTTTATGCTTCCATTGATTCTATGTCCAAGTCTTGCAACCGACGTGTATTTTAGAATTCTTTTCGTTCACTGTTCACTTTCTCTTTCCCTCTCTCTTTCTCTCTCTTTCTCTTTCTCATTAATAGTACAAACTATTAAACAAACGTCTTCCATTCATCAAAGACACCATATATATTAACAAGCGCTATAAATAATGTGTCTTTTCGTGTTGTAAATTCCAATGTTTCATAACAAAATCACCAATCGGCCTAATTTTTCTACCAATTTGTTTTTTTGCTTTTGTTTTTGTAAAAAAATAGATATATCCTCCATGGCTGCAAAGCTTGAGCAGTTTGCCTGTATTCGCTCTACGTAAAAAAGCATTCACAATTCGATATCAACACATTGTTTCACCACTATGAATCACAGCTTTTGTTTTGTGTGTTAAAATAAAAGAAAGATTGAAAAACAGTTTACATTACAACACAACAGCATTTCTGGAAAGGGGAAGGTTTTGTAGCTTCAAAAAAGGAAAAAAAAGGAGTATACTAAGGGATGGTTGGACACAGAAGCATTAAAAGGAAATGACAAGCTGGCTAATTTCCTAATGGATGCAATTGCATTACCGCAATTTTGGTATTCGTTCGGGCTCACTTCTCTCTTTGCTTCGTTGTGATTTCACTGATACTAAAAGCGACGATATCAAGATGTGTCAGGAGTTTGCCGATGCCGGAAATTCACACTGTCTGATACGCCTCCCACTAATGTTGTATTGATGGTTTTCTATGCTGGCGACAAAATACCTGCGCCCGCAACACACATGCATGCATTACTACTCCTGTAACATTATTCCCTTTGCTGCGCAATACGCCAATGCCTTGCTGCACTACGCGTTGTTTTGTTCCATTTGAAAGGCTTATCGATGTGTACCGAAGAAACGTGTATCACAGGTTTTTGTGGTGGCAAGTTGTTTTTTTTTGTTTTGAGTTTTACGTGAGCGGGTGTTTATTGTTTTCAATTTAAGCTGTTTAATGACATTTAATTCCATTATGCAAACTGATATCAATACCAATCGATACATAAAGGATACACAAAACAGTCTGGGAAATTGATGTGAAACTAAAGTAAAGGAACAATAAAATAGAAACGAAGGGAAATTCGGTTCGGGTGGACGCGTAGCCAATCCAAGCGTAGCGTACGTTTATAAATATTTCTTCTGTTCTTAAAATCTATCAAAAAGGAAAATAATCATTTCCCCGGTCCTTCTCCCCGTATTTCACACACGTAACACTTAAAACGTATAAAATCAATAATTTTGATTCTGTACTGTATGCCTAGTTCCACACATTGTGTAGAAAGCGAAGAGGCACCCAAATGTATATGTGGTAATGAGCGGTGTGGTGATAGATGCTTTATATATTAGCTAGCGATATACGATATAACAACTATATGCTGTGGTGTATATGTGTGTTGCCCCGTTCAATGCTGCGCACCCGTTTGTTTTGTTCTGTATGCAATGCTTCCCATTATTCTTCTAATGCTGCTGCTGCTGCTGCTTTTGTCTAGTATACTATAAGTAGTTTAATGTTAATGTTACTAATAAGCCATACTCGTCTTATGTGTCTCTCGTTGCTCTCTGAATGGATGAAATCGGTTCAACACCCCCTCAACCGGATCTGGATCACCATCTGGACTGGCCGGCCGGCCGGTTGCTGGTTGGCGCACGTACACAATGACACCCCGTGCAAGTTACCGTGGTGCACTGTAGGTGCCCCGCCTGGAACGGACCTTTCCCCCCATCGCTGTTGTCGTCGTCATCGCCATTGACCGTGTCGTCGTTCTTGGCAGGGGTGGTTTTCGGTGATGCACATGCAAGACACTGTCCGAACAGGCTTCCCGTACCTCGTCCTGTTCCAGCTGCCGTCTACCCAGCCGACTGTCGCGTCGGTGACTCGCATCGGCGGGCCGGGTGTCGTCGTGGTCATCATCGTCCGGATCCGGATCGGGATCGTCGTCCTCTTCGGTGCCAACACTCCCGCTCGCCTCTCATGACCGGCCATCGGTCGACTTGCTTTTGCGAAGCGACTTTCGCAATTTGTCGACCAGCCGGGTGTGGAACTTGTTCAAACTGTTCTGGCTTCCGGCGGCTGCGGCCGGTACCGCCTGTCCCGTGGCCCCCTTCGGCGGACTGCTGCCCGAGCTGGCCTTCGAAGGGCTCGAGGCGATCAGCGAACTTTGCGACGTGCGGGACGAGTTGCGCGAGAACTGTGACCGGGAGGCAAGATGCGACATGTACATCGGGTGGCTGCGGTGGGCCGGCGAACCCGACATGAAACCTTCATTTCCGGGCGAGGTGGATAGGCTGGGACAGTCCGAACGGGAACTTTCCGACACTTTGCGCGACCGGCAGTTGCTTTGGTTCGAGCATTCCGATATCCGCCGCTGGCGACCTTTGTAGATATCGAACTCGTTCTTCATCACCGGCATCATGAAAGCCATCTTTGCGGTTGTAGGAGAAAGTGGGATGCGTTCAAAGGCGAGCTAAATCCGTTCCGTTTTCCAACTTTCCACAAACAAATATGCTGCAAACTCGTTTTCGTAAATCCTCACACACACTCACGCGCGCGCACAAATACACAAAACAACACAGTTACGTTTCTGTCAAAATGGAAAACTCGTGCCGTGTGCTCGGAGTCACGTACTCAAACAGAAACTGTTGTTGTTTTTTTCCTTTTTCTTTTGTTTCTGCTATGCTTTTCCACGCTTTTCACACACTGATGAAAAAATCAATATTCCGTACTCCGCGTTATAATTTTACTACGAGCGGGTGTATTTTGTTATTATTGTTGTTGCTGTGTGTCGCACAAGTTCGGCTTCCGTTCGTACGTGCACGCTAGAGTAAGACCACCGAAACTAACGGGAAAACTAATGCAGCGATTTTTTTGTTATTGCTGTTTCTTTTCCACCGTGGTCCGATTCAAGCAAAACGCATCCGAACCCAAACTTTCACTTCCCGTATGTGGAGGGTGAGCAGTTCTTTTATTATCCACACACAAACTCACGCACGTTTGGAAATCGTTTTTAGTTGCTTTAAAAATCCTGTTTACTTGGATTTCCGTTTTGTTTTATTTGAAATTCACTAAACGACGCCTTCGTCGAAACTGTACTGAGCAGGGGAAACTTTTTCTCTGTTGCTTGTGGCGACTTCGCGAGAAGACCGTGCTTTGCGTTCGCTCTTCGGTTTACGTTTGACGTTCGGCAGTCCTCGCACATCAATATAAGCAATGGCGAGAGCGAACCGCGAAAGATGTCAAACGACACAGAGCGGCACTTTGGGTCAATAGAAAATGAGTTTTGGTCAAAATTATTTTGGTAATTGAGAAATAAAAAAGGTTTTCTTCTCGATTTATTCGGGGAAAAATCACTAGTTTCATGCATTTAGATCACATAGCCTTTCGTGAAGGGTGTAGCAGCTTTTAATCATAAAAAAGCGATCATGAAATGTAAAATATGAGGTTGCTCGGCACTGAATTTTTATGGCATGCTTTGGTATAAAGTTAACGCATCGTAATTTAAATTCAAATTTCGGGATGCAACGGTTATTCTAGGACAAGTATTGCATGCAAGCAAACCATTCAGCGTGTTCAAAACGAACGGATTTTACTGGTTAATTTTTGAGCAAATCACGCCGTGACTAATTGTGAGATGCAGTTACATTTACGTTCGAATTATTATGTAAAATAAATGGAATGTAACTTAAGAATATTTCACAAAGAATCGTTCAATGCACAACTAATCATCTTGCAAGGAAAGCACGCGTAGAGCATTCGCTCGTGGATATCATTGTGAATACAGATTTATTATCATTAATTATATATCCCAGGCCATCTTTTGATTACATGATTTACGAACAAACTATACAAAATCATTACAAAGAATGTGGAATGAATATCATTAATACGGCACATTGCTTTCCTATTTTTATGTGCTGTCTGCTTATCTTCCATCCTCCACTGTCACTGCCATCAAATGGACATTCTTTGCAACACCCGGCGGGCGTTACAGTGCTGTGGATGGAAGCGAAACACCGAAACAATGTGCATGTTTCCTATCACAAAAGGCATGATGAAACGTGCTCACTACCTACGTACGGGAAGGAACGAGCACGAAGACCGCGTAAGTCGTTCAAACCTTCCCGATACTTTCCGGGCGTTCTGTTTTTGTGTGTGTCCTTTTCATCGTGTGTTTTGCGTATGACGAACCTTTTCCCGGTCGGAAAAATACGCACAATTGCACCGAGATCAGAATGTAAAATGTAAAAACGAAAGAAATAAAACATCTAATACAACTTCCGTTCGACAGGTATACCACCGACATTCCGACTAACCCTCACATTCTACACCAACTAATTCGTCCCTTGTTGCCGTGTGTAGGGTTCTAACAAATAATACAATAATTTAATACACTGTTCCGCGCCTATTGAACGGTGTCACGAGCGGTTTCTTAAAGCCTTTACGCAATGGTTTTGTTTGTTTTGTTTTTCTTTTTACATTGGTTAAATGATGAGAACATGAAAAAGGGAACCATGGGAGAGGGGAAAAAAAACAGAGGAAATAGCAGGTCCGTCTTTGGAGAGTTACTTTTTGTGTGCCTTCTTTTCATCGGAAATGGCACTGTTTTCGTTTTGTTTGGTTTTTGGTTATTCCAATATAATCTCTTGCACACTCACTTCTCACTTTGAGACCGCTGCTCAATCGCACTTCCACTTTACCGCAGATGCCATGGTTTTGCCAGTAGTAAGCGTTTTTGTTTTTTAACCATTCTTCCTTTCCTATGTCTGTGGAACATTTTTCGTAAAAACACATGTTCCGTTTTTTTTTTGTTTCGATCCGCTTGCTGGTGTGCTCCGTATGCCCTAAACACTCTCTAGGAGAGTCCGTAACTATTATAACCTTCATCTAGTAAAAGCCTCATTCCTGGGGCTGTCAGAGGAAAAAGAATGAACAGGATAAAACTGCAGCTCCCACATCTCGTTGTTTTCTGTTAAATTGTGGCAATAAAATTAATTGCATCTTTAAACGATTTAAAACAAATTACTGTATGCTCTGTGAGCTCTGCAGTTCACTACAATCATGGCACGCGTAACGGTGCAACCAACGGCCAAAACTAATCTCGCTGTACATCCTTGCGCCGGTAGGCGGTCGGTTCCTTGATTGGTGACGCATCGCCCCCGATCAGGGAACCGATTTTTCTCTGCTCCGGTTCGATAAGGGACGTGACACCGGTTTCGGTGGTACCGGCGCTACCATAATCGGATCGCAGCGAGCTGGGCATGGCGGCCGCAATACGGGAAATCACCGTGGTCGTTCCCTTGGCCGGTGTCATACCGTGACCGCTTAGGTTGAACCGATTTTCGACCTCCTTCGTTGTCGCTTTGAACGTTTCTATCATCGCATTTCGTGTGCGCTCGATCAGCTCCGGTATGTCCTCGTTCGTGAGACCCTTCGTTTCGATTGGCGGCAGCGCGGTCACGATCACATGCCCCGGGTTCATCACCTTGTTCCGATCGTCCAAGAACGTGTGGTAGGAGCTGTAGACGATTGGAAGGATGGGTAGCTGCGCACGGACCGCCACATGAAACGCGCCCTTCTTGAACGGGTGTATCTCGTTCGTCGTGCGGCGTGTACCCTCCGGGAACACCCACAGCTTGGTGCGCTTCTTGATGAGCATCTTGGTAGACTCGTTCATGGCCGTCTGGGCGCGCTGCGCATGCCGACGATCGATGAAGATCAGCCCCGACAGCCAGGCGGCAAGTCCGAAGGGCCAGGCAAAGAACAGCTCCCGCTTGGCGATCACCGTACATTTGTCCATAATGTGCCAGAAATCAAACATACCTACGGCGTGTGAAGGTGAAAAAGGTGCATGAATAACCNGTGTATCTCGTTCGTCGTGCGGCGTGTACCCTCCGGGAACACCCACAGCTTGGTGCGCTTCTTGATGAGCATCTTGGTAGACTCGTTCATGGCCGTCTGGGCGCGCTGCGCATGCCGACGATCGATGAAGATCAGCCCCGACAGCCAGGCGGCAAGTCCGAAGGGCCAGGCAAAGAACAGCTCCCGCTTGGCGATCACCGTACATTTGTCCATAATGTGCCAGAAATCAAACATACCTACGGCGTATGAAGGGGAAAAAGGTGCATGAATAAGCATCCACTGAGTGTGCACAATGTTGTACACGATACGTACCTAAAATATCTAGCGAACTTTGATGATTCGCCACCATTACCATAGCGCGATCGGCACTCATATGCTCCGCGCCACGTACCTCCCATTTCATGCTGATGATTGGCGATACAAGCCGGCATAGTTTGCTTGCTAATCTGTAAAAGAAGCGACAAAAAAAAACACATTGAAATGAAAACTAAATTAACATAACATGTTAGTTACATATGGTATTAAAACAAAATGTTCTCGTGCATTCCAATAACCTGCCCGTCCTGTGGAGATCAATAACATCAGCCTACACACGGTGCTGCAGTTGACCGCTGCATATGCACAACGGATACATTTGACTCGTTGACATATGGCCAAGAGGCCAGGGTCATCTCTTGGGACGTGCGTCGGCATGTTAATAACACCGGCAGAACAGGTTGTAACGCTGATCTGATCGTACGAAACATGCGTCTGTACGACATCGATCGATCGAGTGGCCCGATACAGTGATACCTCTACATGGTAGAATTAATAGCTACTGCCACTGCTATGCGTTAGAATGTTACGAAAAACGGTCCGTACCGTTTCCAAAATGTGGCTCACTATTTTTACTGTCTAGACTGTCTTTACTGTCTCGACCACACACACTTGCCTTGACCTAGGGATCTATGCTGCTAGTAATGCATCTCGGACACTAGCAGTAACAGACACGTTTACTGACTGCAAAGAGTTACTAGAGCAAGAGAACGAGAGAGGTACGCTGCGAGCGAAGGAGGGATACATTGTAAAATATAAAGAAGCGGGTCAAGCAGAACGTACTCCCTCCTTCCATTGGAACGCCGTGCTTCAGTGACGGTCAGTGATGGCGGATAATCCTTATCGCTAGTAGCGCTTAATTGCTAATTGCTTGTTGCTATAAACGATGGTCAAATGCAACACCTTTATCGTGTTGCTTGTTGTTGACTACTGTTTGAACCTTATTTATGCGTTTTAATTATGCTGTTATACACTTTCCTTGCAGTGGGCCAAATCAGTTCAATGTCAATTATCTGTTTAATAGAATGTTTCCCCCCGGTTTTTGGCATTACTTGATCGTGTTCTTAGCATTGAGAAAGTATAGTAATTAGTCACAATCAATAGTGACCTACATGGGTAGTGTTAGTAAGTGCGGTGTATTCTACTCCTCTTGACAGTTCATCGATAGTTTGTCGCCTGAAAGTATGCAATCTACTGTTTGGATTTGCTGATCGATTAAATTGGCGAATTCGGGTCAATATTGACCCGGTTTAAAGTGATCCTAACTTTTCATGAACCGTTCATTATCTTACAACAGAATGTACGTGTGCATGGCAAATACGTGCAAGCGTGGTTTTCGCTAACAAGTCTCACTCTGCGTCCATCGTCAACATATTAGGGATGATAATGCAATTAATTACCCTATCAAACCCTACCACGGCGGCTGCTTATCAACCGTGCTGCTTTGTATCTCTTTCGATACCGTCATTATAATTAACCTCTACATAAAAAAGCACCTCCCCGAAAGACAGCTTAAACCATAAACGGATTTGCCTATACCGCAAAGGCTTTACTTCTTTTATGATCACATTTCTGGAAGCACACACCCATGATCGAACCAAGGCTGGAAGCGATGGCTTACAGTTTTAAGCCTGGTGGGTGATTTAATTCACATTTAAACACGATAATGGCAGTCGCGGGTACGTTCGTACGGTACAAAGTACACACGCGTGTGCGGGTGTGATGTGCGCGCTACTTAAAAGCATTTGCGCCGAAAAGATGACGGTTACGAAGCGTCTGAAGACTAACACGGTGACGTATGACGTTGACGTCGGGTATGTCCCCATTTTGTCCCGGCCCGGCCGCTTATCACTTGGACGCGTGCATCGCTTCGAGAAGCGTCTGTGTCGGCATATGCTGTGCGTGACATTAGACGTTACACGGTGCCGATGCGTTAATGGTGATGCGTCGGTGTGACGATTTAGCTACTCTTCCTTCCTTCTTTAAACAATTTCCTCGTGATAAGCCTGTGTCATATGGCGAGATAGTGATCAAGGGCCGGTCATTTAACTCTCTAATAGTGAGCTGAAAACGTTTACAGCTGGATTTGTGTTAAAAATAAACTAAAACATTTCATCGAACTTATCTTCGATTGGGGTAGATAAACTATCGCTTCGTTTAGGGAATCGGGGGCTTTTCTAATCTTTCCAAATTCCACCGCATATCGCATCAGTAACCGTTTCGTCTCCCAGACCTAACCTTTTACTGCCTTCAACCTTTGACCAGCCGGAGAAAACGGAAAAGCAGGATAAACCGTAAGCGTACTTGTTGGGTTNGCGAATTCGGGTCAATATTGACCCGGTTTAAAGTGATCCTAACTTTTCATGAACCGTTCATTATCTTACAACAGAATGTACGTGTGCATGGCAAATACGTGCAAGCGTGGTTTTCGCTAACAAGTCTCACTCTGCGTCCATCGTCAACATATTAGGGATGATAATGCAATTAATTACCCTATCAAACCCTACCACGGCGGCTGCTTATCAACCGTGCTGCTTTGTATCTCTTTCGATACCGTCATTATAATTAACCTCTACATAAAAAAGCACCTCCCCGAAAGACAGCTTAAACCATAAACGGATTTGCCTATACCGCATAGGCTTTACTTCTTTTATGATCACATTTCTGGAAGCACACACCCATGATCGAACCAAGGCTGGAAGCGATGGCTTACAGTTTTAAGCCTGGTGGGTGATTTAATTCACATTTAAACACGATAATGACAGTCGCGGCTACGTTCGTACGGTACAAAGTACACACGCGTGTGCGGGTGTGATGTGCGCGCTACTTAAAAGCTTTTGCACCGAAAAGATGACGGTTACGAAGCGTCTGAAGACTAACACGGTGACGTATGACGTTGACGTCGGGTATGTCCCCATTTTGTCCCGGCCCGGCCGCTTATCACTTGGACGCGTGCATCGCTTCGAGAAGCGTCTGTGTCGGCATATGCTGTGCGTGACATTAGACGTTACACGGTGCCGATG
The DNA here is from genome assembly GCA_018908115.1 of Anopheles rivulorum. Lineage (NCBI taxonomy): Eukaryota > Metazoa > Arthropoda > Insecta > Diptera > Culicidae > Anopheles > Anopheles rivulorum. The sequence continues at coordinate 17,195,663 of STHB01000004.1, forward strand.
CGTTAATGGTGATGCGTCGGTGTGACGATTTAGCTACTCTTCCTTCCTTCTTTAAACAATTTCCTCGTGATAAGCCTGTGTCATATGGCGAGATAGTGATCAAGGGCCGGTCATTTAACTCTCTAATAGTGAGCTGAAAACGTTTACAGCTGGATTTGTGTTAAAAATAAACTAAAACATTTCATCGAACTTATCTTCGATTGGGGTAGATAAACTATCGCTTCGTTTAGGGAATCGGGGGCTTTTCTAATCTTTCCAAATTCCACCGCATATCGCATCAGTAACCGTTTCGTCTCCCAGACCTAACCTTTTACTGCCTTCAACCTTTGACCAGCCGGAGAAAACGGAAAAGCAGGATAAACCGTAAGCGTACTTGTTGGGTTGCCGAGCGATAGATCGGGTTGGTGGTCCCAAAATAACGATTAGAAAACGATTGCACAGGGCAACAGGCCGGTCCCGATAAACGGTGTACCTCACAAGGCAAAGATGTGTGGTCGGTGAGTTGCTCTCGAATGACGTTTTTTTTTTGGCTTCTTTTTAGGACCGCTATCACCCACCCGATAGCCATCGTGTGTGTGTGTGTGTGTGTGTATTTTGGGTCTCTTATCAGTACACCATTTTATTATTTCGATGCACGATGGGACGGATTATGGCTAAGTAAGTAATGTGGGCGATTTCTTCTGACGCCAATTATTATTTTGAGCACCCAGCGAAACTGACCTTTTCCCCGGAAGGCGTAGCAGACTAAACCGGGACGGTAAAGTGCATCGGAGTAGGAACGTATGTGGGGCGAGATAATGCATCCATTTTCCATTTGACGCCCGTTGCCGGGGCTTGAAAGATATTATTTAAAGCACTTGTAATGCATTCACATTGACGTAAGTTGATGAATTGCATCACGTATGTTGGATTGTTTGGTGTGATTAGTTTAATACTAGATAAGATGTCTTTTGTTATTTTAGGAACAGAGAAAATTTAATGGATTTTGTGTTTTGTTTCTTTTGCACTAGCGGATGATGTACTTGAATGTGAGAAACATTACAATATACAGCAGAAAATTACTTAATACATATTATTAAATATTCTTCATTACTCATCAACAGCAAACTGTAGAATGGAATGCAAGCAAAAAAAAAAACCCCCGCAAAGAACCAAACCAAACAACCTTGAAGGAGAAATGGTGAACGCATTGGCTGCAGTACTTTTCCTTTATCCGGCCAGCGCAGCATGTTATCGCAAATGTTTTTGCTTGTATGGAGATACAAAAACAAAAAGAACTACAGAAGGAGGAGGAGAAAAAAAAAGGACGCCATCCAATTTCTCCGCTAACACACATCTGTACCGATTGGTGACGATGCGATTGGCCTTGAGCAAATGTCGCGCGTCAGTTGGACTTTACAAAAAAAAGACATTTAAAAAATAGTATCATAATATGGACGAGCCGGCGTGTGTGTGTGTATATATATATGTTTTTTTTTTGCGCGCGCGTTTTAATGCCTTACTACGTACACCTTTGCAAGGCCACACGGGTGTACCTGCTGTACCGGCATATGTTTGGCCTTTAAGCGCTTACGGTCGTGGTTTGACGGTTGCAGTGGTTTTAAGTAAACCAAGGCGCATATGCATTTGGTGGCCACCACCACCACCACCAGTGTTCGAGACTTCGTTTGCACCTTTTTTTTCCTGCCCTAAACACATTTTAGGCACAACGCTCATTAGCTGCCCAAGAAAAAGAGTTACAATTCGCTCCGATATACTCCTGGGGATCGTAAAGCTCATTTACGTACAAGTTAAACGTTATGTTTGTAAGGATGTTGCGAGCTCGTTCATTACCAAACTAATGAATTATGGCATTGGTTTTCGTTATGGTTCGAGCTCTACTGTTTTGCACGTCCTCTTAATGATGTTGATGTAAGATGCATTTTAATTTTAAAAAGAAAAGAAAGAACCATTTCCAAACGAATGCTTACATTGCTGCAGATCAAACGCTCTACCCATTCTAGTGAGATTCCAAGATCATCTTTACGTAGCGTGTAGTAAACCATCGAGGGTGTGGTAACGTCTCGTGCCTAAAACGAGTGTACCCGTCCCATTCCTTTGCCTTTCCCTGCATCTTCCCTGCATATCAACCAAAGTGCACAGAAGAAAGCAATGTGCTGTTTTATCAGTTACACCGGCAGCACGATCGCGAAACCCCCTGGCACTTGTGGCTAATTGAACCGAATTGAGTAAACATACCAACACACACACACACACACATACCAATGCGACGCATCGTTCTCGGTTTCCACATGGGTCGCAGATTTGCTTTTCTCCATCCTGGTTGGAGATCTGGTGCGTATCAAGCAGCAAGCAATGGGGATAAGCTCCACAAGATCATCTCTGCCTTTCCGCCCTCTCTCTCTCTTTCTGGCGGCGGAAGCGGTCAGACGGTTGGGTTTGTTTGAGTGTGGGTATGAGCATAAAATTGCGTAGATTAAGACGTGATGAAGCAGGGGATGTGAGGCCGGGTGAAAGCCGGATGGAAACTGAAATGTGATTCAGTCGACAATGCTGCCTGCAACGTGCCCCCAAAGCCGTGTTAGAACTGCTGACCAGACAAACCGGGTGCTAACGCCTGTTGTTGTAAGCAGGTTTGTTTGCAGTTGCGGCGTTTGTTTTGGAGTTCCCGTTCTGTGTTAAAGTAAAAGTGATATTTCTATTCTTTCTTCTGTGCATGGTTTTAGGGTTGGATTTTCTTTTTTGCAATAATAGAACAACATGTTAGATATGTTATAGACGATCATATCACAGCCAGGTGATTCATTTCCTATTTGTGGACATCTGGCATTAAAGAAAATCGTGTTACCGTCAGAAAACACCTCCCAAAGCACTCCAAAAGGAGTAAATATTAAAAAAGTTCCGTCCTATCATGTGCGCGACATCTAGAACGCAGGTTGACTCCCCGTAGACTCTCAGCAGTTACCGGCAATCCAAACCCGGGAGCTTGGGTTCGATAAAGCACTGCCCCACAAACACACCCCCATGGTTGTTGGTGGGCATTTGGTGTTGGTTTGTTTGGAATGGTCCGGGAAGCCCGTACATATATGAAACCCCCCCTCCCCCCCTCCCCCCTCTCTATATAGACATCCTTCAGGCCGCCTATCTTTTGTCCGGTGAAGTAGCAATTGATAAGTGCCATTGGAATGGGCGCGTATCGCACCGCCCAAGTGGCCCAAGAGCGAAGTACCCGCGTACGCGACCAGAGCAGATGAAAACCCCGAACACGATGAAAGGGCCACGGCGCGTCGTTGCCTATCAATAAGCTGATTCATTGTGTGGCGCATATGATGATGCACGATGAGATGATAAGATGGTTAGTTTGAACGTAATAATGTAACGAACCACATGAACTAAAGAACAAAAAAAAAACATGTGAAAAAGCCCTATTTTTAGACGGTTTTGTGTAAATATCATTATAAGGGTCGTCCGTCGAGTGGTGTCTCTTGAATGGTGAAGGATTAAAGGATTAAACACATGATACCGGAGTAGTGTGAGATTCAACAACCTGCAACAACGTGCTGAATGTCGTACGCATGCAACAGAGAGGTATCATAAATAAATTATTTTTATTTTCTGATATGAAATTGTGTCGATCGTTTTGATATGCCCTATTTCGTTCCATTCTTTGTTAAAAGAATTTATTTCACACAAAAAAACAACAACACTTCAAATAACACACCTTACGCGTAGTTATGACGGCAGTGTCTAAATACAATTACCCCAAAACGTCCTTGAAGGAGTTTTCCACACTGAGGAAAAGACTGTTATTAAATCGATACATCTGCCAGCGTCATACGGACGTACACCCACAGCAGCTGATTGAGTGAGAGTCACCAGTCATTAGAAATTCTTGTTTAGACGAAACAAGCTGAACAAAAAACACATTTAAAGTAGGCTGGTTAACGTCCCGCGTATTGATCCTTTTAAAACCATTCCCATCCAAGCAGTCTGTGAAGTGTGAAACGTCATCTGGAGTGGAACGAACGGACCATTTCCCTGGCCCCGGGACCCGGGTCCTGATGGTCGCCACGACAAAATATCGATTATTTCGACACGTTGCTTGTGTCTGCTTTTTCCCTGACTTTTCACGCATATTGTACGCAGCACTTTATCGTACGCTCTTCTATCTCGCTTGTTCGCTCTTCTTTCCGTTTCGTGCATCCGCTGTGGCGGCACGTGGGGAAAAAAAATGAAGCTAGAACATCCTAGAAATATTTCCACCCCGGTGCACCGTTTTCCATTCGTGCTACTTACATCAGATTCCGCACATCGCACGGCCGAAACAGGAAGATGGGTATCAGGATGAAGGAGTTCAGTATGACGACACCGTAGTAGACGACGAATTTAAAGTAGTACCGGAATCGGCTCGACGTTTCGTAGAATATTGGCATCAGTATGATGGCACAGATGAGAAACAGTTCCGCATAATTCGAAATCATGTTGGCGATGGTTTTGTTTTACTTCGCTTACTCTTGCTTTTTTTTTTGTTGGTTTCGAGATGAGCAAAACTGGGAGCGTCTTTCGCGAAATAATTTTCCCAACGATGCGTTGAGATGGGGGGTTTATTTGTGTTGTTTACCGCTCGTACACGCACACGGGCTGTTTGTTATCGTTTGCCACTGAAAATGCACGGTTTAGCCAATCGCTTCAATTTACGCAGGATGATCAATCTTCACTTGCACACATTGCACTTACACCTGATCACAACCGATTGCACTGCTTCGCATGTATTTATGATAGAATGAAGCGTTGTTTTTGCTGCGCTGCTTTGCACGGTACATTAAAACATCCGTGTGTATTGATTCACTGCACCTACGCTCCTAGCTTGTATCCTTGTCGGTGAATGTCCTTGCGGTAAGGTGTCACCTTTATTCTGCACAACATGTAAAACCAGCACGGTACTGGCATGCCGTATCGTTGACCACACGGTGGTGCTCGAATATCGCTTCTAGCTAAATTATGTGTTTATTTGGCTTTCCGTTTCGTTTTATTCAAAACTCGGTAGACGAAGCGTCCGTTCGCCCGGAGCGGAGGTTCACCCTTCTCTATTGCTACTGCGGCTTCGCGAGACGGCCGTGCTGTGCGTGCGCTCTCCGGTGTACGTTTGACATTAAGCAGCCTGCACACAATAAATATAACCAAGCGAGAGAGCGAACCGGGAGAGCTGTCAAATGTCTCGTAAAGGTCTTTTCTGCTCAGCGCCGTAGTGTTGGAAATAATTTTAGAAACCGTTGTATGTCTTTGGCTTTATGTTACCGGCTGTATTACTAAAAGTAAAGTGCGCTTTACCAAGAATAATAGGAGTTCATTTGCATGCAGAATCAAAAGTGAAATGTTTGATGTGATTTTTCTAAATGAAAACTTCTCTGGTTCGATCAAACAATTGGTGCTAAATAATGTAAACAAACAGTTGCGACAAATGTAAACCAGTTCATCAACTACTGCAGTGAAAGGCATAAGTTCACTATTTTGTCGTTTTTTTTAATTTGAATTTGAATTGAAATAATAATTCATCGTGTGGTTCGATAAAAACTGCGAAAAAATCCTCACGGTTATTCGAACATCGTAATGTTGGGTGGGTTTTCGAAACTGAATATCGACACCCCCCTAAGAACTGTCAAACGCTTCTGCTTGCGAAAAATACGACGAAAAAACACCTCTTGAAAATGGCAGCATTGATCAAGGGAATCAAATTTGCGGCCCAAATCTCGAACCGGAACCCGGCAATACTCTACACGAGCGTAAGAAACCGTAAGTATCTGTAGTGAAGAATCAATCCATTGTGCAGTTTACTCTGGAGTGTTTAATTTGGGGTAGATATGTGATGCGCTGAATTTACGTAACTTGTGTGACAAGTGCCAGTCTGTCGCATAGGAGGACTTTGGTTTGTTTACGTTTTTACTTGGAGGCAACTAAAACGGATGCATATATCCTTTCTGGTTTTAGATGGCTGGAACAAAGACTTTAAGCCCAGTAAATTCCCCGAAACGGAAAAGGATCGCGAATTGGCGGCCAAAAAATATGGACTAACTACGGCAGAGTATCAGCCCTACGCGGATGACGGTCTTGGCTACGGTGATTATCCGAAACTGCCGGACGTACCAGTGGAAGCACGCGATCCTTACTATCCATACGATTTTCCGGAATTGAAGAGAAATCTTCATGATACAGTAAGTTTCCAGGCGGCCAATGCTATTCCAATGCTCTGTGCTGTGTTACTAAATGCCGTTTGCTTTTGCAGCTTCATGCAGAGACCGACTTCTGGTCGGAGGATCGTTTCGGTTCAGCGGAACCGTTGCGCTACTCGATGAAGACGTACTGGCTATCATTTTTGGGCGTCATGGCCGGATGCTTCGCTGTGTACTACTGGCTTGAAAATTACAAAATGTTCCGACCAGTGCTTGCCAAGCAGTATCCCTACGAAGGGAAGGCTCACTACACGTTCGAAAAGAAGTAGGACAACGTTCGTTAGATTGGAACAATAGCAAGGAGTTTGCCGAATTCGTATGCTGCATCTAAATAGAAACATTGCAAACATCCCGTGAAAACAAACAGCTAAACAATTTTCACTGCTGGCTGGTGGTGCTGGTTCCACAAACCACCCACCCCCTGGTTCTGGTCAATACAACAACGTAGATTGCAACAGTTGTTATGTGCGCTATGTAAATAAAAACTAATTACAAAGCCTAGTTCGCAATTTGTATCGTTTATTAATGCAATTACGCCTTGGAACGAATGAAAAGAAAAACAAAAGCAACCAATTTTAGTACTATAACCGGCGAATGTGTGTGTTCTAAAACCAAAGTGCTAAAACTGCATCCCAAAAACTGACATTTTGACTGCTCGAAAAAGTCGACCACAAATTTCCGCATTGACAGCTAAAAAGACGCGAACTTGCAAAGATTGATTGTTTGGGTTTAGCGTTAATGCTGTACAAAGGCAAATTTTTGTCTGAAAAATAGCTTGATTGCGATTGATAGTTCATAACAAAGTGATTTCCTGTTAGTTTGGTGTTGGCACAGCCTTTTCAACTATTTGCTGATAGTTTTTTGAGCACCAATCGTCCAAAGGAGACTGGAGAGCATCAGAGGCTCGAACAATTGTTGGCTTGTGTTTTGTAAGGACATTAACTAGAGCCATGGTACCGATTGGTGGTCCGGTAGGACACGGTGGACATCCGATTCACATACCAACTCCGATACAGAATGCTCCGCCACCGTCGCAGAGTCAGCATGCGCCGTCTAGTCAGAACCGGCAGTCGCTTTCGGTTGTACGTATACCACACCAGCGCGGTGTGTTTCGTTGCACATAATTCAGGAAGAATTCTTCTAAATCGCTTTTCTCATTTTCAGAAACCAAACTATACCCTTAAGTTCACGCTAGCCGGCCACACGAAGGCAGTGTCGGCGGTCAAATTCAGCCCAAATGGCGAATGGCTTGCAAGCTCCTGTAAGTTTTCAACTTCACTCATCTTCTTTTGCGTCACTGTTACCACCCGTGCTAATAAAATACCATGTTTTTGTAATTGCAGCGGCTGACAAATTGATCAAAATATGGGGCGCATATGACGGCAAGTTCGAGAAAACAATCTCCGGACACAAGCTGGGGATTAGCGATGTGGCGTGGTCAAGCGATAGTCGTCTGCTGGTGACGGCCAGTGATGACAAGACGCTGAAAATCTGGGAACTCAGCTCGGGCAAGTGTCTGAAAACGCTGAAGGGTCACACCAACTACGTGTTCTGCTGCAACTTCAACCCACAAAGCAATCTGATCGTGTCGGGTAGCTTTGACGAATCGGTGCGCATCTGGGACGTTCGAACAGGGAAGTGTCTGAAGACACTGCCCGCACACTCCGATCCGGTTTCGGCGGTACACTTCAACCGGGACGGTTCACTAATCGTTTCGTCCAGCTACGATGGGTTGTGCCGTATCTGGGACACTGCCAGCGGACAGTGCCTGAAGACGCTGATCGACGATGACAATCCGCCGGTGTCGTTCGTGAAATTCTCCCCTAATGGCAAGTACATTCTGGCGGCCACACTCGACAACACGCTCAAGCTGTGGGACTATTCAAAGGGCAAGTGTCTGAAAACGTACACGGGACACCGCAACGAGAAGTATTGCATCTTTGCCAACTTTTCCGTCACCGGTGGCAAGTGGATCGTGTCGGGCAGCGAGGACCATATGGTGTACATTTGGAATCTGCAAAGCAAGGAAATCGTACAAACGTTGCAGGGCCACACTGATACGGTACTGTGCACCGCGTGCCACCCGACCGAGAACATTATCGCATCGGCCGCGCTCGAGAACGATAAGACGATAAAGCTTTGGAAGAGCGATACGTAGAGTGTGCGTGTCTTGTGGTGTTCTTAACCGTGCACCGGCCACCTGGCATCTGGCACGGTGTGTGAAGCATTTCGTTTAGAAGCCTCCTACTACATAGAAACAACTGGCAGAAGGTGGATGTGACTTCTTAGCATGGTAAGGGAACGAATCAGAATGGTTTTATAAGAATTTCGACGTCTCGTGTATAATAATATACAAATCTAATCGTACACTACATTACATAGGAAAAAGACAAGAGGGAACGGATTTTTTGTTTCATTTTTCTCCGAAAATAAAATCGCCACTACGACAAAAACCACACACCTCCCGCCTCTTGGCGATATCGCGGTGTAATGGAACCATTCATTTCTGAAAGTATGGCTCCGGGCTGGTAGTGTAATAAAAATGAAGTGATTATCTGCAAACATAAATTACAAGCAGCATAAAGAACCAGCGCGCTAATCCGGTTGCCTCACGGTTTTTATGTTTCCCCATGTTGCCGTGTTCCTTTCTTACGCTTGCCTCGCTCGCCCGCACGGTCTAGCAAATAAGCCAAAATTATGCGTGAAAGTGTCGATTATGGGAACCATTGTTTGATTGTCGCCCGTTTTTTTTTGTTCCCTCCGAAAACGCAGCTTCAGACAGATATACTTCTTTACCGTTGTTTTGGCAAATTTGCAAATGTCGTTTAAAAATTAGCGTCTTATTTTAGTGACCGCTTTAGCGTCGCGTTCGTTTTTTTTTTCATTTTTTTTACCGTAGATCAATTATTACTAAGAAAGGGAGGGGTTTTCCGTCTGCTAGGTTTATCTACCATTTGATAAACGGGGGGGGGGGGCATTTTTATGTGCCCCTTAATTTATGTCCAATAATGCCACCGGTGACAAAGGGGACGAAACAAAAATAAAAGAAAAGAAAAAACCGAGAGTCAATCAAACCGAACAGCGATGGAAAGACAAAAGTTTCACTTTCATTGGAGCACATTAAGAGGAGCACGCTTTCCGGGTGCTTTCCGAACAAGCCAGCCAATAATTTCGTACCATTTGGGAATGGTAAATGGGAGTAGCAGCACGATCGATTAAAAACAAACCCACAGCCGCCTGCTAATAAGCGGGGCGAAATGGTACACGTTCGAAACGCAAACCCCCCTCCCCGAAAACACACGCCCAACGAGATTCGGAAGATCTTCTGCCCGTTGGTGGACAGCGGACAGATTAGTGATTACGTTGTGCGGGATCGGTACACAACCCGCACTACATCAATCACAGATCTATTTCGTCGGGTTTTTTCATTCCGGTGTTTATGGCGCAAAAACAAAAACAAAACCCATTTTCACCATAGAGCAAGAGAGAGAGAGAGATGGGAGAAATTAGGCGTGATTTATTAGGAGCGTAACGGCGTAATAAACGAATTATGCACTTCAGCATCTTCCCAAATCACCCCCCCCGCGGGATTGCTGGTGCATTTTTCTTTGTCCTGCTGCTGCTGGGTGATGATCTACAGCAAACTTTTCCACTAGACCCGTAATCGATCGATTCAGGGCTTTCAGTTTTGTGGCGGCGTGCGTACTAATGGAGTTATTAATTTATTTGCTGCTGCCTTTTGCTTCCTTCCGATTCCCAATTGTTGTGCAATTGTTGCTTAAATGTTGGGGGGTTTTTTTTTTAGTTGGTTTTTATTGCACAAACGCGTTGCAGCAGCATTTATTGCAGCGGCTTAACAATGATGTAAGTATCGTAATGGATAATCGTGATACTACTACTACTACCTTTATTGGCATCATGAATGGTTCGAGAAATTTCCTCCGTTTCCCGCAAATGAGGTTTAGTTTGAAAGAATCAGCATCAGTAACTTCTTGCCTCGCCTGAGGTTAATGCGCCTCTAAACAAAACTAACTATCGGGGACAGTGATTTTTTGTTTCTAGCAATAACATAATTAATGGATATTATGAAACTAATGAAGTAATTTAAGTTGAGTTTGCAAGTAACAACAGCAAAATGTAACAAAAAAACTTGATCGTAATTAGAGTAAAACAACAAGCGGCAAAAAGGCATTGCAGCCTACTTTGATCATGATCACTGTCATGTCGTCGTGCATTCATTACACCTTCTTCGTAATGCTGCAGTATCAGTTACAAGTATCTTTTTGTTGCACAAACCACTGTCTGTAACGTGATTGTACTTAATTTGGACAAAATATCAGGAGGAAAGGAAAACGATTACTAAATCTTGGAATGGATGTTCAATGAAAGCTTAAACTTTAATCAGCCAACTAACTCTTTGATTGTCTGACTTTTCTGGGTGTAAAACTTTTGGAAAGGGCCTCTAAAACATCTAATTATGATCAATATTTCCTTTTCTTAACTTAATTTAATTTATAAGCAGTCAGGTCAAAGAGTTTGACCAGAGAAGCATTTCATCCCTTAGTCTAAGCTGACCTACAGATTGTCCAACATGTATGAAATACTCTTGTTTGTGTTCTAAAGAAAGATCCTCACCTTTGTGCAACACTACGCCTCAAACTCCATAGGTTTTAGTGGGCAACAAGTCATGTCATGTGAGTGACTACCGAACAACTCGTTTCGCAGATTTATGCCGTCCACACTTAAAGAATAATGATAACAACACATAAAAGGTTAATAATATTTTATGAACTTTTCCTAGGCGTTTTTATCAACAATTAAACCATTTGAATATCCGCCAGCAGTTCTCTCCATGTTCAATCATTACACTTACGGTCCAATTATCGAAACCATGAAACCAGTATCGAAACAGCCTCAACCTTGTACAAAAACACTCCTCCTCCAGTACCTCGATATCTTGGCCGAGAAATTCGTTTACCGTATGGCCAGAAGCCAGTTTCCACCTGAGATTCATTGAGGAACGGGAGAAAAAGAGAGATGAAAAAAAGAGGAAATGCGAAGAAATGCAACAAAAAAGACAAGCAAAGTAGAAAAAAAACCCCGTACTGCCAACACGCGAACCCATAATAAAAGCGGCAAAACGAGATCGAGAGTGTTGGAAGTTGCCCGGCCCCGGGGTCTTCCATTTGACGACCGAAGGTCATTGGCCGTGTGCGTGCGAGTGGAAATCTCTCTAACAGGCGAAACAAACCCGGCCAACCCCAACAGTGGGTGACACCGGGTGTCAAGTGTCCAACGGTTCCCTCCCCTTCCTTCCATCCCCTCTAAAACCCCGGGAAGCTGGTCACCGGAAGCTGACATGCTGTCGCACCGGAGACGGATAACGAAATCCGAAAGAGATCAGACATCACGAGGTGGACGGAATGAAAGTGAAAAAAAAACAGCACAATCCGGGCGTCTTGGTGGCATTGGCGGTTGCCCTTTGGGCATGCAAAAAAAAAAAACAACAAAAAAAACGGTTACCAGCTGAATTTCGTTTTCATTTGTGATTGTGAGTAAAAGTGGAATGGAGTTGATGGTTGTGGATGATCGTAATGGATTGTCGGGGCTGCCAAAAATGGTTATTATATCAACCAGCTCGTGCTCGAGGGAGAGTTCGTTCGTTTTTATTGTGCACTATTTTCGGGCGGACACTCCGTCATATTTATTTCCCACCGGTTAGGTAATGAATATATGGCACACGATCACCGTGCGCGCCCAGAAGCGTGGGGATACCACGGTCGGTGGTATTTGTTTTGCAATTTCCGCGGGAAGTTTGGCAGCCTGCGGGTTGTTGGTTTAGTGTCACGGCGTGCTTTCACCGGGAGGGGCCTGTTACCTATGAATTTGATTAAAATAAGATTACATTCTAGGAATATAGAAAGAAACGAAGGTAAATATATACGAATAGGTTTTGTTATTTAATTATTAGCTCTAGTAAAGAGAAAGTAGCTTACTCGTATGTACAATGATGCACTCTATATAGAGCTAAGAATTAAAATCCTCCAGCCTGAGGAGGTTCGGGCTGAGGCACGTCATAAGAATGACACCGAAGCAACACAGAGAGAGAAGAGAAATAGTTTCTCCAAAGAAGTTCTCCTACAGTTTTGAGAACGAAACCCTCGTTAATCTCCGCTTCACAAACGTGTCACATGTCATGGCAAAAACATGTCATGAGACTGACGCCGAACAATCTGTGCCTTAATTTTGAATCAATCGAACGTCAATTTAGCTCATTTTCAAAAACACCCGTGTGCCGATTGACTTGAAAATTTGACCATGACCTAACATTGACTTACCATATAGTTTAGTTTTTTTTAGTTTATTGAGTTCGGATGATTTTTGATGATAAGCACTTAAAAGAAAACAGTTCTTTCAAATATTTATTTTAACATAATTTCTCATGCAAATACTAAATAAAATGAAACTTTGACCTCAAACTTAATGCTAAAACGAGGAACATAAGGATTTCCCCCCTTTAGAATACACAGTAAACCAAATCGAAAGACTCGCTATCAGTTCCAACAAATTCTCGGTCGTCTAATTATATCACACATTAAACCAACATAAAATTGAAAACAAAAAATCCCCCGATCCAAACCGTTTACAAATTACGTTAGACAACACACGCCTGATTGAAATTGGCTTCCGAAATTTGCTGACGCGTTCCAACCAAACACAAACCGTTCTCGTCCACTCGTTCAGTGCCGATGGTGGGCGGGCAAACAAAGAAAAAAAAACCCCCCGGGAGCTTTTATTTTCCAACATTAATTTATTTAATTGCCGAGAAAAATGACCCCCATCCTTCTGGCTGAACCACTACCCTCTCGCGTGTGGTGGAAAACGGGTCGCAATGGACAAAAATAAAAAAACCGCTGAATGTATCTTTATCAACAGTGCGCCCGATAATTTGTGTTGATTTGTGCAGTTGGTTCCGCCAGGTTGGGCCGGCATAATCATGGAGCAAAAGCAACAAAAAAACCGAAACTCATCAAAGCGTCTCTTTTTCGTCCTCCTCCAAATATAAATGGGGAGGAGGGGAGGGGGGGGGGGTTTGACCACAAATTGAATACAAAAAAAAAGGTTTAAAACTCAATTGAAATGGAAATGTGTGTGCAGATAGTGAACCACAAAAAAAAGGAAAAAGACTGTGTGAAAATCATTGGCCGTATCACACAGGCTTATCGGTAGTTTTCCGCCACCTACTCCTCTCCTACCCCTCTCCCACCTTCGTTCACCCCTTCCACCCCCTTTTTTTACCCCCCCGAAAGTAGTGGTCAAAGAGAAGGTGAGGTTAGAAAGAAGCGCAAAGTTGCCAATGGCGGCATCCATTACTTTTGGTGAGAAATTTTATTTTCCTCCACCTCCTTCTTTTGTTTGTTTTTATCTATGAGTGAAATTAAACCATATCAGAAGGCAGCAACAAAAAAAAAACGAGAAGAGAACGATTTGCTAAAAAAGTGTTAAATTTTGTAGGCAAAATAATAACGGAAGCACTGTTTTTGCCGTGTCCGCGCTAGAGAACGATATGTTTGACAGCGAGTAGTGATTTATTGCACCTATACTACTACTATATCATGGCAGGCATGGCGAATACCATGGCAACGTGTGCATTTCATTGCTAACTTGTTGTTTTTTTTTGTTTTGGTTCACATCACCCAGCAAATGATGGCTTTACAGTGCTAATTAAATTGAAAATCCATTCGCTACATTAAAGCCGTACAGAGTGTGCGAGACAGAGACATACAAATGTAGGTCCTGTAGTACTCACACGGCCACAGAACAGAAAATGGCCATTGCTGGTGGTAATGAAAAGTGACTGTTACTCACTTACACCACGGTTTTCTAAACTTGTCAACTGCCCGTTAACTGACCCGTCCATTATACGGCCGGATGCGGCATCTCGTTCGGCCGCATCCGAAATGCTAAGTGAATCTGTTTAGCTAGTCAAATCAAACGGTTGTACAGCTGCCGTTGTAAGTGTGTGTGTGTGTGTGTGTGTCTGGACCAAATCAAGATGGAAGCCTCTGCTAACATAACCCAGTAACCGCTTTTGTACTCCGGATTTACAAAGCTCCAGGCACAGGATCCCGGGTTGGCAGTAAGCGTAAAAGTTAACAAATTAGGAATTTTGCTGAGAAAATCTGAGATAAATCAATTATTCAAATTATAAAACGTCCATCGGTGTCGTCCGTCTCCGGTTTTACACTTTCAGCCCCAATGCTCGGGATGATGCCGTCGGAAGGGGGATGGTTTGGGGTGGGCAAAAGGAAGGAGGAGGAAGAGGGGATGCGGGAGGGAAATTGTAAATTGGCATCGGAACGGATGGAATAACTATCTTTTTCCAAGGATCTCTCTCTCTCTCTCTCTCTCTCTCTCTCTCTCTCTCTCACTATCTCTCTCTCTCTCTCTTTTCATCAAGAAGATGGGACAGCTTTATCTGCTTTTATCCCCGGAACGAAGCGTTTATTGAACAAGATGCGGTAGTAATACCAACGATTAAAAGGCTGACATTTAAGCAAGCGAACCATTTAAAATTGCACATTTGACAAACAATTCACAGTGATGCACGAAGAATGTCACGGCAGGCAGGTCCGTTCCAGAAACTTTTCAATCATTCCAGCACAACACCGGTGAAGCAACGGTTTGTAAAGCAAAAGAAAATCAGGAAAAAATGNAAATTGCACATTTGACAAACAATTCACAGTGATGCACGAAGAATGTCACGGCAGGCAGGTCCGTTCCAGAAACTT
The DNA here is from genome assembly GCA_018908115.1 of Anopheles rivulorum. Lineage (NCBI taxonomy): Eukaryota > Metazoa > Arthropoda > Insecta > Diptera > Culicidae > Anopheles > Anopheles rivulorum. The sequence goes on from STHB01000004.1 coordinate 17,210,685, forward strand.
TTCAATCATTCCAGCACAACACCGGTGAAGCAACGGTTTGTAAAGCAAAAGAAAATCAGGAAAAAATGGCACTCTTTGATTGTATTGATTATTTCACTGTACTGTAGCTGAAAGTTTATGTGCCCGCTGCTGCCCGACAACGTTTTGCCCTCTTTGTCTCTTGTGGAAATGGTCAGCAGTTTTTTTTTGTTATTTTTATTTTGTTTCCCCCTCGTTCGCTCTTGTCCCATTTTATTTTTGAATGCCAACTGCGGCACGGCATGGTGAAAAATCCATAACCCTCGTAGGAATTAGTGATATAGGTTAATTGAATGTATGAACTACCCCGAAGCTATGCGTCCCGGAAGTCCGAACACGAACTCCAAAACTCGTTTTTTTTTTCTTCGTTTTGCTCGTTCGTTGCTTATGTTTCATTTGCCGCCACCCGGTCATGTTGTTATTGCGCAGGCAAGAGTAATAGATTTATTTTAGCATCCTTTGGCCGGGAATCGATGGTTTCCTCGAAAACCGGGAGTGTTGTGTTGTGCCTTCGTTTCCACGTAACTCATATGTAGTTTTATTGGAATTGCTGCACGATGCATTTACACGTTCAACCCGTTTTACATATGATGCAATTTTGATTGGACGTCTGGAGTGCTTTTCCACCTGGTTTAATCGACGATTAGTTTTACGAGGAAACGGACATGTTTTGCACAATATTTAAAAGATGTGAAGATGTAGTGAAGTGAATATCCATCGAACGTATGGGTTTATTCAGAATCGCTCAGCAAATTGCCAGGATCAAACGATGGGGCTGTGTAGGAGGTCGTCTAGGACTTCGCCATCTATGGGTCACATTCGATATCCTCCCAGAAGCCGGTCAATAGGTGTCCAGTATTGGAGAACTCACGCATCGATAACCCCAGGAAGACAAACCGAAAGGCATTTTCACCCAATATTTGTCCAAGATCTACCTAACCATATGCCAAATACCTTAGACCATAGCGTCCAATATTTACCAGAATTTCGTGAGGTAATTTGCCCAATATTTGCCAGGTATTGGTAACAGATACGTTTGATGGAGGATCGGGATTTGAAACAAGGCCAGGCGTGTGCGTGGACTCACGACCCTATGCCATAATAGTTCTGCTATCTTGATCCTAGCTGATATCCTAACGGTGGCCAAGGTTAGGTTAGGTTAGGACATGTAATTAGGATGCGAGATTCATTCGCTACCAAGCGGAGGTTCTCATCAGTGTGGTGTTCCAAAAATTGGACGTCCTCTTGTATTGCATTCCCCAGTAGTAGTGTCCCGATAAAACATCCATCCACCATACGGATGAAATGGGAAATCCATCCACAGTATTGTGTGCTCTGAAAGAAAACAAGTCGAAGCCGTTCCGTTCGTATCGGAATGTTTCCCGTTCCCGAGTTATGTAACCACCTGGTGTGGATACCACCTCCCGAGAGGGAAATGAGCAAAAAAAAAACAGGCCCACTCACGCTATGGAAAACAATTACGGCAAATGGGCAATGTACTACGGCTACGAACAGGCGCACAAGGCGTACCCAACCGTCGATTGAAAGCAAAAGTGAAAACGCCAACGACGGAACCGAAATGAGGCTGGGCAAGCCAGGGGTTTTTTTTGTAGGGTTTGTTTTTCCATTTCCTCGCACATCAGCACCCACTGCTCACCCGTATCTGTGTGTGTGTGTGTTAAATCATCCGCAGAGCAGATGACACGGTTGAGATTTGTTACGGCAGGTGGGCATGCGAGAGTTTCACATGCTTCAAAAATACGTGTTTTTTGTATGTTGTAATATTACTTCAACCAAAAAGTTTTTCGTCGAAGCAAGCGTTAAAGTTTTCCATCAAAGCAATCCGTTCTATCAGTGTACTGCAAATGAAGGGAAGGAATTACTTTTAAAAAATGAAAATGTTTCTCCAGTAATGCTTCCAATAAGCGTATATACTAATTGTTTCCCAAAATTTAGTAATGTCCACAGCCTGGTCACACTAATGCTCAAATTATTTTTATGATGTCCAGCCGGTAAGATAAGCATTAAAGGGTATGTTTTAATACGATGAGCACAAACATTGACGACGTGTTAATGCAGTTAATGAGCTGACGGAGCTGAGTCCCCAAAAGACCTTTTATAACTGTCGTTCGTCGTACGTCACGTACTAAGCACAACCCACACGCAAACCCGGTGCGTTAATTTTTGTGGCCGGGGCAACCCAAAACCGTACACGACGACACGTATGCTCCTTCTGTTTGAGTTTTGTGTGGCCGGCCCTGTGATTTGTGTGGCCGAAACCGGTTGTCCCATCCGGTACCTAGCCGGCATATGTGGTGCGCGCTGTGCTACTACGTACAGCGACCGACGGACGATGTGGAAATGTACCCTCGGGTTGTTGTTTTTTTTTTTGCTTGGTGTCTTTTTGTTTGGGGCCACGGTTTTCCTGGGCCCACGTGCATGGCCACGTTTAGCTCATTTTTCCACGTAAGCGATTAAAATAGCTGTATGCGACCGCACGACCGGAGATACTGGAACACCGGCCTGAGAGTGCCTGTCTGCAATAATCTTGTTTCGGTGGAGCAAAGAAAACCGGGAGGCACCCCGGATGCACGTGGGACGGGTGGTCCCACCGAAAGAGTAGAATTTAGGTGTATAATGAAATTTTAACGACTGCGGGCCTTGTCGGCCCTGGACTGCAGATTCATTCGGGTCCGGGCGTTCTCCGTTTGTCTGTGTGTACTTTCGGGGTGTCTCAGTTGTGTGGCCGGCACTGATAAGACCGGGTAAGAAGTCGTCCAAAATAGGGCAAACGAACACGGCAAGATGGCTGCGTGGTATCCCATTCCACACATTTACACGGCCAGCATGCCACGCGATTCATGTGGCGCTTGGATGACAGTTGGTTTGTGTGAATCGGGTTCGAAGTGTATCCTGCAGCAGGGTAGAAGGATAGAAATAATAATGATGGACTTACTAACCAAGACGATCCCTGCTGCCTGTACACACTTCCGGTTTCGTGAAACACCGAACCGAACCGGAACCGGGCGGCACAACAAAATTGGGTTGAATGTATCAGTCCCGTGTTTGCTAACCGCGAGCTGCTGCGAGAGGATTTAACACGTGCTTAAAACCGGCCCTCGCCCTTCACTGCCAGCTACAAACATGCCTACACAGCGCCGTTGCGATAGATAAAATCCTTCGGCTGGATCACAGCACCATCGTTATGGTAACCATGGTTACAGCACGGAGCTTTAGTAGTTCATCCTTTGCCGGTGTCTTTTGCTGCGGCTTTGCCGAAGGCTGTGGGGACAGATGGGGACCGAGAAGAGTAACGCTTCATGAATGGAAATGGGGTCAGCCAGTGCCTAAATCGTTTCCGACACCTTCTGTCTGCTGTGTTGATTCCTTTGCGGTTCCCTTCTTGGATGGCTTGGATGTGTGTGTGTTTGTTTGTTTGTTTCTATTTGTTTATATTGCGATGCGGTTTGACAAATGACTGATGTGTGTGTGTGATGATGCTGTCAAAACCATTTCTTGCTCCATTTTATATATACGCTCGCGGGACATTTATCATTATGCTAATGCTCTTGCTAACGTCACAACTCTTCTCCATAGGTAAGAAAGATTAAGGAATTTGCAACAAACATATTTTCCTTGTTTCTCAACTACAATTCTTCCGGGGCAGTATTTGCTCGGTGAGATAATTTCCTTTTTGTTTTTCCCGAACAAAAGTACGCACCGGCATGGCAACTTTGGCTAGATGCAACCGTGCGCTCATTATGAGCTTTTCTCTCACGCGCGTTGATTTGATGATGCTGGTGTGCCACAAACTAAAGGTAAAGTGGTATTATGCTTCACTGCTGGATGAGTTGTACGAGATGCTGCAGCAACGTGTTAGAGGCAACCAGCCACCACCAAATGTGATGCATTTCATGACAATGCAGAAATGTGCATATGTGGAAGTGGAATTTTTCCCTATCTTTTTTTTTGTTTTGTTGACTGGTTGGTTGGTTGGTTTGTTTTGTTCCTGTATTTCATGCACTCTGTTTCACCACCCTTTCCTTTTTTGTTTTATTTACCTTACTTGCATCCAGCTTGCAATAATGCAGCGAGTGTGTGATGTTTCCCGTGCCCGTGGTGTTTGGTTCGGAGGGTTTTTGAGCGTTTCTGCTTCCGGCACCGGGGATAAGGTGGTGGGTTTGGCAATGCTGTATCTAACTAAGAGCACACACAGCCAACACCATCACCGACAAAAGGGAGAGAAGCGAAAAAAAAAAACGAAAAACAATTGCAGCAAATCATACGCTCCAGAGTGGGACTCAGCGCGCTGCCGTCCGAGCCGCGAACACGGCATACCTTCATCCGGCGTGCGGAAATGCATTGCCATTTTGCAACGGACCGAATGCGGCAAACAAGCGCAGCATCCGGATGCACATGCTGCACATTTAAAAGCTGAGCCGTGCGGTACGATGAGATGATGCACTTCATGCGATGCAAAATTATGACACTTTTTTTTTTCTTAAAATCTAGCCTGCACAAATTTGGAGTGCTTGCTTTTGGAGTGCATGCTTTTACGAGGCCATTTTTTTTTCACTGCCCAAGGTGTAAGCGATACCATTGATGAGTATTGACACATTTGAGCTGTTTGAATAAGTTAACGGCGTGTTTTTACGTAACGGTCGTTTGAAAAATCAATTGAACGAATCTCGTACGAATTCGACTCGATTCGAAACACGTTTCGATGGTGATTACGCGTGCCCGGATTGCTGCGATGAGACTTCCTGGGACGGGGTTGCTAAAAGATGTTTGCCAGCCATTTACAAGGCTAATCTTCCTCGCGGAGGATAAACACCGTTTAAGGTGTCTTTTATGGTGTGTGCAGTCCCATCTCTCTCTCTCCCTTTTGTGTTGCTTTCTGAAGTGTGCTGACCAATTTTCCGCATTTTCTATGGTCATCGTGTTGGTTCGTGTGTGCGAGATTCACCCGTGGCTCGAGCCACTTCAGCTTCAGCCCTATGTTCAAGCGGCGGCGAACGATCGGCAAAACACTTTACGATCGTTTTTAGGGAAGATGGCTTACTACTCCTGCTGCCCCACTGCGATGCGTTGGTTTTGAATTTGTTTGTTTGTATTTTTTCTTCTCTTCTCGCCGTGTCTTAAACGTGTCTGAATGGAGCGGTGTGGAGAAGCATCATCTTCTCGCACGCTGCACGGCCTACTACGATAATCGCAACGTGTTGCATAATCACAGGCGTGCAGTTCTTGTGTCATTCGCGTTGGCGAAGGTGTGAACGATGTGTGCCTACTTTCGTTTAAAGCTGTTTGTTTGTTTGGGTGTTTGGTGAAGAAAAAAAAAATGAATAAACAAACGGTGTGTGTGTGTGTGTGTTTTCGCAAATTCGTTTCCACGCATGCGGTTGCGTTTGCTGTCAACGAGGGTAAGCTAATAAGGGGATAATCCACGGCTGAACATGGTTGAGATGGCAGGAAGCGAAGCGAATAGAGCTGATGCAAATTATACAAAACTGCGTTGCCTGTTAGAGTTCCTTCAACGCAACGCTATTAGCTTTTCGGTGGCATCTTTTTTCTTTTTCTGTTTCGTGTAATGACCTCTTAAGTTTTACGACCTGTCATTTAGTGGCTTGTAAAGTCATTACTATGGGTAGCAGTTCCAGATAAGATTCGATTCGTGATTTATCTCGTGGAACCGCTCATCTAATTAAAGATATCTATTCCATACTGCTAATATACCATGACGGTGGAAATTTAAATGATACGTTGAATTAATAAAATAAAATAATATGAAAAACGTTATAGAAATAAATGTCAAATTTCAAATTGTATTAAGAAAATTGTAGATATTTCTCGATTATTTTCATGTTAAAGTGGAATGTGTGGATATGACATTTAGATTAAAATGCCTTCATTTAGGTAAGATTCTACTTCTAACTGTACATATTCCATTTCAACTTGTAAAGAATGGTTGACATTTTATCATTTCCAAGAATACAATCAAGTACAAGAAATAGTCTTTTAGAAATGCTAGTGTAATATGGTTGTAAGGTTTTGTAACAAATTATACCAGTCGTCTTTTTATTTCTACTATCTTTGGTAAAGTATATTGTCATCTTACGACACGTGTTGGGTAAGCCTTATTGCAAGTGACTGAAATTGCATGAACCTCCAGATATTAGAATAGACGACGACAAGGTTCGTGTCCTACATATCAAGACCTTGTTGACTTATTTCTCTGATAGGAGCCTACCGTCGTCAGTCGGTCTCACCTTCGTTTATGACCTGTTGAAGCGATTAATTTATTACTTTCTTTGGGATCTCTTTATGATCTTACCCAACATGGTCGGCCAATAAAGTCTATTTGTTTCTCTTGCTTCGCTCTTAACGAAGTAAAACGAAACTCTTTCGAATGCTTAGCACGCACTAGCAAGCTTATCTCTAATAGGTCAATAAAATTTACCCTCCGTTCGATTAATGGAAAAGGTCACTGTTACTTTCCTGCAGTACCAAATGCAGCCTGCATCCGCTTTGCATCCCCCAGTGGTTGGGGGTTGGGTTTGCTTGCAAAACTTTCCTGCCACTTCTTAGCCAGCCAATCAAACAAAAACAAAAATCAACCCGATTGCCAGTACTGACCAGTACCGGTATATGGGAGACATCAGCGTAAGTGCATCCGTCCCATCCGCTAAACCGGTTGGCCCGGGAGATCGGGTCGCAATTTTTTTCTTCTTCTCCACACCGTTACCCATTCATTCCGGTGCCCTTGGTTGTTGTTGTTGCCGTTATTGGGTGGGTGCCTTGCGTCGATCGAGTTCACTTTCGATTCGGTCTACCACCAGACAAAACCGGAACTGGTGCCAAACCGTGCAACCGTGATCCCCCGGGTGACGGCGTACGATTGCGTGCGACAAACAGGAAAAACTTGGAAAAATCACCAGAGAAAGTGTGTTCGGCTGCAGACAGGCGTTAACGCGCGATTTGCCTCCCAGCTCGCAGACCAAAGCAAGCGGTGTCGCGATCGCGCACAGATGATGCGACTTTGCGATTCGTGCGCAAACGATAGCGAAAGTTCCCGATCCGGTCTTGTTTTGTGAGGATGGGATTTTTAATACCGCAACAGCGCGCAATACGCAATTTTGGTGGCTAAATTGTTTCATACTTTTGAAATAAATTTTGTGGAAAATAAATTAAAAGCAATTCAAACAGTAATATTTCAAAACGCGTTACTGTCCCTCGTCCTCATGATCGTGCAGCATGCTGAAATGAATGAAATCTCATTAACATTCTCTACCACGCACAGCACAATCAATCCATTTTCTAACCACCAAACCAAAATAAACTCTTCTGAGAAATCGTTGGCCAAATTTCGAAATATCCACTCCAACGCCACCGGAAAACGTTTTTGAAGTGTGCACAGGGTGTTTTTTTTCTCTCTCGCTATCTCTCTCCCTAAATTACTTCCTCATTTGTCGGTTCAGTGCCATCGTCACCTCTGGCAGCAGGGGCTGGTGGTCGCTTCTGAAGAAGGGAGGCAAATTAGATATTAAAATATTATCCACCTTCTTACGCTTGGCCAACCCTTATCCCTTGAGGGAAAAGGGAAGGGGGAGGGGGGAGGGTTAGGGAGGAAGGGGATGATTTTAAAAAGCAAAGTAATAATAATTTTCACCTTTTCCGTCACTTCACTTACACTCGGGGACGACGGTACCGGTTAGGTTAGGGGCACCTGGTCGCCTGACTAAACTTTAGCCTAACCCAATTAAGCGCAAACTTATGCCCTGTCGACCTTTTCCCCGTTCCCGAAATGCTGTATAACTTTAGACTTTAGTTAGAAGGAAAAAAAAAGGTAATTTAACCGGAAGGAAGGTCGACGATCACGCCTCCTCACGCTCAAATAATAAAACACAAAACAAACGGACAATCGGTGCTGTATTTGTACGAAATGCCGCCCGGCTAAATGTCCGGCTGTTCTGCTGATGCGGTGCTACATTTGCAACAAAGCTGAGCATAATTTCCCTTTCTGGTTCTTCGAGCTTGTTCTCAGGGAAGCAAAGATGTTGCCTTCGTTTGTGGGTTGTTTTTTTTTTGTTGTTGCTTTCGCAATAAAATCTCGGTAGTTAGGCTTAATATAAAAAATATATATACACCTCAAAAACAAAGAGAGAGAAAAAAAGAAACGAAACTAATTACGCACGGATTCACCGGTGAAGCATCCCTCAGCAGGTTGGAAAAGCATGATTAGATTAGTTAACATTTCATAAGTCGCTCGGGGTGGTTTGGTTGGTTACGAATGCGTAGAACTGTAACCGAACCGAGGGACGGTTGGATGGAAATGAGTTCCAGTGTGTGTTTTTTTTTGCGGTTGGGTTGTTAAATCGTATGAATTCACAATGTGATAATGTCGTTCCTTTTTGGAGTTGAAATGGCTAAAGTTTTCATTTGTAAAGGTATAGAGAAATGTTATAATAAATTGTACCAATGAAGCGTTTTTCTATAAATTTATGAGAAACTAAGCATACTTAACTTATTACAAAATTTCTGTTTCTGTTTTGGAACTTTTACTATAAAATGTCAGCGTCGTCGTGTGGTTCATTGCGCTTCTTTCCACATCCAGACGACTTACGGACCAGACTTCAAATATTTACATAATTAATAGCAGTTGCGGCAAATGTTATGCTTTTTCCTTTTTTATTTTTTTTTTACAGCGTTGCGATCTGTTTCACACGAGGTCAGGAATGATGATTGCTTTTGGGGCATATTGTTTTTAAAAGATTCTTACTTTTAAGCGTTGAATGATTGGCATTTGCAGGCGTAAGTAGTTAAAATGAGAGGCGAATGGTTTTCGGCTTTTTTTACGAGTTTAACCAAGGGAAGGGACTATAAAACGGAATATTCTTCTAATTGTGGAGTATGTGGTTCCTGTATGTGGCGATCTGCTACAATCAAAGAGAAGGTGTTGCTGAATTGTTCATCACTACTAATGATTGACCATAATCATATATTTGCTGCATACTAATTTTTTAAAGATTCATATAGCTCTATTTAGTCGTCTGGTATCATTCTTATGACATGCCGCACAGTATTGAGTTCACCATGTCTAAGAGGTATACAGGAGTTTTGGAACTAGATTTAATTCACCTAAGGATATTTTTATTCTCTACGTTGGTTCCATGATATAAGAAAGCTTGAATGATTTCGTCGAATCAACATTTTGGAGCAGGTTCACTTGTTATGGCTGTGACATATTTTGGTTCTTGTCACCATCGTTTACTAGCAACGAAACTGACACATATAAGATGGTGCAGGTTTTTTTTACCACTTCTAAATCACGGATGACTCTCCAGCGTTAGGTCCGAAGAGAAGACAAGTAAGCTCATTCATTGCACAGAAACCTTGAAGATTGCTGATCCAGCTCTAACACGACTTGGGATGCTAGATATTCCAACAAGCGTAAAATGTTTGAAAAGGAACCCCAGTGGATCCCCGATTGTGTCATATACCTTGTCGAATGCCTATTCTTTGTGTGTAGAACTACTCCTCTGCAATGTAAAGCTTGTAGTACTCCCGGGAGAAAACAAAAAAAAAAACGACGGATGAAATCCTGCCATATAAATTCACCGACAGTCGTAGGATTTTTGCTGTTCCCCGTACAGAACGGCCCGGTAGGCAAAGAAATCGTTTCCACTATCGTAAATATAAATAGCACGCTGCACGTTGCTGCAAAAAGCCACCAACCATACTAAGCCCGGGGAAAGTGATACAATTATTTGCCACTTGCGACAATTTTTCCATCCCCCACCAGGAGCGCACTTTTTACCCCATTCAGAAGTCGGTGAAACTTTACCGTACCAGAAGAAGCGGCAAGGGTTGAAGCAGGACGCTAGTACCAGTGCTGGGTACCGTTGATGTACGGTACACCTTACCGAAGGTGATGCTAAATTTGTTAACAAAATCGTCCGAAAAAACGGCGTCCGAAAGGTACGGTTGGCATAAAGAGTGGCAAAAGTTTACCTTTGCCCGTAACGGAAACTTTCCTTTGTCGGTCTACGGAAGAGGGACGTAAGCAGGGGAGCACTGAGTGGGAAGATGGGAAGAAAAGCCAAACACTTAAAGAGGAAGCCAAAAACTTTTCTTACGACACTCGCGTGTTTGGTGTTGGAGAACAAACACAAGACACCATCCACACACCACAGAAATGAGAGAAAAGAAAGATGATGCTGCATATATCCTCCAAAGGATAAGAAAGCGCTAGGCGCTGGCTGGATATCCAGTTGCAGTTGGTAGCAACACCATTTTTTTTTTCGTTAGTCGCGCACGTGGTGAAGCTTTTACTGCTGGGATAATAGCAAATGGGTACGACTATAAGGAAGGGAACCGTTCGCTGGGCTCGGCACTGGGAATCTGAAATAGCATAACACAGCTAAGCTGACACCGGGAACTCCGGGAAGATGCGCTTAACTTAAGCTGTACTAATTTATAGGAATGCACTTTTATTGTTGTTGGTTGCTTTGCTTCTTTTGGCACCAGGCGATGGTGCATGGCGTGCTTTTGGTGTGCTTTTACGTGAGAAGTTTCAGTGGCTTGGTTCACTAATTTATACCTCCCCTTTTCCAAGCAGAAGGATCACTAAAGTCTACACCTGAGGCGATAAATTTTCATCATACCCAACGAGATCGGATTTTGGGGCGCACTGCTTATAATCGATAACCAATCTGGCCGATGGGCCAGTGAGAGAGAGAGTGCGAGAACATTTGCCACCCTAGATGGTTCCAACCGATGGCAGACGGTCACCGACCCGTCGCCGTCGTTGGGTGTCTGTGATTGTCCGGACAGCCATCCCCACCCCCGACACTGGGGACGGTTACCGTCGATGTTCATAATATGCTGGTTGGTTTGATTAAGGTTGCCAACTGCTGCAAAGATCTGCACACGCAATCGGCAAAGGTCAGTTGAAGTTGACTCAAGGGACAACACAGAGGTCCCTTTCCGTTGCTTCGTTTTACAGTCGAGCTTATGCTGTTGGCGGTTAAGTTTGTTAAGCTTGGAAAATTGTGTTTTAACTGTGACTCTTTTACAGCTTGCAAGAGAGACTTCTGATCTTGATAGTTACATTTCATTAGTATTTTTCAATACGTTTTGAGTCTTATGTAGTCTTCAATAACTAATTACACATAGTTAAGTGATTGTAAAAGTTTCCAATCATGTTTTAAGTAAGGTTGTTTACAAAGAAACTGGATTTTTTTGTTTTTGGTGGGACCATCTTCAAATCCTTTATTATGAGTGGCTCCAGCGGAACAGAATTATTTTAAACTATTGTATATTATAATTTGTATATTAAAAATTTATTTTAAAATAAACTACCACTTTGGATATTCGTTATAAAATTTAATGACTTCGATGAACAGTGTATAATGAACATTGAAGGACTAATGAATTCTGAACTCCGGATGAATGAGTAAGCGAAAAACCAATGCCTTTTTGATCCCATTTCATTACTGAACCTTTCAGATTGTTGCTGATATACGCTATCCGATGTGTGATAAATTTTCAATTAATATTTTGCCATTCATTACACGCGGTAACATGTTAACTCTGAAGGTAAACTTTTCAATGTTGTGATTAATTTCCACAAAATAACATCAATCGAACTGTTCGAACAGTTGTGACAATAAGTGTGAGTGCATCTGTGCATGTGTGCAGGAATGTTGCACTCTGAACGTGGCAACGAGGCTATTGTTATGCGATGCCATTACCCGATCGAAAGTCATTCGGCTTGAAACGGGCCCGTACAGCTACTGAACTAGTGTTGGGTAAAGTGCTAGTGTGCGCACAGTGCGCACAGCACACCTTACTGTGCGCACAATACAGCACAGTGCTCGAAGTGTGCTCACTGTGCTCGCTTCAAGCACTGTGAGCACAGTGCTCGCTTCAAGCACTGTGCGCACAGTGCTCGCTTCAAGCACTGTGAGCACAGTGCTCGTTTCAAGCACTGTGAGCACAGTGCTCGCTTCAAGCACTGTGGAGCGCTGTTCCGTACCATGACTATCAGGCCACTAGTTTTTTGAGAATAACTCAAAAATTTGAGGAGATAGACAAACACGATGTTCTGCAAAGTTGTTCGGAATGAAAAAATGCATCCTTTCACACATTATTTGCATAATTTTATGCATGCTACATTCCGTACCATGACTATTAGGCCATCTGCTTACTTCAAGCACTGTGCGCACTGTGCTCACTTCAAGCACTGTGAGCACAGTGCTTGNAGGTATAGAGAAATGTTATAATAAATTGTACCAATGAAGCGTTTTTCTATAAATTTATGAGAAACTAAGCATACTTAACTTATTACAAAATTTCTGTTTCTGTTTTGGAACTTTTACTATAAAATGTCAGCGTCGTCGTGTGGTTCATTGCGCTTCTTTCCACATCCAGACGACTTACGGACCAGACTTCAAATATTTACATAATTAATAGCAGTTGCGGCAAATGTTATGCTTTTTCCTTTTTTATTTTTTTTTTTACAGCGTTGCGATCTGTTTCACACGAGGTCAGGAATGATGATTGCTTTTGGGGCATATTGTTTTTAAAAGATTCTTACTTTTAAGCGTTGAATGAGGGCATTTGCAGGCGTAAGAAGTTAAAATGAGAGGCGAATGGTTTTCGGCTTTTTTTTTACGAGTTTAACCAAGGGAAGGGACTATAAAACGGAATATTCTTCTAATTGTGGAGTATGTGGTTCCTGTATGTGGCGTATTGTATCTGCTACAATCAAAGAGAAGGTGTTGCTGAATTGTTCATCACTACTAATGATTGACCATAATCATATATTTGCTGCATATTAATTTTCTAAAGTTTGACATAGTTCTATTTAGTCGTCTGGTATCATTCTTATGACATGCCGCACAGTATTGAGTTCACCATGTCTAAGAGGTATACAGGAGTTCTGGAACTAGATTTAATTCACCTAAGGATATTTTTATTCTCTACGTTGGTTCCATGATATAAGAAAGCTTGAATGATTTCGTCGAATCAACATCTTGGAGCAGGTTCACTTGTTATGGCTGTGACAAATTTTGATTCTTGTCACCATCGTTTACTAGCAACGAAACTGACACATAAAAGATGGTGCAGATTTTTTTTACCACTTCTAAATCACGGATGACTCTCCAGCGTTAGGTCCGAAGAGAAGACAAGCAAGCTCATTCATTGCACAGAAACCTTGAAGATTGCTGATCCAACTCTAACACGACTTGGGATGCTAGATATTCCAACAAGCGTAAAATGTTTGAAAAGGAACCCCAGTGGATCCCCGATTGTGTCATATACCTTGTCGAATGCCTATTCTTTGTGTGTAGAACTACTCCTCTGCAATGTAAATCTTGTAGTACTCCCGGGAGAAAACAAAAAAAAAAACGACGGATGAAATCCTGCCATATAAATTCACCGACAGTCGTAGGATTTTTGCTGTTCCCCGTACAGAACGGCCCGGTAGGCAAAGAAATCGTTTCCACTATCGTAAATATAAATAGCACGCTGCACGTTGCTGCAAAAAGCCACCAACCATACAAAGCCCGGGGAAAGTGATACAATTATTTGCCACTTGCGACAATTTTTCCGTCCCCCACCAGGAGCGCACTTTTTACCCCATTCAGAAGTCGGTGAAACTTTACCGCACCAGAAGAAACGGCAAGGGTTGAAGCAGGACGCCAGAACCAGTGCTGGGTACCGTTGATGTACGGTACACCTTACCGAAGGTGATGCTAAATTTGTTAACAAAATCGTCCGAAAAAACGGCGTCCGAAAGGTACGGTTGGCATAAAGAGTGGCAAAAGTTTACCTTTGCCCGTAACGGAAACTTTCCTTTGTCGGTCTACGGAAGAGGGACGTAAGCAGGGGAGCACTGAGTGGGAAGAAAAGCCAAACACTTAAAGAGGAAGCCAAAAACTTTTCTCACGACACTCGCGTGTTTGGTGTTGAAGAACAAACACAAGACACCATCCACACACCACAGAAATGAGAGAAAAGAAAGAGGATGCTGCATAAATCCTCCAAAGGATAAGAAAGCGCTAGGCGCTGGCTGGATATCCAGTTGCAGTTGGTAGCAACACCATTTTTTTTTTTCGTTAGTCGCGCACGTGGTGAAGCTTTTACTGCTGGGATAATAGCAAATGGGTACGACTATAAGGAAGGGAACCGTTCGCTGGGCTCGGCACTGAGAATCTGAAATAGCATAACACAGCTAAGCTGACACCGGGAACTCCGGGAAGATGCGCTTAACTTAAGCTGTACTAATTTATGGGAATGCACTTTTATTGTTTTTGGTTGCTTTGCTTCTTTTGGCACCAGGCGATGGTGCATGGCGTGCTTTTGGTGTGCTTTTACGTGAGAAGTTTCAGTGGCTTGGTACACTAATTTTTACCTCCACTTTACCAAGCAGAAGGATCACTAAAGTCTACACCTGAGGCGATAAATTTTCATCATACCCAACGACATCGGATTTTGGGGCGCACTGCTTATAATCGATAACCAATCTGGCCGATGGGCCAGTGAGAGAGAGAGTGCGAGAACATTTGCCACCCTAGATGGTTCCAACCGATGGCAGACGGTCACCGACCGACCCGTCGCCGTCGTTGGGTGTCTGTGATTGTCCGGACAGCCATCCCCACCCCCGACACTGGGGACGGTTACCGTCGATGTTCATAATATGCTGGTTGGTTTGATTAAGGTTGCCAACTGCTGCAAAGATCTGCACACGCAATCGGCAAAGGTCAGTTGAAGTTGACTCAAGGGACAACAGAGGTCCCTTTCCGTTGCTTCGTTTTACAGTCGAGCTCATGCTGTTGGCGGTTAAGTTTGTTACGCTTGGAAAATTGTGTTTTAACTGTGACTCTTTTACAGCTTACAAGAGAGACTTCTGATCTTGATAGTTACATTTCATTAGCATTTTTCAATACGTTTTGAGTCTTATTTAGTCTTCAATAACTAATTACACATAATTAAGTGATTATAAAAGTTTCCAATCATGTTTTAAGTAAGGTTGTTTGCAAAGAAACTGGATTTCTTTTGTTTTTAGTGGGACCATCTTCAAATCTTTTATTATGAGTGGCTCCGGCGGAACAGAATTATTTTAAACTATTGCATATTATTATTTATATATTAAAAATTTATTTTAAAATAAACTACCACTTTGGATATTCGTTATAAAATTTAATGACTTCGATGAACAGTGGATAATGAACATTGAAGGACTAATGAATTTTGAACTCCGGATGAATGAGTAGGCGAAAAACCAATGCTTTTTTGAACCCATTTCATTACTGAACCTTTCAGATTGTTGCTGATATTCGCTATCCGATGTGTGATAAATTTTCAATTAATATTTTGCCATTCATTACACGCGGTAACATGTTAACTCTGAAGGTAAACGTTTCAATGTTGTGATTAATTTCCACAAAATAACATCAATCGAACTGTTCGAACAGTTGTGACAATAAGTGTGAGTGCATCTGTGCATGTGTGCAGGAATGTTGCACTCTGTACGTGGCAACGAGGCTATTGTTATGCGATGCCATTACCCGATCGAAAGTCATTCGGCTTGAAACGGGCCCGTACAGCTACTGAACCATCGGTGGATTGATTTTGCCATCCAATGCCCAACCCAACATGCAAAACCCACGCGCGCGTCCAGGTAACAACGACCGGAAAATGGAAAATGCATCTCCTCCTCATCCTCCCGAACTCACCACACATGATGTTTCCCTTCTCCACGCAAAAGCATTTAGTGTCCTATTGTTGCGAGTGTTCCAATTATCGCGACACTCTGTCGCTCGTCAACCAACGTCAACGTACGTCTGCATGGTTGATTTTATGCAGATTTTCTTGCGTACATACAGTTTGTTGGCTTTTTCCAGCAATACGGTTTTGAAATTCGAACACTGCGCCAGGGGAAAAAAGGAAAGGGTTTGTTTGATACTGGCACTGTTTTTTTTTTGTTTCTGTTTGTTTGTTCGTTCGTTATCATTATCCTTTTTTTCTCTCTCCAATTTTCACTCATTTGTGACTCATTTTTGTGCCCTTCCGCCGCCTCCCGGGAGATGCTCATTTCCGGACGTGGTGGGTTAAAATAAATATCCACACACACACACACACACACATGGATGCCCACATTTATTAATCATTACCGAAGGTGTGAAATTGTACGCGATTGTTTTCTCCTGTTTTTTTTTTGTTGTTGTTTCTTTTCCCTTTTTTCCTTTCCATTTTTATTTCTTTTGTTGGATAAACCATTTTGTTTGCTCGGTGGTTGCCTTTTATTTGCACTCATTTCGTCCCCAAAAACCAATTATTTAAATGACGAATCGGACGAATCGGTTAACAAATATCGGATTTTTCACGCTCGGAAATTCGTACCGATCAGCAGCATGGAGCATGGGACGGGATGGGAACAAATGCAAATGGAGAATATTTATTTTCTGCATCCACTGGGATGCACGGTGAAGGTTTTCCCGTTTTACTTTTTAATTATTTTTTAATTTTCTGATGCAGTTTTCATTTTCATGAGCGTTTTGTACAGCAGTGAGCGAAAGGTATAATGGTTAACGATGGTTCGAAATGTTAAACTCCCACCACCACAAAATTCCATTCAAATGGGATTGAATGGGTTTTTTTGTTTGGAATATTTCCTAGCAAATAATGACAAGAAAACAACTTCTCAAGCGTGGAAAACAACAACAGAACGAGAACAAACGTTTGGGACAAGTTAATGGGAAAGAGACATAGGATAAGATCGGTTTTTTTTATCAAAGCCAACGAATAGCCACCAAACCTTCGAACCGGTTTTATCGAATTCCAAAAAGCTGCCGACTGTTGTACATTGTTTTGTTGTTTTCGTCAGCCTTTTCCCCATTCTCGTACCGTACCAGGGGCACAGCGAAGTACACACGTCGAATCAAATTTAGCGCAAAATCTCTGTCTCTGGCCCGTTGATAACAGAAACTTAAAAGGGGGCAAGTTTGATCTAGCAGCAAACCTCGAAGAAACCATTTTCCGCCCCCATAAATGGTGAAGCAGTACAAATTTGCAGCCGGGAAAACACACAGCACTAACCTACCGAACAGAAAACGAAACTTCGGTGGTTGCTCTCGGTGGATTTAAATTAATCGTTACGATTCTTCGCCCGGGAAAAGGTGGCCCGGCTAGCGAAGGGTCAAGTTTTGGTTCGGAAGTTTTGCACTTGTTTTATCTTGTTTCGAAACGAACAGCTTAAGAATAACTTTCGCACAACCAAACCAGCAGCAGCACCAGCAGCCGCAAAAGTTGCCGTTTCCTTCTTTATTTTTGGGGTTTGTTCTTGTTGTTATTGTGCATTTTTCTATGCTCGATCTGGACACAGAACTCGGTTGGTTGTCTTTCGAAGTTGGAGTTGAAATAATATCATGCAGCTTGTTTTTTTTTTGGTGGGTTTCGGAATTTTGGCTTGATGATTTCTTTTTTTAAATTTTGAACATATTGTTTTTATTTTCTTTGTTGTTGTTGTCGTTTTCTGTAGCGTTGTTTTTACGCTAAAAAAGGCGCGACGTTGTGATAGGAGAAATTCAGAATCCTAGCCAACGCTTAGAATGGTTGCGTGCGGTTTCGTGAAAAAGTTTTGCTAAGCTGTTTTTAAGCACCAAAAAATCAGCTGACGTCGCTAATGATGGGCTTTGGGGGCGTTGGGATAAGGATAGAAACATTTTACAAAAAAAAAAAAAGAAAAGTAAAAACATCCACCACCATAGTAAAGCCGGACCACCGAATGACAAAATGGTACGTTGTTATTTTCTTTATGTTACCATCCGGGACGTGATTGCTCAGCAGGCTTTGGAAAGACTGCTGGTAATTCATTTAGAAGCCGCGGCGCATCCAACGAACCTGCAAAACCGAAACTACCGGCGTGACAAACCGAAAGCAATTGGTGCCCGATATGTCACGAACGGGCACGAGCGCGCTGTGGATGCTGGACCGAATTCATTAGTTCATCCCAACGATTGCTCCCCCATCGTTTCGAAGTTCATCCCAGCAGCCATGGCAACCGACGTGCCGGCAAACTCTCGCTCTTTCTCACTCGCACCCTTTTCGTTACAATTTTCATCTCAAACACTTTCGACTCTTCGCGCTCTCTCTCTCTCTCTCTCTCTCTTGCCTGCAGCGTATGTACACACTCTTACACGCATGGGAAGAAGCTTTCCCATAGAAACCATCTCCCCATCCGGCCTGGCAACGATGGTGGTGGGAGCACAGACCGAAGGCAACCAAAACCGACCACCAGCTGGACCGTTTGCCGGATGGTTGGACGGTGCAGATTCAGTCTGTTGTTACGCTCGGGCGTAGAAAGTGGTCGGTTTGAATTTCGCTCCAAGCAACCAGCGATCCATTCCAACCTCGGGTGGTTCCCAGTGTAGGCGCGGCAAAACATAACACCCGGCACCGACACCGTGTTCGTGGTCGGACTTTTGGCTAGACTCGCGGATAAGGGTCGTCAAAACGACGACGTAAATTTTGTGCTTAAATATGTGTGTGTGTGTGAGAGATCGTTTTTTTCATTTTAATATAATTAGGGGATAAAATTTTTGTGCAAAGAAAAGCAAAAAAAAAAAATACACTGAGAGCGAAAATTGCAAACAATCATCCATTTCCGGTGCCACATGAAGTGGCTTGATGGGGAGGATTGGGACACTGGACTGGTGGCTGGTGTTTGGTCAGGTTTAGATTTTCTTTCGTCGAAACCAAATCCTCTTTTTGAATTGTCGCTGGTTGTTTTTCTTTCTTGCTTCTACTTGCTGGCCGGAGTCAAGTGTCCGCATAAAGCATGTAGTTACCGCCACGAGTTCAAAAGTTCCACACGAAGATTCAAAATTTGAGACACAAAAAAAAAACAATAAAAAAAGGCTAGACATCAAACGGAAAAGTTTTCCACTGGATGGCCATGAGTGTGTGTTTGTTTGAGTGCTTTTTTTTTGGTCCTGTGTTGGTGTTTTGTTTGAGGACTTTTAGACAGTTTTTACTTTACCTTGACACGGTTTACAGTCCGCTCCGGATTAGTAGGTGTCAAAAAGCGAAATAAGTGGTACAGTTTGACAGGTGTGACATTTGAAAGGTTTCGTCGCGGTTGTCACTTAGGTGTGATGTTTACTAATGTTTGAGTATTTAGTATTTGGCGCAATTAAACATTTTTTCCTTTTTTTAATGTGCAAAAATTGTTAAATTAAAAAAAATATTATATAAAAAAACGTTTATCTTTTCGAATGAATTTTTGTTTCTAAAAACACTCTTTTACTTTTCTCTTAATAATGCTCTCAAAACGTGTGACAGGCGTTTGTCGTTCGATTTAAAACCCAATCTTTCCCGGATCGTTTGCGGTGTTCCACGTGGTGGAACAATTATTTGAATAATTAGAGTGCATCGTTGGCTGTGGGTCGCATATCCACGAAAGCGACAGGAGGGTGGAAGTGGGAGTAGAGCGACGTCATTTTCACTTCCCCCATTTAGTAAGAACCAAATGCACAGAGGATGCGTTCGGACACCTTTGCCTATGCGTCAACGGTGATGCATGCATGATGAACATGATTGCATATTAGCAGGTTTGCCGCACCCGAGACTAGGGTGAAAACAGCAAAACATAAAAATGAAACGTTTGTGAATGAAAGTGGCTAGCGCCAAAAGGTGGATAAAATAAGAAACAAACAAGCAAAAAAAAAGACGTGTTTGAAACACACGCTCCGACAGCGGCCAGTTTGGAGAGCATCAACAAGTGAAAACGCATCCACACGCCCGATCGAATGGTTGGAACGAATGGTTGTTTATCGCTGCCCGTGAGGCAATCGACCGTGGCGAATATAGAAAAGATTGACGTGCTGAAGTGTGTTGTCATAGTGACTTCTAGTAAGAGGCAACATGAAAAGAGAAATGTGATGCGAGTGTTGCTTTGTTCCATCGTTTCCACTTCGTTTGGAGCGCTTTATATTTAATCATGTTTAATTTGTGACAGCAATAAAATGATGATTATTTTTCTCCATGCATTAGCTTAGATTCGATGGGTTAATATTAGTAGAAGGCAGTTTGAAGTAGTGTACTTTGTGTTGTGACGTTTTTAAAGTGACAGTTTGCTGAAGGATACAACATTGTTTACATAACAAAACAAAAAAAAAACAACATCAAAATGATTCCACATCGAACTGTACAGTGGGGTCGATCACGGCGTCTAGTAGTAACGAGCCATTATCAAGGCGGGTTTGTACTAAAGTGCAAACGATCGCTAACGTTTCGGGCTGCACTACTGCTGGCAGCAGCAATCGCGGTACTGTTCGTGTCCTGCGTGGCCGGTGCCGAGACCGTAGACAAACTGGCAGATACGCCGAGCAGTGAGGAAGCAACAGCCGATGGAGAGCAATTGATGCCACAGGTAGGAAACGGGCCACAATCTTTAAAACAGCAATAGCATTAATAATTCCGATCGATGGGCGCGAAGCGGAAGTGGTTTTTTTGTGTTGTTGTTGTTGCTTGCTGTTGGGGGAATTTGCTCGTGTTCTGTATTAAAGCACCCGGAAACTAAATCCCGTATCCAAATAACCCAGTTATCCTTGGGCTGATTATTATCGTCCAATCTGGGCGATGGGTCGAACTTTTTAACTCGAACCATTTTAGCATGTTAGCACAGCGCTGGAAAGTTCCCGAGAATGGAGCTTATATTTAATGCACGAAGAAGACAACGTCGACAGTGTTTGGGGATCGATCCGGTTGCCGTATGAAAAATGTATGACCATGGTAGACAACGGAGCACAGGGGGGGAGGAAGGGGGGGTTGGGGGAAAGGAACAAAGGGGTGGTTTGGGGAGTTTGGCGCATATTCCCGTAGGAGTCATCGATGGAAAACAATCCCTCCACAACAGTGATTGCTGTTGGGTGGATAGAACCGGTTGGAACACATCCGATCCTGGGCCAAAATAGACATGGGTTCAGGATTTTTAATTGGATGAGCATGGAACGTTGAATTTTTAATAATGCGGTCTATTTATTTGCTCCCAAACGGATGAAAGGGGATTGGGGGGACGTTTAAAACAAAAAAAGTGTATAAAATACCTACAACACACAATAAGCACATTATACCTGCTGTAAGGACCTGCATGCTCATTGTATGAGCTAAAATGCTTTGTTTTAAGTTTTTTCCTTCCAGTCCAGTAAATGTAAATGGAGAATAATTTTTATTCCCTACTCCTGGTATGTTTACCCTCCAGATTGCATATTGCGCGTTGGGTGCTGTTTGTGCATGAAGAACGTAATTACATCCCCATCAGGCGAACTTCACAGCCACAGTTTCTCTCACACTCTCTCTCTCTCTCTCTCGTGCAAGGACGAAGGACGAAAACTTGACGTTTCTCCCACGGTAGTAAATAATAATTTGATCAACGTAGGCAACGATCGTCTGCCGTGCAATTTCCCGTGAGGGATAAAGTTTCATCAGCCTACTAGACTACTAGCCAAGATAGTTGTGTGTGAAAGGATTGAATATTATGCGTTGAAGATCCGTAGCAGAAAGGATAACGTCGTCATCGCTGCTCCCAGACCTGCGACAGACCGAGCCTAGTAAAACATGTATCAAATTTTCACATAAATAAAAAGAAACTCTTCTTTCTCGCTTGCTTCACATTCTTCACGGTGGCAAAAGGTGGTAAAGATAAGGATGAAAATTTAGTGCAGCCCGTTGGCCCGGCCCAGCTTTTGCCGTAAAGAAAGTGTGCACTGTGTTGATTGCCACACACACACACACACAAGCTTTTTTCTTCTTCTTCGTGCACACAAAACTAACGGAAGTGCCAACGCGCCGGTAACGAAAGGGACACGTGCATAAGCTAAAGCGATATTGATATGAATATTTTAATATGTTCCCTTTTTTTGCACCACCGGTACGCGCCGATGTACGCGTCCCATCGCACCAACGGGCGCATCGGCTTCATCGTCGGATGGGGAATTTTCGCCCCCAAAAAGGTGCCCCACATCCACCACTCACCCTCCCCCTTCCCACAAAATTCCGGTCCGTCTCTCAACATCCGGCGCACACGACACGGTACCATTTATCCTTCCCGGTAACTTCTCTGGCCGGGAGGAATTGCTCCGAGGCGAGTTGCTTCTGAAACATCCCCTTCACCCTCCCCCACCATGCCCATCCCGGTGGGATTTCTGCACGTCTCGTACGACGGTTCGTCCTCGTCAGCCAACTTCGCTACCGAGGCCGGGTTTCGTTTAAGCGACCGGTGAGAAGAGAAGTGATGATGATGATCAAATGAACGCCAGTGATTTGGAATCCGTATCAAAGCGGGAAAGCGCATAGCATTTGCATTATGCTTTCGAGCTCTTGCTTGCTTGCTTGCTTGCCGAGATAAAAGAATCCGGGTGCTTCGAGGCAGATTTTACAGATTCGGTGAGTGTTTACCTATATATATATATATTTTTTTTTGTCTTTCGTGCCACTGTTGCGCCTCGGGGTCCGCCGAGTGTTACCGGTCGGACGCTTTGGGCGAAGGTTGAGCGATGCTTGGAATTTCTGTCAGAATGTAAGGAATCGGAATAAATAGAAGAAGAAAAAAACAAACACGAAACATTGAAAATTTCCATTTCGAAATGTCTCCTCTCTCGTGCTCGTTTGCCATCTCTTTCAGGTGAACTGTTTTGTTTCAATGATTTTCCAATGGATATGTAGAAGCAAAGCAACAAAAAAAGGGGACCTCCACTTTGATACGGTCCTTGGAGGGTGTAACTGATTCCAAAAAGTGGAAAGAAATTGAGCTTTTATTTTTATCGCCACTTGGCGTACTTGCCAGGTACCGGTGTCGGTACACCCGGTGGGAGATAATTGTGTATTGTTAAGGAAATGTGTATCTGATGGGAAAGCGTGCTCGAAATAAACATGCACGAGCTGAATTTGTACGAGCGCGTAAGTAATCTTCCAAAAGTTGGGCAATTAATTTGCCATTTATTATGATTCCCTCTTATTGAAATTGGGGATATATTTTTAAGGATTTATTAGGATTGCAATGGGAATCGTTGCAAATGCTGAAAGACCCACGATTTAAAAACTAGTTTCTAAAGTCCCGAGTAATTGCGAGAACTTCACCCCTTTTTTCTGAATAAAGTTTCAATGATCAAGTGTAAAAGATAATTTTGGTGTGACCAAAAAAATCAAGTCGTTTTGGTGGGACCGAGTAGCGATCATCTACTGTGAGTGCCTAAACACAGGTGACATTTTCTCAGCAATCCTCTATACCGTAATGTGTCATGAACCATATTTGTGAATCGTTTATGACGTAAACATTACAATTCCCGACATATGATCACGAATTCGAAAGTTAGGGCGGATAATGCATCTAAAAATATGTGATCAAATATGTGATCAGTGTGTGATGAAACTGTAATAAAATGTCGAATGACTTTTGCATTTAAAATCTGGATTGATTTTGAGTGGTAAGCTGCGTCTGATGTTGGTCACTTATCACATCAATGGCTGAATATCGCAGCGATCTTGCCAGATTACATACAAATTGATAGAATCTTTATCTTGGTCAACAGAATTGCAAGGATATTTTGCTCATTACTGATAATAACATTCAGATCTTTGCTTAAACCAAATCGAGAGTTGATCTTGTCGGTGTTATAATCGTTCTTAGTATAATATTCAATATTATATGTTCTTTTATTCGTTAGTATTTACACAATATGATTTGAATGACTATTTTTAACTGATTTTTTTCATTACTTATTCAGTTCAATATCAAGTTTTGGATCTCCCATAACATTACTTTTCCAAGCAATTACTCGATCGGTTGAGAAGAAGTAGCATCTAACAACTAAAATGCGAATATCTGCCATACTGTGCACATCAAAATCAGTTCAGGTGTCTGCTGCAAGCAAAATACTAATAACATTCTCGTTAGTTCTGGAAGATGGAACATTAATCATAAAACAAAAACTCCCAGACAACAACCAACAAACAAAAAAAAAACCCAAACCATTTGAAAGGAAGTGATCTCCAGCACAATGCCATCGGACGGCCAATGCTTTCCCTCCAACCAACAATCGATCCGTTCCATACGTTTTAATATTAATCTAACGTTAAGCCTCGCCCGGTTGCCACTAACCTCAATCATGCACATCCTGGGGCGATACGATACGAAAAAAAAAATCGAAGCTTTCGTTGGAAAACTGCATCCGTATCGTACCGTATCGTTTGCCCTTTATCACTGCTGTTCGACACTCGAAATCCATTGCCATCTCTTGATCACGTCAGTAGTAGCAATTTTTTCATCGTGTCTGTCTCTCTCTCTCTCTCTCTCTCGCCGCCATGTTCTCTACATCGATCAACAGCCCACTGCACCGTACGGCGGTGTCGGCGTCGGTGTTCTTGCATGCACGGTGCATTTCCTCTAAACATGTGCAGCATCTGTCAGCTATTCTTCGATCGATCAAACTCTTCTGATTTTCTCTCCGTCCTCGGTGTTGTTTTTTCTTCAAAGCTTCTTCTTCTTCTTTTGTTGCTTGTTGCTTGTATGGCCATCTGAATTGCACGTTTGCTTCTTTTATGCAGCCGGTCATGCATGCTGACGCGCGCGGTGCATATGCAGTCTGGCATGCAACATGCGCCGCATGCATCATGCATCAAATTCTTCACCACCGATGCACCAATCCAGCATCACCACCCGCTTTCCTCTTCTGTCTTCGATTTTCCCACCACCCCGACGGTATGGCTGATTTTCTCCAGCACGCACCAGCTGCTGCTGTGCCAACCGAACCGGTATCAAAGGCAGGATGGTTGTCCATTCGCATCGAGCTGCACCGACGACCGACGGTGCGCACCATAGAATGGCTGGGCGCAAGGGTAGGAAAAGTTGGACAGAAAAAAAAGGAAGGAGCAAAAATTAGCCACCGATCCTAAACAACATACTCGGCCCTTTCCCCCACCGGGGGGGGGGGCATCAGCATCGAAAGGGACGCTCCGCTTGGGGGCAAAAGAAAGAAGATTTCTCTTTTCCTTTCAACCGGAGTGGGTGGAGAGAGGGTAGATGATAAGCAGAGGAGAGAGAGAGAGAGAGAGAGGGAGAGAACGGACGGTATCACTCTGGGCACGTTTCGTTCGCAGTGATTTCCTACGCTTCAATGAACCGGTTCGAATGGAATGCTGAACACACCGACGGAAACCCTTTCTATCGCAGCCATATGAAAATTAACGGCGGAATAAGGCGAAGGGAGGCTGCTTGGGGGACTGAGAGACCGGGGACCTGGGAGGAAAACTCTCCTTTTCGATGCTACACACACACATATTGTGAAGTCCCACCCTGGTCTCCAACCAATCCCCCCCCCTCCCCCCCCACTGTGATCCTTTTGGCCGGCCAAGAGAGGGGCGAAAAATGGGGCGAAGGAAAAGAGGTGGGTGGGGGGGGGGGGGGAGGTTTGTTTTTCTCTTTTGCTTTCCATCGAGCTGCTGTTGTTGTTCGAGTTGAGTGTCGCTGGGCGCAAAAGGTTTTCCACGGCAGGAGCGCTAGTGAGCGAACGAGCGATTAAGCAGAATTGATAAGCTTCTTACTTTCCATCTCGATCTCCATTCGCGTGCATTTAATGTAGGTGAATCCGGTGATCGGTGAGCTTGCTTGGTGCTGATCGAATGCTGTTTCGCTTCTCCGGTGCAAGGAAATGTGCATCATCAAAGGCGTTGCCAATCGGACGGTATTGGAAGGTTGGATGCAGTATGCTGGAGGAAAGGATGTATTGCATTTGGTGAAAATATGAACACACTTTGCCTTGATTTCACCCGTTTTGATTTGATGTTAATAACGCAATAGATGGATGCTGGGAAGGCAGGGAAATGCATTCTTTTTTACTCCATCTGGCTGATGCTTTCAATCATTCATCATCCTATTTGAATGCATTTTGAGTGCAGGTTTTCACCCATTCGTACATCGTACCTGGCGTAAAGCTGCAGGCCAGTTAATAGACGGTTGCTCGAACGATTAACCATCAACATTCTAATTGAATGTGTAACATATAAGGGCAAAACGGGACCGGATAGTTATTATTCATTCATCAGATTGCTTTTGACAATGGGGATGTATTGAATTTTTACCAAAAAACAAAAACCCCTTAACCGTGGCAAGCCGGTGGCAGGCGCAACATAAATTAAACCACAATCAGTCGATTCGATGCTCGGAATCGATCGAACCAGCTCCATCCTAGCACGTTGGTTCGTTTTGCGGTACGGAACGAAATATGTTAGCGCAATGCTGTCGCAATAGTTTTATCGCGCGTACCAAATTTTTGCACACGGAACGTGTCAACATTAATCAGCAGTAGCGCCCGAAAACGGATCAGATCGAAACTGTTCGACCCGAATACGATGGTGGCGGTGGTGATGGTGGTTGGAATGACCGGGTTTGGTGATGTTGATGGCAAAAAAATATATGTTGTCGCGTAAAAGCGTAACAAACACAACACAAAAAGGTACAATTCCTCGCCCTAACCAATGGAACAACGACAAAGCGTCGTTCCAAACAACAAAAAAAAAAAACACAAAAACGAACATATTGGTTTGGTTGAGATAAAAGAAGCAACTAACAGACAAAAACAAAAAGCGTTACAATATAACGCAAACGATGTGACAAGAGGAACCGCACTGATGCGCAACTACATAACAGCTCAATCAAACGCGGAACACATGGGTGTTGTTAGTTGGCGAAAATAAACTGGTAAAAAAAAACAAAACAGAAATGACAATAAAACGCTCGGTAAAGTAAAAGACTAATGGTGCATTCTGATGGCAGCCGCCGCTGCTGAAACAATAGATAGTGCGCGGCACAGTGGCCAAAAGTGGCAAAACGATAACTGCAGCAGATGAGTGGCCAAGTACAGTGTAGATCGGTGTGTTTGCCGATGGTTACCCCAGGGAGAAATGTTATGAAAGTTATTTGGAGTAATTATTTAAAAAAATATTACAGGAGAAATGGTCTATTTGTGTCCAATTTCAATGTTCTAATACAATTCCCTAGTCTGTCTGATATGATTTTTAAAAAATAAATAAATGAAGAAATAATGTTGTGCTAATATTTAAAATATTTTGAACCTCTTGGGTCCCTATCGCCTGGGTTGGTGTAATAAGTGTTACTAATTTACACTCAAGAGTCGCCACGAACAATCAAAACACAAATCAACTCACTCATGAGTCAAACAACTCAAGAATGGTTTAAATAACTGTGAGTGAGTTAAATAACTAAAGTGTTAGTGAAGTTATTAGCGGAGACTTGAATTTAGCTCACTCCCTGGTAAGATTAAATCCACTCGATCATACCTTATATCACCAGCTGGAGATAGAACTCTTTTCGGCGATGTGAATCAGCGACTGAATCCGATCAAAACATTATTCCAAACTCACTTAATAGAAAACGATAAAAAACTGACAAAAAACATTGATAAAAAAAAGGGATTGTAAACATTCTTAAACAGTTACAGAACACTTACATTGGTTGTTGAATCTTTATAAAATATTTGCGACTTTTGTTATAAGAAAACGAATTATATTTGTTGATTTAAAGTTGGAAATTTTGAGTTAAAAATGGATTTTGAATATAATCTGATCTGAAAATCCATTTTAAACTTTTCAAAAATTAAAAAGTTTTCAATTACAAAAGTGAACAAAATCATCCAGAACTCGTTGTAAAAAAGTGCCGCAATTTGTCCTCTAATCTTTACACAACAAAAAGCCGCCTAAAACGCACCGGAATCCGTCCCGCTTCAAAACTGATTCAGGATCGTTTTCACCCAACGTCACTAATCACTTACCCTTTACCCTCCGGTCGCACGTGCCATTCCGAATTACCAATATTGGCCAAATTAATCCCGTAAACTAGACCCCAAACGATATCTCCACACGCGTATGCCACAACGTTACACACACAGGGTTTGATCCAATTACAGCGTGGGAAATTGTTTTCCCAAGCCCCGATTGGGCCAATTTTCAGTGCGCCACTGTAACAGGCCAAAGATCGATGTTGAGCGATCGGACCAGGTTGAACACGGTACAAGCGTACAGCGGAAAAAATGAAACGCGAATATCTGTCCTGCCGTGTGTGTGTGTGTGTGTGGTTGTAGGACTCGTGAACTGATGTAGTGTTGTGCCGCAACACTAACGTTATATCCCGTGTGACGTTGGTATGGGCGCGCAGCACATCATGTTTGCACAGCTGCCAGGGAGACAGTAATAACTGTTAATCAAATTGTGTGTTCTAACCGGGCGAAAAACGGACGTAACCGACGCCACTTGTGTGAGAGTGAACCACACGGCGTGATGGTCCTTGGGAAGTACCGAGTGAGTGGTCGGTAGAAACAAGTGGTTTGTTACGACAAAAAAAAAACACACACACACAAAAAGGTGAAAATTGCACGTTGTGATTACGATGCCCGATGTATGAACCATTAAACTACCACTCGAGCTAAAGGGGTTTGTTTGTCTCGTTTTGTGTTTATGATATGTTGATGCGTTTGTAACACATTTGGCCAGCAGTTGTGATATGGTCGTGCAACCATTTCCTGTGTCAGGCATTCATTTTCATGATTATTGCACGTTCCGGCCAATGAAAATATGCCAAACGAGTATCTGCATTAAAACAAGCACACACACACACACACACACGGCCGGGTGGACAAAAACAAACCGCACAGGCAGAGGAACAGTTCTAGGGTGTAAATAAAAACAACAACGGAACTACGACGGAAGATAAATTTAAATCCATGGCAGTAAACTTTTTCCCTAGCAAAAGGATAAACACTTCGTCAAGGTACAGGGGGCGTCAAGGTTTTCCCCGGGTGGATAACGAGCTTTTCCGTTTTAATCCAATATCCTGACGCTCCCTTTTCGGGATCCCTGCTCCCCGTCCCCACACACCGAAATCACTTCATTCGTCTGGATTAAGAGCATTAAATTAAACGCATCTTGCGTTGGCCAGTTTGGCCAGTGTTGACAGGATTCGCACCCAGACCCCGTCACGTCTTTCTATCAATCGTTTGCGTGTTTTTTTTGTTGGTTCCTGCTCAACCCCACGCTTTGCTGAGTTATCGTTTGCTCGTGCTTGTGGCCCCCAGCGGGATTTCAAAATCTAATTTTCACCAATTTGCCGTTCGACAAACATTGGAACCTATCCGCAACTACACGAACGTCGTACCGAGGCTCGCCTGGCAGGGCTCGGTTGATGATACGTAGCACTATCGCGCACAGGATGAAATTAAACGATGCGTTATTGGCACCATCGGGCGTATTGCAACATGGCTTCCTTCACCCTCCAAAGTCCACTTGTTAGACCACTTGTTTTGGTGGCGATCATCGTCCGCTTTGCGTGCAGCATATAGCAGCCGCACACGGTGTCGTCATCGTCGGCTACGGAAAGTCATCGTTTTCCAATTTATTTATTCATTCCCGGCTATTATTGGCGGGCGTCGCTAGTCGACCGGTGGTAGCACTGCCATATGAGCTGTAATTGGAATCGAAAATATTAACATTGCATCTAAAAGCGCCGTGTGACATGTGACGGTTTAATTACTATGGCGATTTAGACCGATAGCATGGCCGATAATGTTTCTTTTTCGACCTGTACAAATATGCAATGGATTCTAAATTGGTTGATAATTTAGCACTGTGTCCATGGGGGCAACAATAATACATTCGCAGCTGCACGAGCACGATTGTGTGGCAAGGTGTGAAAAGCGATTCCAAAACAGTACTGGACCGAACCGAATATTGTATGGATTAAACTCATTAGCTGCACGTATAATACACCCACACACACTCCGATCAGTTTTCGCTCACACTCACACCGTTTTAACACCTTTCCAAAGTGTGGCTCTTCATCTAAAATGTTCGTATAGCTAAATGTTTGAATAAAGCCCATCCATCCGTTTTTTATTGTTGTGTTGGTTTGTTTCGCCCATTTATCGGTGCACCACATTTCAATCTATTTTCATTGCTCAACCATTTGCTCCGTGCTCAGGTGGGTGGCAATGCAATTGTCTCCCCAAATCTCCCACATCTGTGAACGTGTGACCACACACCACCAGGTGTGGTGTGGTTATCCATAGAGCACCGGTGATGGATTTTCGACCTAGCGAACTCTAACCCGCGACCGAATGTGAACTCACTGTATATCTTCTTACACGTTGGGTGGATACCGCGATTACGGTGGACACTCCCATTGGAACTGAAGCATGCATAAATCAACGGCAATAAATCGATTTATGCCTTTTTTGGTTGGTGCTGTGTAAAGATTCTGCCAGTGTCGATATCCGCGCAATAGTGGACAATTTGGACGGCTTGTTTTATGGTGCAAGTGTGTGATAAGAGGGAGTGTGAATGGTAGGATAGGAGATTTTGTTGCCGAACGTCTAATCCACCAAATACCCACCAATTGAATGGACGCCATAGTACGTACTGCAAATTTTGGCTTGCCGTGAGGTTAAATATTCTAAAAATGGGTGGAATTCCGTTGGTGGAATGTTGTTGAAACGGTTTAAAATGCAATGGAATAAATAAAGCAATCGATAATATTGACCTGTTGTGGCTCGTTACTGTTACGTTATACAGATTCGCTACGTCATGGACGGGCCGGTTTAAAGGTTTAAGTTTGCTCGGTATCATTCTAATGACAGGACCGACCAATCGCGGAGCTTAGTGCGTTTAAGCCACTGCATAACAGACAGATTGCTGTACATATTAATGGAACTTATCATTGTGAGTGTTCCTTCGTTATCTAAAATGGGTTAAAGGATTTTGGAATTTTGGATTTTGAAGTCTCCACAACATGGTTGCTGCCTAGTGCCATTTAACTGAAGGGGGAAGGACACACTCTTTGCAGATAATAGAAGGATTCGACAGTTTCATAGACCATCGATCTTTATAATTAAAACGCTTATCATTTTTTGGCTACAATCATTAAGTAGCATGGCTATTTGGACAAACGGTGTATTTAATAATGATACTCCTTGAATGGGAAAGTTAAACTATGCTTAAAGCCTATATACAAAAGGACGCGGGTAATGACACGATTGAATTAATTATCCGTAGATATATCCGCAGCATAATTTAATTAATTGATACATTTTTTCGAACTTTCCGGTGGGAACAGAGCTTGTTTCATTGTGTTCATATTTTGATGCATTTGGAGCATATAACTGATATATGAATGTGTCGTTTCAGATGGAAGATGAAACATATTTGAAAATGTCTTTCGGAATTATCGACTTAAAGTCGATAGACATTAGCATGATTACGTTCGCTTCAATAATAGTTGGGCCAAATATACAGTGGAGTTGTGGAGTGGAGTGGAGTTGTTGGAGTTGTTAAAGCAGGAAACAACAAAGAAATGGGATGCATTTCGATCATCTTTTGATGAATTGGAACATCAAGAGCACCAAAATAGGGCCGGTAGTTTAGATATATTATTGTAAAGATCCTCTAGCAAGTATCTAACAATAGGATACTTTTGGCTATTTGTTTTTACATTCTTTTAAAGCAGAAATAGTTGCAATGGAATGATCATACCAATTAAACACCGATCTCGCAAAAACAGATAACTAACCCTTTTAAGTATATTTTCAATTAAAGCTATTTTCTTTCCTCATAAAACACATCTTTAGTGCACATCATTATTATGTAAAGGATAGTAGCATTTAATATAACAATTTAAACTTCACTTTCGTTACACGATTCACTAGCGAAATTAATGCATTGCATTTTATAAATTGGAACAAAAAACAACACAAAAGAAATGATCGTAAGCGTATACGAAGATGCAAAACCGTATGCATAAGAAAAGTAGTGTGACACTAGGAAAGCAACTACATATATAAAAGTGTGATTGTGCATAAAAACATATATATATATATATGAATAAAGTAATGGATAATTTTAAATAATATTGCCAGAGGAGAAAATGATTCTCTTAGTTTGCTGTTATAATTTTGTTAGCATTGTTTTTGGTTTTAGAAAAATTGCAAAATAATACTATTTTATGCCCAATAGACTAAAGCTTAGCAGGGGATACACAGGGTAGAATGTGCAAATTGAAGCAAATTCACTGTATCGTACTTGCCTCAAGATTGTTCCTCGTTGCCTTTCTGAAGCAACTATTTGGTGTTAATCAATTGTTAGCAATATTAGCGGCTCCCTCCTTAACTGATAGGAATTTCCCTTTTATCCAAACTTTTTTAAAGCCATTTCCAATCAGTTCAGAATAAGAACCCAGTTATTGTGTGTGTAAGAAATCACCTGAACAAGTGCTTCCTACTTGCTTGCGGTTAACCAGCTGCGTAACGTTAGTTTCTCCTCGAGCCGGTACTCAATCAGTAGTCGCCGGATGTGATGCATTTGGCGGTTCGCTTTCAACAGCGTCTCATCCTGCTCAATTGTGGTTGGGTAGCGCAGCAGCATGATCTTCATCACCGTTGCCAACCATCGATCCGTCCGGTCGCACAGTTCAACGGGTAGCAGTGAATGATACGAGCTTAACTTTTGCCGTTCCGTGGCTTCCAGTGCAGTGTAATGCTCCAGCTCCTTATCGTTCATGGCCGAAACACGGGCCAACGCGATCAGTTCCGGTGAGATCGGATCCGGCAGTCGGCTGCCGGTAGCTAAACCGAACGCAAACATACCGGTCGTTGGTATGTCGAGCAGTTCAAGAAGGTGCGCACGTTCCTTGTAGAGTGGAATCGCTGGTACCAGTGTAAAGCGCTTCTGTACGCTCGTGTACGGATTTCGTGGACAGACAAAGCTGTAATAGGAAACAAAAAACATAAAATAGAATTATGGGAAGCTCATCATCTCGATCACGACCAATACCTACCCATTGTGAACGAGAAATTCCGCATCCGTTCGCTTGCCGTACACGATAAAAATGGGAACATTGGTCGTAGCACTGATTTCACGTGCCAGCGTACACTCTAACTGTTCGCTGGCAGCATTGTAGCATGTTTCCGCAACGCATCGGTCCTCGTGCTCCTTGACGTCGGGGTACGCATGATTTGCCATATCCCAGAACGGGATCAGTGCCAGGGTAAAGTCCATGCCGTCGAATTCTGCTAGATTGACCGGTACTTTGTTCTGTCGCGTCATAACCGTCGAGACGGCCCAGCTGTGGGAAAAAAAGGGGAGAAAAAAGAAAAAATGGCACAATTAATTAAGGCAAATTTATTTACTAACATTTAAAATAATGCAATACAATGGTGTTATTTAAAGAAAGGAAAATGTTTACTGTCATTTAAAGGCATTTACGAGGCTTCGTTTTACGGATAGTATCCTGTCAGACGTTATTTACTAACCGCTTCATTGCACTGCATATCGAACAAATCGACATTTATTGACCAAATACAAACAATCTCAAATCTGTTTGGCAAATACAAAAACCAAAATACCCCCGTGGGAATAGATCACATATCGATCGGTTCGAAATGGTAACGGTGCAAGTAACGTACTGCAAATTTTCACACCAACCGCCCTACAAGACATTCGCCCGGCCGGTGTCGGTGGCCGAGTGACTTACCGTCACTGCAGCTTTCCCATAAAGTATATACTCTTCCCCATGTGCTTGGGCAGTTTCCACTTCATATTTGCAAGCCGTGAATACACAAAAGCTAATGCGAATATGCAACAGGACACAGCCGTCTTTCCCGGTAGTGAGCTAGAAGAACCAATAGCTGGCAGCTATTTGCTAGGCAATTTATATCCGATTTTGCTCGCAAGCAACGGCGTTGTGGTAGATTGTTGTGGAAAGAAAGGCCCGGGGTTGGAATAAATGTACCAAGCGCGGGGTAGTGGTTTTTCGGAAGGGAAGTCTATAAAGGCTACAGAGTTAAATCAATTCTTCCTCGGTTATCGGCATTGCTAGCGCATAAATTGACCTTTGCGTACCAGAACGCGTTTGGCTGGACGGGTTGGAGAGAAATTTCTTGGAAAGCCAAACCTGGCCAACTGGAGAACAGATTTAACCGGACCAAACCGGTCAAACCTTTGCTGGCAGTCTGTCGTAAACTCATGAATGCACAGCAGCAGCAACATTCTTGACCGCTATTAAGCTTCATTTGATAAGTGTTGAGCTTAAACTGGGCACTAAATTAAAGGTCACTTTGTCTAGTGCTGAAGCTTAAGAGAATGGCTATCATTCTTTCCATTCTAACAGTACAATTGTTATACTTATTGTTTAATGTACAAAATCCTTAAAGCAAATAGAAAATACCAATATTTCCAATAATATAATAATCCAATAATATTCCAATTCCAATATTTTTACACACTTTTCATACAGACATGCTATTTATCCTCAAGGCGAACAATATCCAAAAAAAGAACCTTTTTCTCCGTTTTTATCAGTAGTAGGAATGTGAAATAAAAACGAAAAAAAAAAATATATACACCAGCGTGAAAAAGAACAGATCCATCTTTAAGCGAGCGGTTTAAAATGGGCAACATTTCACGAAAAAGAAACAACAAACCAATGCGATGGTTTTTCGGTCGGTCCAAGCCAGCCGATCAGCATATTTACAACGGACTCTACACGGTCGTCCGAAAGGATGGCTAGGAATCAGCGTTAAGTCAAATGGAAAGGCAAACGTCGGTATTATCTCGCTCGCACTTTCGATACCCTTGTCCTTTACAGAAAATCAAACGAAAGAAGGCTATGTTCCGCTTGGCAAAGGCAAATAACAAAAACTGTCCACATTTTTCTCTGTCTTTCGCTCCCTTTTTCTTCGCACTTCCCAAACTTTGAACGGCAAAAGACGTTCATCTAAACACGATGACATTTGACGACGACGATGATGATGATGATGGCGATGATGATGGTGGTGGTGGTGGTGGTGGGTAGCATTGGGAAAAATTGCCACTAAACCCTTACTACCCAAAAGAATATCCTTTCCTTCTGACCTACGTGGTTCTCTCTGTGTGTGTGTGTATTTATGGGATCTGAGTGCGTGGATGGACATGGCGTCGGACAAGCAGAAGTAATGCAAATCTGACGAGATCAGTACGGTGGTGCGTCTGTGTGTCTGTGGGGTGGATTGCGCAAAACGCATGACTGCATTTTATGAGGGTTGTCCGATTTATGAGACATCGTGCTACGGATCCGTGCAGCATCATTTCATCAGAACACCCATAGACAGGCGAAATGTGGTATTCGTCTAATGAAAATGAACAAAAACAGATGTTACCCTCTGGACCGAAACTGGGACCTGAAACCGAATGAATGTTCAAGTTTTTTTTTTTCTCTTCCTCGGGCTGGAGCTGGTGGATTTGAATTTAATAACTCAAAGTTGCTCCATTTGTTGGACGATGGAGCATTCTTATCCCGCGCTAAGGTCCCTTCCGTTCCTTGCAGCACATTTAATATCGAACGTTGAGATGAGAAATGTGTGTGAACTTTCAACCAATTGTTTGTTTGTTGTACCCGTCCAAGAGTGGTCTGGAATCGGTTGCCAAAAGTTGGGACATTTGTTTTTCATTTTACAATAACGCCATTTATTACCAGCTCACCAATGGGTACAGGAGATTAAATGGAACTGCCTGTCCATAAATGCCATCCGTAAACATGTCCGCGAGGCATTTAAGCAAACAACAAACCCGTCTGCACGTAGTTGAGGATAAGAATTTTAACTGCCTCGGATGAGAAATTTGGTAAAAAAATAGAGATTTCATTCCTCAACGGAAGGCTAACAAGTTCATACTTGCCTATCTCTGTCTGTTCTAGCTGTCACTTCTCGCAAGATGCTGAAGGATTTGCCTTTTCCCTTTAAAAGCCGTCGAACTGCTAATTGCTTTTCCATGTCTTCCGGGTATCATACCCCCTAAGCTAAGATGTGGAAAATTCGTGTGAAAACACATCATACCGAATGTTACTTTTCATCCACGGGAAGCACGGTACACACCGTAAATGGGAAATGGGTCAAATATCTCACACCGAAGTTAAACGAATTCAATGGGTATGATCGATAACTGTTTGTGTAGCAAAATACGATTTACAAGTCGAAAACTCTTTCTGCAAATTAGAATCACTGGGGCTGGAAGCATCACCTTTTCCAAACCTTTGGTTGTATCGACATTTGGGTAAAACCATTCATTTGTGGCTCAAAACCGAAAAACACTCATGGGCTTCATCAAACTTGTGCTTGTCGAGAAGTCAATTCCTGGTATTAATCATTGCTAAATGCGAAGCACGAGAGGTGGCCACAGCAGTGCACAGTGGAAGATNCTGTAATTTGCCGTTTGGCTACTATCTTTTCCGGGTTTTGATATTGCAACTACTTTTGACATTTTCCAATTGGTTGGAAAATATCCTAAATTCAGACTACTGTTAAAAACTGCATTTAGGTATATTATAACATTATTTGGAAGTTTTTTTATAGCTCTATTATTTATATTATCTAATCCAGTAGATCTTTTGGATTTGAGATTTTTTATAATTTGCATAATTTCTTTTGGCTTGATTAGTTCTCTAGGGCCAAAGTCCGTGATAGCTTGGTTTTTGAAAAAACTAGTGACGGTCTTGTTAACTTTGTTTTCTTGGGTACTGTAGTTGTTAATGGTAGTGTTGTGTGCGTTTTGGAAATGCGATTTCAAAGATTCGCATTTTTCATCTGAGGTAAGTAATATTTTTCCGTCTTCTTTCAACGTCGGAATGGTCCTCGGTTGATTTTTTATAATTTTTACAAATTTCCATACTTTGTTTGGATTACTTTGGGAATTCATAGACACAAGATTTTTTGACCATGAAGTATTACGTACCGAGTTAAGCTGTGTTTTAATTTCATTTGATAACTGCAAATAAATGGATTGAAAAGTCTTGTTGAGTCTGTGTCTTTGTATTTTTTTACGGTAACTATTACGTATTTTAATTAGGTCAATGATAGAGTCCGGTATAACTATATTGTACTTTCCTGGTGTTATTTTAGGCACTGCAAGGTCATGAGCTCTGTTTATTTCCTCTGTTACTTTTTCAAGCATATTATCTATTTGTAAATGGTTATGAATGTTGCTGAAATTTACTTTCGTCACATCGATTGAGTTTCTTAAATGAGTTTTAAAAATATTCCAATCTGCCTTAGAATAATCAAATATTTGCACATCAGGTTTAGAATTTAGTGAAATCTTTTCGATGGTAAATCGTACAGGTAGGTGGTCAGAAGTGAATTCAACCGAAGTTGAGGGGTCTGATATATTGTGTTTGTTGTTTGTGATAATTATGTCGATTGTGGAAGGGTTCGAATTTGTATTTACTGGAAAATATGTGGGTGAATCTGGATGGAGAATAGAAAATTGACCTTTTTGCAGTTCATCAAAAAGGATTTTTCCGGCTCGGTTTGCAGAAACGCAATTCCACAATCTGTGGCGCGCGTTCAGATCTCCACAGATAAAAAAACTATTTCTTATGTTACAGAGTGTTTGAAAATCGCTTTTGAACTTAACTAAATCAGAATTTCCTCCTGGATGGTAAGTTCCAATAATTGATATAGGAATAGTGTCATGTTTTATTTCTATACCAATGGCTTCAATAACTTTCAGTTTATACGCAGGAAGTAACTTATGCTCTATACTGCTTCGAACTAGTACCATAATACCGCCTTTTGCCCCATGTAGTCTGTCAATTCTGTAGGTTATATAATTAGTCACATTAAACAACTGACCTGGTTTGAGAAATGTTTCGCAAACTATCATTATATCTATTTTCTTCTTTTCTAAATATTGGATTAGCTCTAATTTTTTGTTGGTAATGCTGTTAGCATTCCAGTATGAAACGATTATGCCGTTTGGACCTGCCATCACGGGTAACAAAACTTTTGAACGATTTTGAAGACCACTAAAATCTGGTCTTCTTTATTTGTACAGTTCCTCAAACACGAGAAGGTTTCTTTTACAATTTCAACTATTTCTTCTGAGTTGAAAAGGTCATTTTGGTTATTTGCCGTTACTTTGGCGAATGAACTGTAGTTAGCTTGGTGAGTAGTAAACTTATTAGTATATGTGTTATTAGCTATGGGAATCTGGGATGCTGGCTTGGCAGGAAGGTGAGGGAAATTACCGTTTAAAAATGGTACCTGTTTAGATGTTATTGGCCTCCTCTTATCATTTTCGACAGCCGATTTATTCATACGTGTCGGACACCCGAAATAATTCGCTGTGTGATTCCCTCCGCAGTTTGCACATTTTAGTTTGTGCGTTGGTATAATTCCGTCCGCAGAAGTCTTCGCTACTGGACAGTTTGTTGAACCGTGATGCTCGGCACACTTTATACACACAGGCGGTCTGTAGCAATTTGCAGCTCCGTGACCGAAACGTTGGCAATTTTTGCACTGCATGATCGAGCTACTGCTCGAGAAATAACGCCATTTCACTACTTGATGTTCGAGTGCAGTGATGGATCGCAACAATTTCATATCCACCGTTCCCTTTTTGAAGTGCAAAAGGTACACAGCTTGATCGTCGTACCGCTTCTTTTTTATACTTAGTTTTTTTACCATCACAGGTTCTATCTTCTCGTCATTGAGTATGCGTGTGACCTCTTCCAGGGGCTTATCTGTTAAGCCGAGCAACACGATCTTTGTTGTTTTCTCCTCCTCTAGCTGATATGTGTGAAACTCGGAGCTCGATGTTTTTAGATAGTTTACTATCGCTCGGAAGTCTGCACTTGTCGTGGTGCGTATTAGGGTACCGTTATTTGTAACCGATGTTGTGTATCTGATTACACCAGCAGCAATAACTTTTTTGTGTACGTCACCTACGTTGGAGCTAGCTACAACGATTGGTGGTGGTAGTTTTGTCTTCCGTGTGTTTGAAGTAGTGGGATTTGTAATGATTTCTTGATCATCTATCGTTTTAAGAATATCAAACGGATTCTGTTCCGTTTGTCTACCGGCTTTCGGTGGATTTGCCATATCTTCCACTGAATTGTGAAACGCGCTTAGTGGTACTGAGGCGCGTCTCTTATTTACAATGTGTTTCCTGCGACCCATTGCTGGGCGAGGTACTGCACTGCGTTTTGCTGCGTTATTGTTATTCTCTAAGTGTGGTAGTCTTCGCTCTCGAAAATACGTCCGTACGCTATCGAGGCAAGATCGGTACTGAAAGGATGGCTAGGAATCAGCGTTAAGTCAAATGGAAAGGCAAACGTCGGTATTATCTCTCTCGCACTTTCGATACCCTTGTCCTTTACAGAAAATCAAACGAAAGAAGGCTATGTTCCACTTGGCAAAGGCAAATAACAAAAACTGTCCACATTTTTCTCTGTCTTTCGCTCCCTTTTTCTCCGCACTTCCCAAACTTTGAACGGCAAAAGACGTTCATCTAAACACGATGACATTTGACGACGATGATGATGGCGATGATGATGGTGGTGGTGGGTAGCATTGGGAAAAATTGCCACTAAACCCTTACTACCCAAAAGAATATCCTTTCCTTCTGACCTACGTGGTTCTCTGTGTGTGTGTGTGTGTTTATGGGATCTGAGTGCGTGGATGGACATGGCGTCGGACAAGCAGAAGTAATGCAAATCTGACGAGATCAGTACGGTGGTGCGTCTATGTGTGTCTGTGGGGTGGATTGCGCAAAACGCATGACTGCATTTTATGAGGGTTGTCCGATTTATGAGACATCGTGCTACGGATCCGTGCAGCGTCATTTCATCAGAACACCCATAGACAGGCGAAATGTGGTATTCGTCTAATGAAAATGAACAAAAACAGATGTTACCCTCTGGACCGAAACTGGGACCTGAAACCGAATGAATGTTCAAGTTTTTTTTCTCTTCCTCTGGACTGGAGCTAGTGGATTTGAATTTAATAACTCAAAGTTGCTCCATTTGTTGGACGATGGAGCATTCTTATCCCGTGCTGAGGTCCCTTCCGTTCCTTGCAGCACATTTAATATCGAACGTTGAGATGAAAAATGTGTGTGAACTTTCAACCAATTGTTTGTTTGTTGTACCCGTCCAAGAGTGGACTAGCACGTGGTCTGGAATCGGTTGTCCCAAAAGTTGGGACATTTGTTTTTCATTTTACAATAACGCCATTTATTACCAGCTCACCAATGGGTACAGGAGATTAAATGGCACTGCCTGTCCATAAATGCCATCCGTAAACATGTCCGCGAGGCATTTAAGCAAACAACAAACCCGTCCGCACGTAGTTGGGGATAAGGATTTTGACTGCCTCGGATGAGAAATTTGGTCAAAAAATAGAGATTTCATTCCTCAACGGAAGGCTAACAAGTTCATACTTGCTTATCTCTGTCTGTTCTAGCTGTCACTTCTCGCAAGATGCTGAAGGATTTGCCTTTTCCCTTTAAAAGCCAATGCACCAATGCTGTGCATTCACATCGAACTGCTAATTGCTTTTCCATGTCTTCCGGGTATCATACCCCCTGAGCTAAGATGTGGAAAATTCGTGTGAAAACACATCATACCGAATGTTACTTTTCATCCACGGGAAGCACGGTACACACCGTAAATGGGAAATGGGTCAAATATCTCACACCGAAGTTAAACGAATTAAATGGGTATGATCGATAACTGTTTGTGTAGCAAAATACGATTTACAAGTCGAAAACTCTTTCTGCAAATTACAATCACTGGGGCTGGAAACAGCACCTTTTCCAAACCTTTGGTTGTATCGACATTTGGGTAAAACCATTCATTTGTGGCTCAAAACCGAAAAACACTCATGGGCTTCATCAAACTTGTGCTTGTCGAGAAGTCAATTCCTGGTATTAATCATTGCTAAATGCGAAGCACGAGAGGTGGCCACAGCAGTGCACAGTGGAAGATATCCGGTACGAGGACACCATGTTTGCAATTGAATTAAATCACTTGATATGAAATTTGTTTCGTGTGTGGCCAATAATTGGCATATTGGCATTTTATGAGGCTGAAATGTCAGTTGCCAATTACCAGCGATAGCAAACGGTTATGACTAGACGGATTGTTTTTTTTTGGATCAGTATAGTTTCCCTTTAGCCGAGTGAGTCAGGCTATCTTCAGGCGTATCTTATATGTATGGCAACAATCGAATCATGCTTTAGACACATTTGCTCATATCGAACTATTCTCTTCCTTTCCTAGGCACTCTCGCTAACAACACTACTCTCGGAGGATCCAACGGCGGCAGCATTGCAACCGGACCACCCCGATGCATCGCTGCAGCCTCTGTCGGAGCACAACAGTGCATCGCCCACCTCGCCAGACGTGCCCGGTGCAGATGGGCGTCGGCGGCGTCGATTGGGCAGAAAGCGAAAGCGTCGCCCACTGCAGGACGACTACTGGCCACCGGCAGTGCCAGCGGAAGA
Organism: Anopheles rivulorum; assembly: GCA_018908115.1. Lineage (NCBI taxonomy): Eukaryota > Metazoa > Arthropoda > Insecta > Diptera > Culicidae > Anopheles > Anopheles rivulorum. The sequence goes on from STHB01000004.1 coordinate 17,252,085, forward strand.
TAACGATACAGAGTCGAACGGTTTCGCGCCGACAGCAGCCGCCGGGCGTGTTTCGGACCGGAAACGTTTGCCGTATGCTGGAGCGGCCGCCTCTCGCTGGGAGGAACCGGTGCAGCGGACTGTCCCAGCCCGTTCGGCCCTACGATCGAATCACCAGCGGCCGGGCGATTGGATGCACAATCCCTACACCGATGCGATTAACGTGGAACAACCGCCGGCAAGCGTAAGACGGCACCCGGCTGGACAATCGATCGCAACGGCAACGGCCGGAAATTTGTCACCTATTGATCCGAATAGGTCGCGACGAATTGCCGGCGGGCGACCGACGGAACAGTCCCCGACCAATGCCAAGGCGTACCGGAAACCATACTCACAGGCCCGGCGTACCGAGGACCCATTCGCTCCCGGTGACGGTGGTTCGAGTGAAGCCGGCAAGCTACCCGTATCGGCGACCGATCTTAAAGCGCTATTAAAACAATCCGACGGGCTTAGCCTGAGCGAGATACTGCAGCAGCGTAACATTTCCCTTCAGGATCTCATCAAAGGCAAACAGATGGCGTTGGCCGCACTCACGCAAAGCCCACTGGAGGCAACGACCACCACGATAACGACGATGGCAGACGAACAGTCCACCACCATGTCGCCGACACTTTCGAGTGTGCGGTTTCGGTTGCACGGTGACAGCATTACCGGGCGGCCAGCTGCTTCCGGCGATATCGGTACCGCAACGACACCGACGACAACAAGCACGGTGATACCAGCTAACGACCTGCTAACGACTTCCGGCTTTAACGGTCATCTGCCGAGTGCGGTGGAGGATGAATCGAACAATGCGGTCGGTGACGATATTGGCCACGGCAGCATCTTCCCGACCGTGGAAATCAAGCAGCTCGCACTCAACCCGGTGCTCCCGATGCACAAGGAGGAACAGCGCATCCGCCCGATAAAAGGTGTCGCCTCACGGATACGGCCCGACCTGAGCAACACACACATCCGGACCGAACCGGGCCAGCCAGCCCAGGCAGGCCGGTTGCCCGTCGCGACCACAACCACCGGCAGTCCAACGATTGGGCCGACCAATCCTTCGCTGCTGCTGATCACATCGACCACAAGGGAACGGTGGACACCGTCCGCCGCACTTGTTGGCCAGCGTCAGAAGTTCCAAACCACGGGCAGGCAGTTTCACCCTGGACGGTATGGGTACGGGACAACCTTACCCTCCGGCTTTAGCTCCACCGCATCGGAGGGTGATAATTCTCCGCAAACGCTCACGACGACACTGGTCGGAACAACGACCGAACCACCGTCGGCGAAAAAGCTCGTAGGGCTAAAATTCAGCTCGGCCGAAGCTACCTCCATTCTGCCGGAAGCGGAAGCGATGGTGGAGTTATCGCCCGAGCGTCAGCTACACCAGCATCTGCTGCGCGTTCCGAAGCTGAAGCCCCGAATTGCCATCAAGCCGAAGCTAACGAACGTGGTGCCACCGACCTTACCGGCTGCCGAAGCACCGTCGTCCTCGACAGTGTCACCATCATCCGTACCGGCTAAGGTAACAGAAACGGATCGGTTTAATCTGTCCGATGTTGAGCTGGGTGACGATAGCACCGGCGACGGGTCGATTACCACGCCCAGCAGCAGCACCAAGGTACAGGGACGCCAGCAGCGTTTGAACGACGATCTGGACGATAGCGAAGAGCCGGGTTTGAACATTATCGAGAAGTTTACCTCATTCGCGGATTCGGCAAACACGGGAACACAGGAAGAGCGCGATTCCGAACAGGCAGCGGTGGCCGATTTGATTGGGCGCATTAGCGAACACACGCAGCGCTCCTTCACGGACAGCCTGGAGGATCTGTACCGTGACGTGACGGAGAGCAATCCATCGCTGTTTAACGATCTTTCCCCGATCGCCAGCGCCGACGATCGGCGCGAGCTGCTCGAGCTGATGGAGGACCGCCGGATCGGGTCGCGTCTTGCCAAGGTACTGTCGCAGCGCAACATGACGCTCGAGCAGCTGCTGGAGCATCGGCGCCGCGGCTCCAGCCAGCTCCATCTGGCGGAGATCGCCAACGGTAAGGTGAAGCCGATCGATGACAAGATCGACATTGTGACCGCGTTCGAGCACTTTCCGCGCTTCAACATTGGCAATCTGCGCAGCATCCGGCCGGATGACATAAAGCTCGACTCGCAGGGTTTCAGCTACTTCACCTCGATCATCAACATCCGACCGTCGGACGAAGCGTACAAGGAAGCGCGTGCACTGCAGGATCGACATCGGTCAAGGCGGCCGCCCGCATCCGCATCCCAGGGCAATCATCGCGGTGCTGACACGCATTTTTTAGTGAAAGGCGGATCGAAGGATAGGCTGCTCGTGCCTTCGAGAATGTCCGCCGGAATGGAACACAGCTACGGCAGCAACAGTGAAAACTATGAGCGCCAGGACGATTATCGCAACGCGGTGGGCGATCTGCTCGATCTGGAACTATCCGGCCATGGGTTTCAACATCACCGCAGTGGTTCGGTAACGATCGAAAGCACCTCGATGCCGGTCGGTGTACGGTCCGCGATCGTGGCCAGCTCGGCGATCGTGGGCGTTTCGCTCGCGATCTTCATAGCCATATTCGTGGCCTGTCGGTTGCGGCAGCGCCGTCGCCAGAAGCTTAACTACACGGAAAACTTCAACATGGCCAAGGGCCGGCTGCCGATACTGCATGGCAGCGATCAGGACACGGTACGGAAGAGTTGCACACCGTCCGCATCCGGGCGGTCGAGCAGTTTGGGTGAGCAGGTGGTTTACACCACGCATCGGGCACTGGGCGGAACAGGGGGAGCAGGGCCGGCTAGCACCGGTACGGCGGGTACGTCCGTGACAGCAACGACCAGCAGACAGCGGACCATGATGGATCCCAATTCGGTTGAGGTACAGGACTATCTTTGGGATCGGAAACCATTCCAGTAAACGTTCGAAAGGAAACCCGGCGGAGCATTTGCTTGGAGCTTATTCGACGGTTGTGATCAAGTGGTTTTTTTTTCTAATATCTAATCTGTTAGGTGAGTTTAATAAGAAAAGGCGTAAACAAAAAAAAGTTACAAGAAAATGGCCAAAGTTGCATCCTTTTTAGAGTCGCGTCCAACAACCCTTAAAAGCAATTTTAATGCATACGCTATATCGTTCCAAGTGTAAAAGAAAAATGGCGAATTATTCACGTCTGTTCGGTTGCATTATTACACGATCGATCCATGGTTGCACCATGTTCCGACCGGCAGCACACTGCACACCGGACAGTTGCATTCGCAAACGTAGTCAAAGTTTAAAGCAAACTTTACCCATAACCACCACCGCCCGATTCGGATTATGGTGCTAATTTCGACCGAAAGTTTCGACTGAAAGGATGCAATTTAATTACAAACCAACGCGCCCGGGATGCACCCAAGGTTTCAGCAAACCACCGTGAATGGTCAAAAACTTGTCCTAACCCTACGCCAACGTGTACTGCCTTTTCTTAACCATTCCAGATTGATTCTATCCAACCGAAAGCGAATGGCGAAGCGCTAGGGATCCGGACAGCAGCCAGCTCTTCCAGCCAGAAATGACCACCCACCCCATCCGCCGTCTCCGAACGTACTCCATTGGCAAACGAGCACCAAGGATGAGCAGCCGTGGTTGTGAAACGATGTGTTAAATGACAACGGTGTGACGGAGGACTAGGTTTCCAGTGGCCCGTACAGCCGACTATGAGAGGAACGAAACGAACAAAAGGAACGAATATCGTGTGTTCCGAAAAGAAAGTAAAGTTTGAGCTTCATCATGGTCATCAGAAGATGCTCGCTCGCTCGTCTCGAAAGCAAACTTTCAACCGATCGTTTTTTTTTTCATGCTTCTTCTTCTAACGAACTGCCATCTCGTCCGGCACCCGGAACAAGGAAGTTTAAATCAACCAACTAAACAAAACAACTGGCACACGCCAGTGTTTGGTTGATCTGAACTAGTGAATAGTGTGAAGGACCAAGAAACACCGGTAGCCGATTGTTACAAAACTCCGTTAAACATGAGCAAAACGAAAGATTAGTTCGTAAAAGTGTGACAGAAAGATGTGCTAATGACAAAAGTAATCTTTCACACATTAATATAATGTAATTGTATTAAAAGGAAGGAAGATACAGAAAGAGACAAACCAGTGTTGTAAGATAGACAAACAAAAAAAAAAATCAACAAAAACCAATGTGCAATATTACGTTCGAAAAGGGAAGCATCATTAAATTAATGTTAAAGCAAAAGATGCGCGATGTCGGCGTCGGTAGATTATAATTTATAAAGTTAAACATAATCTAACTTTAAACTAGGTGAGTTAGTGTACGAGTCTCCGTTCCAAACAAATAGGGCGGGAGGAGTAGGACGACATTCGCGTTTAGTAGCAGATTCTAACCGATAGAGAGTACAGTCCGAACTGTCTTTAATTACAAATAAATCCAAATATCGCAAAAAAACAAGTGCAAATAAAGTAGTTTTTCGCATATGTGGGTGCATAAAAAGAAAACAAGCGTAAGTTGTTTAATGCAAATAATCACCACTCACCGGAACACGTCGTACGTAAAGCAGTCCCGCAGATCGTCCACCTTCTCCTGTACAAACTTCCGGATGAAACCGTACTGTCGTGCAATGTGTTTGCACAGCTTCAATGCCGGGAGAAACGCTTCCGTATCGGCCAGCTCACCCATATCCTCGGTCGTGTAGTAGAGCGGTGTTGTGTAGCGATCGGGCAACAGGTCCAGGTATGGCTTCCACAAGCTTTTCGCCCGAAAACGCTCCATAATGAGGGCAAGCGCAAGCATAATGTTACCTTGTTCGCTCATCATTGCACCCGGCATTAGCTCGAGCAGCTTCCGGTAGCGTGGTTCGTTCGTGACGTAGAAAAACAAGCTGCGCGGAACGTTGATGATGCTTTGGCCGGCTGGGATGTGCCCGGTAGATTCTAGCCCAAGGCCACCGTACTCGGTGTGTTCTGCGACACGTATACCCTCCACCAGGCAGCCCTGCTCGATCGCCCACCGGGTAAAGTGGTCAACATTTTCCATCCTCGGCCGACCGTTCGTGGTGCGCAGCTTTGGTTCGATGCGCCGGATACGGTCCAGCACGCCCGCCATGTTCCGGTGCTGGGCAAGCAGTTCATCGGTCGTGTTTGCCTCCCGGAACCCGTGCTGCATCAGCTCCTCGATCAGTCCATTGAGCTCTTTAACCTTGCCTTTGGGCAGGGTTTTAGCAGCGGCGCCGTTATTCATTGCTTCGTGCGTGTGAATTGATACGATTCCCTTGCTAAACTCGACTCGATCAAGGTTGTCACGTGCCAGGGAGTGGGTTCCCTTTTTGTCGTTCTATTGCTTGTCGCGGTGATTTATGTATTTTTGAAAGTTTCACCGCCTTTTCCCCCCGTGGTGCCTGTGTGTTTTAAGGGGGATATTTATCACTTACGCACGACGTTCACATCCACGGTGATGGGGCCAGGCCAGAGCATTCGGCAGATGGCAGTTGTAATGCGTTGGCAGGGAAGTGCCGTTTGATGAGATTTCGGTAAGACCCGAACCCCGCCACGGTGATGGTCGGCCGTACTAAAATAGATTCGAAAAATGGGTCGTGCGCCGTAGATTGACTTGCTTTCCCACTGATGCAGAACACGACGATCTGTGAACCGAATGTACGTACGGGAACTGATGTCTTTTTCGTTTTTGCACGACTTTCGTGGTAGTTCCCCGGTCGATTGCATAAATTCCTTACGGTCCTTGTCTTCGTCAAATGTGTGTTACACTTGACAATATCGTAATTTTCCGATCAGCACACCGAATAAATGAATCGCCGGCCGTCGACCGAATGAATGGGGCTTTCACGCACAGAACATTACCCGCACTTCTTCTGCGGGATCTCACATACACCCGCCGCGGGTACGTGGTACCGAAGTATTTGGACTATTCGAAAAACTACTCAAACATGCCCATCATCCTGACAGGGTCGGTACGTAAACAACACGTAAATTACCGGCACCGCGAATACCACACAAATCACCGCCGTAGCCGTACTTGCTGCTGCTCCGTTGCTGATTGCATGCAGTTTGCTTCACACGCGTTGTGTTGATACCAAAATGGCAATGGAACGTTGGTTGTATAATTTCTCACGCGTCGCGAGTATTCAGATGATTTTACTTATCACGCGGCACAAGCCAAACTTGCAAAACAGGGGTTTATTTCGTTTGGGACACTTAAAAAATGCAATTTTACCAAGACGCACAGTGACGTGCAGAGCGAAAGTTCGATGCTTCACATTCTTGCAGGGGCCGCTACCAAAATGTGATTGAGGTCCGTCATGCAACAAGTAAGGAAAAGCACTACAACGAAATAAATTTTAAAATTATTTAAGAGCCTATGTTCCGGTGTATTATTTAATATTTTAAACATTTCTTCTGTAATAAAATATCGCATTTGCGGAGTAAAACGTATTATTTTATCAAACAACCAGTTTAGCACCCCTGTGTTGATAGTTTTTGACAAGGCATAAAAAACACGCACCGTTTGACATTAGGTCGTGTGTGTGTGTGTGTGTGTGTGGAACGAGAGAACGGTTTGTTTTGTTTACACATTCCCTTGCAATCAGTTACCACACAAAAAGTGCCATCAGTAAAAGTGTTAATTAAAAAATGATTTTAATGTAATCTCATTGGTGTAAACCATTCGCTCCAGTGTCACCGCGTTAGCAGTCACTCTGTGAAGGGTGATTTTGTATTTGCCAGTGGGTAACGTTTATGGATGACCGTGCCATTTGGTGTGCTCTTTCCACTTGTTGCATTGTGCGATGAGGAAGTTTCAACGGTTTCTCACTTCCGTGGTTGCGTTTGGTGTGCTTTATGGCGTTTATCGGTACTCGTTCCGTACCGATAGTGAAGGGAACTATCTGTTTCTGCTGCCAGGCGAAAGTGGAAGGTCATCGAGCATCGTGCAACAGGCGGTAGCGAGTGCTGAGCGGGAGAAAACGATGGATCCCTCCCGGTTGGCAAATCTAACCGAATTTGAGTACGTGATCCCCAACGAAATCTGCAAGGAGAATAACACATTTTCCGAGCTATTGGGTAGGTATTGGGTGTGGTTTCGAAGTGGAACATTTACCTTATTAATGGAAGCTTTTCCTCTGAATGCACATTTAGGCGTAATTTTGGTCACATCGTACGTGGGACACGATGAGATTCGTTCCGCTCATCGGCAAGCCATTTCGCAGCAGAAATTACTTTCCATGGGATTGTTACGAATATTTTCGCTTGGTGTTATACCACCGACCGAACGGTTTATCCGGCAGGTGGCCATCGAAGCCGAACAGCGACTTCACGGTGATCTAATCCAGGGTAATTTCGTTGAAGCTTATCGCAATCTCACCTACAAACACCTGATGAGCTTACAGTGGGCAACGCATCATTGTCGCGGTGCCAAATATCTGCTCAAGATGGACGATGACATCGTGTTTGACCCTTTCTACATCCAGAACTATCTGTCCGATCTGAACCAGGATGTCGAGCAGCAAACCCACCTGTTGGCGGGTTACGTGTTTCGCAGCAAGAAAGTGATCCGTCTGCAGGCGAACAAGTGGTACGTTTCACGGGACGAGTTCCCTGCTGACGTATACCCACCGTACCTATCCGGATGGTTATATATCACGAATCAGAAAACGGCCCGTGCGTTGGTAGCTGAATCACAAGCCGGAAGTTTCTTCTGGATCGATGATACATTTATTACGGGCGTGCTAGCGCAACGATTACAAATACCGCTGACCGCACTTAACCGATGGTTTAGCTCAAACTCCGAGTTTCTCGATTGCTGCATAAGGGACATGAAACGGTATGCGTACCAGTGTGATTACTATGTCGGTCCGAACGGTGGCAACGGGAAGCTAATAATGGAGTTCATTCAGGAGCTGGAACGATGCTACGACAATGCGTGCTATCAGAGACCGCCGGGCAAATCGCTTACTGCGACATGCGTTGCAGAGTACAAACAGCAGCTAAATCCCGACCACGGAACAGCCATGATTAGTCAGATGAAACTAAAGTAGTTACTAGGTTTAAACATCCGAGCCAAGGATATGATACGAGTTACCAACCGAAAACACTCAATCTAACCCTACCTGAATCCCTTAAAAAATATGTGCCAACGAAAGTAACGAAATCCTCACGAATTTCCATTGCTCACGATTCCCCCCTTTTACACACGCGTCCGTCCTTAATCGTGCACGAATACTTAACAACACGAATACTGCCATTAGTTTTTTTTTATACTTACCCTGTATCCACCAAACGAAGCGCGTTCGTGAATAGTATTAGTAGTGCAAATGTTAGTATTTAGCGTAGTTAGCGCGATTTGTGTTACCGTATTCATATCATTCCATCACGAACATTTTGAGACCGAATAGAACCGATCTGTGATACCCGATTGCACACAATGCCGGATGAATCTCGCACACAAAATGCATTTCTCTCTCCGACGTGTTTATTACGTGGTTTCAAGTATTTGTTTCACTAAATAAATTGGTTTTCATATTAACTGCAAACCTGGGAGGTAATTTGCTATGGTTTGGTAATAACCGTTTGGTAAAGAAAAAAAAGCTACAAAAAGTAGAAAAAAACGCATGTGCGTGGGAAAATTTAGCCTACTTTGTGCTATCACCGTTCAATCGCAAGCGTTCCTGCTCGTCACGCTCTAGCAACTGTTTGTATGGCAAATGCTCATCCTTGATGATAGTGAACGAATCGATGACAGCGCCTTCTTTGTCGACGGAAATCTGTTCAAAGTACAGATGCGACCCGTTGATGGCCTTCATACGTGTGTACCCGTAGTCACGGCTGTGAATGGCACTCCATTCCGGGATCTTGTGGATGAACGGTTCCCGACCTTCCTTGCAACCGGCCGATCCGGTCACGAGATGAACAGGAGCACGGGGATTACGGTACGGTTCCTCGTACGAACCGTTGTATACCTATGCATAGGAAGAAGCAGAAGAAAAAACCATTCAATAACGGAGCAGACCCGAAAGCTCATCTAGTCACCGTTGAAAACGTAAACAAAATATGCGTAATTCGATCAACCGGGACTGTCCGTACCGGCACGATAAAACGATAAAAGCAAAATTGCACGAACAGCGACAACCCGGAGTAACCTTTCCATCTGTTCGTGTGGAACTTCTTTTACCTTGTAGTCGTAGATCGGAAACAGTCGCTCGTACGAATGTTCGTGGGCCCATATTTCCACATCGACGCCATGCTCGTAAAAGAGATCTTCCAGCCCGAACCAGTGCATGAACGGTAGCCCCACACGCACCAGTGTTTCGCTATGCGTGCAATCGTTATCGTTATCGTTGCTACAGTACATCGGTCGGTGACCGTACGTGATGATCCAGGGGCGTTGTTTGCGGTTTTCCGGTCGGTTTGCCTCTTCCAGGTCGCGGCGCAACCACTCGTACTGGTTCACCAACGTTTTGATGCCGTAGTTCATAAAGTAGTACACCTCAGTCGAGAATCCGATAAAGTGTACCGGACCAAGGTTGAAGCTGTACATCATGTTTTCCGTCCCGCCGGGCATGCTAAACCGAGCACGGTAATTGGAGAAATTGCTGTCAAGGAAGGAACAGTTTCCGCGAAGACATTAATCAATGGAAATGGCAAGGGGACAGAGCGTGACGATTGCTTACTATTTCTCCTCATGATTGCCCGCACACACCATGTACGGGGTATAGGCGGCAATTGATTGGATCTGATTCATAAACTGATCCCCGACGAGTGCATTGTTCGAGTTCATGTCGTACGCAAAATCGCCGACGTGCAGAATCGCATCGTACATGTGGCGCTGGGTGTCTTCCTGCAGCCGGGCCATCGATTGTGCGTTCTCGTTGCCCATGTCACCGAATATAGCGAACGACGGCGACCAATCCGAACCTTCCGGTGTCGTGTGGAAGTAGAACTCCGGTGACCAACCCCACTGGCTACCACAGTGGTACTCGTACCGGGACGATGGCTGCAGGTCGCGCAACACCACCCGATGAATGTACTGCGTGTGCTTGCCAGCTCCACCGTCGACAAATTTCTCCTCCGTTCCGGTAGCACTTAAAACCAATCCTCCAATGCCATACTCCACGACCGACTCGTTCGTGGCCGTCATTGTGCTCCAGGTGACGACGATTTCGAGCGGCGTTTCGCCAAAGGACAGGTGTACCTGTTCCGGTTGGTAGTAAAATACCTGTCCATTGGCAGCCGTTACTATGAGCAGCAGAATTAGTCGGCCCAGTTGAGGCCCAATTCCACCCAGCAGCCTCATTTCTTTATTTTACGTAATACTGCGTAAATGGCAGTAAGAAAACAAATAAATAAACGCCACACAAACACTTTTCTTTCGTTTTGATTTCACACTAGATTAGAACTGAGGAACACGGTTTCGCCTACTTGGAAAAATGATAGTTCTAAATGCAAACAAATAAATGCGTTACCACCAGCAATGACTGGCCTTGCGAGATAAGCAGGCGAATGCTTTGTTTTCGAGTTCGCAAACGATTGTAATCGCTTTTTGTTATTGCGTTGCTTTCGTCACGAATGCATCAAAACAAGGTTGACCCCGTTTTGCAGTGCGCAAGAGACGGGGAAACGTCAAATTCAAATTTGATTGTCAAACGATATTTGCCGGCTGCCGTTAAAATGAGTTGAAGGTGCCGAATGTTCTTATTACACAGGGATGTTAAGGTTCAATGTGTAATGATAAACTAATTTTCTTTACCGATTGCAAGAAAAACCTGACAAGATCGCTTTAAATATTGCATGAGAAATATATTTGAGTAAATATGAATTGAGTAAGCGTGCCCGTGGATTTTGTTCTTGGAACGCGAGCAGTACAATTTTACTAGCTTAAGATAAACTACTGCTGCACTGTTGAGTAATACGAGCATTTGCAATATGCAGAAATGTAGTAACCGAAGATAAATAGCATGATTCCCAATAACCTTTTGCACCAGTTTTAGTTTTGCAGATACGCGATACCATAAGATAGACTTAAGCTAGAAGTGTCCTGCTGATGTTTAATTAAGCGCAGTTGATGCTAGCACGGCAACGCCACGCTCGTAGAAGCTGTGCGGATCCTGTCCCGGTGCGACCGTCATGTCGACCGTGAACAGCAGCTCCACACGGGTAGAGTTCAGATAGACCGGCAGCGTTAGCTTCGTAGCCCGGGCCGCTTCCGAATCGATGCGTGTCCACTTGAGCAGCGTCAGTGGCAACTCCGTCATGATGGCGGACGTTAGCAGCAGTTGGTTGTTCTTGCACTGAGCGCCCTGTAGCTTGAGGCCGGATACCCCGAAGCTGCTATCCTTCATGTTGTCGTAACTGTCCGATCCACTTTCCGTGATCGTTACGGTGAGGGTCAGCTCTTCCAGCGACCAGCTGTTGGCTTGCGCAACACACTGCCGCGTGGCAGTGATGTACGCTTCCGGATTGAACAGTCCTCCCAACCAGACGGGGAAGCTCTGCAGCTCCTTAGCACCGGCCTGCGACACCAGCGTGGATACCTTCTGCAGCTGCTGGACGCGCTGGCTAAAGTCCGTTATCCACTGGATGACCGTACACCCGGCGGGTACGGTGTAACGACGCCATCCAGCCGGCAAAATACCACGCACCAGTTCACTCAGCATCGTGCGATGATAGTTCGTCTGTTTCTTCTCACCCTGACAGATCAACACGACATCCTGCAGATCGCTCACGACCGTCTGCAGCAACTTGGCGCCACTCGAAACCTCGCGTTCGAAGTAACGATACAGCGGATCCTTGATGTTCTCGACGGTACGCTTCAGCGTAGCGAGGCTCTTGGGCAGCAGCTCGAGCCAGGTCAGTGCGCTGTTGTGCAGTGTCTTCATCCACGACGGTCGACCATCCTCCTGGCGTGTTTGCATCGTGTCCAGGCTCTCGTCGTTACTGTACGCCAGCTCATCGTCATCCTCAAGCTGTTGCATCTTGAGCAGCTTGCTGATCAGATCCGTACCGCGCGTGGTCAGCAACACTTTCTCGGCATTGTTCGGCAGGCCGAGCCAGGAGGGTGTCTGTCGGTCGGCCAGCGCTTCGATCCACTTGAGGAAGTGATCGCGCCGTGTGCCATCCGGCATGGTGATGTGACGCTGACCGTTTGGTCCACCGGCCACACCGTCCACGTTGGCGACGAGTGCAAACTCAGCCTCGAAGCTGTGCGCCGTGAACAGCTTGGACAGGAAGGACGCCAACAGGCGCTGGTCGAAATCGTTATCGATCTTACCACCGTAGATGCTCTGCGACAGCAGTGTTACCAGCGCATCCCACGGCACCTTCTCCGGTGGTAGATTGGTGCGGCCCATTGCGGTCGCATCGATCCACGTGTCGAGCGTATCGCAGGCGACGCGCAGATCCGACTCGTTGAACTCGTACTTCTTCGCCCAACCAAGTGGCACGTATCGGAGACGCTCCTGGACGATTGCGTGGAACCAGGACAGCAGGAAGTAGAGCCGGGCTCGTTCGCTCGGCTGCTTCATCATACGGGCCGCCGGTACGGTCGAGAACGTACGCAACAGATTAGCCCGGATGCCTGGCGGTGGTTCGTACACAAAGATGCGGCCCGCCCGGAGCAAATTCACCGGCACCTTCGGATTGATCTCCATCGTGAGGAACAGCCGGAACCCGGAGTGGGGTTGCAGCGAGTGCAGCTTCTTCTCCAGCTGTACCAACCACTGTGGCGCCAGATGTACGTTCTTCAGAAGCACCCAACGGCCCGACTTGCATGCCATATTGATCGCCCGTTCGGCCTGATTGAAACCTTCCGCCGAACCGATCGCAATGCTCGATATCTGTTTGTTCAGCTCCGCGGCTAGATCATCAACGCGGGACGATGCATCGTAACCGGTGACGGAGCACAACAGAGCTGGCGTGTTGCTGTTCAGTTCCTTCTCAACACACGTCGCAAAGTCCAGCTCCTTTTCGGCCTGTGGCATAAAGTCTTCGCCCAGCACGGTCGAAACGAACAGGTGTGCAGCGGCAATAACACGATCCGGTCGGAATGCCTGAATTAGCAGCAGTTGGTGCATGGCCGCCGAAACCGCTGACAGTGCCTTCGATTCATCCCACAGCACCGGCACGTTCTGTTCCGGGGAGCCCTGCTGCAGCCAAGCGGTAAGCTCCGGCATGGATTTGATTTTGTCCAGCAGCTTGCGGAAGATGGACAGTCGAGTGGCAAGCCGCGTGACGGACTCGAGCTGCTCCGCACTGACACCATCAACGTGGCTAGCGGACGTCACTAAGCCTTCCTTGTTGCGCAAGAAGAAATTAAACTCTTGGTCGAGGTTCGGTTCCGACGTACCCTTCAGATGGATACGGCACAGGAGAATCGCAAACGTGAGCCGATCCGCGTGTAGCATACCGCGCGCAACACGATCGTAACACACGCGGTACAGATCGGACGTGATGATAAGCAACCGTGCGGTATGGTCCGATTTGCCTTCCAGCTTCGGGTTGTTGTGCAGCACCGTGCTAAATATGTCCAGGAACATCTTCAGCGAGTACTGGTAAAGGAAGTGCACCTGGTTCAGGCTGTCCATCGTGAAGTAGATGTTCGAGCAGGCCTGCGACAGCGAAAGGTACTGCTGCGAAACCGTTTCAATCTCCCCGATAACCTTGTCCGTTTCTTCCACCTTCTGCCCAATGTCGGCCGCTTCCTTCTTGAGCGTTTCCAGCGTGGTAATGACCGAATCGTCATCAAGAATCTTGCCCTTGGCGTCGTTCAACGCTTGCAGCAAACTCTTCTCCAGCTGGCGCAACCGCAGATGGAACTCACCCTGCAGCTTCAGCAGATCCGAACGCTTCTCGTCAATGTCGGGCCGTTCGGCCTTCAGCACCTGGTTGAGGCACTGCGATTGGAGCGAGCTGCGCGTCACGGTGAAGTTGACGAATGTGACACGCGAGCAAATATCGGGCGGGAACTCCACCGTTGGGTCACGTGTCGACAGGAAGATAACGAACGACGGTGACAGATCGATGTCCTGATCGCCGAGCGTGATCAGTACGCGACCTCCAGTACGACGCAGTTCACGGTTGAGTACCGGGTTCAGTATCGGATCGTAATTTTCCACATCCTGCACGAGCAATGGATTACCGAAGCGCAGCGCCGATTCGAGATTCTTACGGAACGAATCATCCAGGAAGCTCGTCTTGGTGATCTTCTTATCCTTAAACTCGTTCATGATGAACTCCGTAGCCTGTCCGGACGGATCGATGATCAGCGGGTAGCGGTTGAAGCGCTTCAGCATGATCGCATTCTCCGTGCACAGATCATCGGTCGGCAGTGCGTTCGCTTGCCAGCGCAAACGCTCGTCCGGATTAGACAGGTACTCGGTGCGTGCGATATCCGCCCGGAACTGAATGTTAGCTGCTTGGAGATGCTGGCACCAGGTCGAGAAGAGATTGCTACGATAGTGCTGATCGAAGTAACCACCGTACGCGATAAACGCAGCCGACAGCAACACATCACCGACGATGGTGGACATCTGCGAGCGGAACGTTTCGCTCGTTGCCTCCCAGCGTTCCCGCTCGATGACCAAACTCTTCAGCAGCGCGATCGAACGATCCACCTTCGCCTGCACGTTCTCCAGATCGGTCTTAATGGCTTGCGCCTGCGAGATCAACTGGGCGTACTCCTCCTTGTAGGCGGCAATGCTCTGTTCGAGCTGTGCGATCAGTTCCTTCACTTCCTTGCCGTGCTTGATGTTCGTCTCCGCCTGCCTTTCCAGCGAGCTCAACTCTTCGCGCAACGGTTCCACGCGCTTCAGCATGTCGGCGTACTCGACCTGAGCGATCGCCCACTTCACCATGGGACCGCAAGCCATCGAGGCACGGTTCACCTTCTCGAAGTTGTAGTCCGGATTGCTCAGATACTTCGACTTCATCTTTTCACGCACCTCATCGCTGTTGGTGAGCCGAACAATTTTGGTGAAAGTAGAAAAACAAACGAATTTTAGTATGTTGCTAGTGGGAAAGCGAAAAGCGCAACGGAAAAGCATGGTTCAAAAGCAGTTCATGCAGGCGCGGGTTAGATTAAACATTACTTGGAAGCACTACATTACATGCGCGAACATGGATCATCGCCCGGTGTTCAAAAACCAAAACCATTACAGGAAAGAATATTCCTTTCTTCGTACAATATTAAATTTCAAACCGGACGTGATCGTTACTAGCTGTGTTAGAATTGTTGTTAGACTTCGGTTTGCTGTTTAACCGTGTTGTGTGTATCAGCCATGTGTGTAGCAAAAAGCAATCTTTGTTTTGTTAATCATGCGGACTATGTACAGGAGGGTAAGTAAGCATCATCTCATAAACAGATTAACTCACTTAAAGTAGTTGCTGTCGGAATGAAACAGAAAAAAAAATACGGTATCTCTTAATAAAAGGAACGGACGACAAAAGATTCAAGATTCGCCACGTTCGCCGTCAGGTGAAAATGAAAACGAATTAAACAAACTGATAATTGGTCGTGTAAGTAATTGCTTTTTACAATCACACACCATCAGCGTGTGAAGGATGGAGGTGTCATATAGCGCGCCGGGGAGGGAAGGAGGAACTACATCCGGTCTCTACACTCGCCACTACTACCGGCAACTACGGAAGGAAGTGCGTAACTCACTAGGTAGAGACAGTTTCACCCATGGGTGTGAAAGGTACTATGGCTACTGGGAGGAGTGGGATGAGTGTGAAGTGCCAACAAAATCTTGACACTCTGGCACAAATGAAAAATTTCAATCGTGAATAAGCTCACACAAAAAAAAAAACGAAAAAACAACGAAAAAACACATTCGATGTACTCGAATGAGGGGATGAAAATGTGTACAAAAGTGACACCAAACTAAAGTAAAAGAGTAAAACAACAGAAAAGGAAACATGATTTACCAAAACTAAACAAAAAAAATATAGAAAACAACAAAGAAAACCAAAGAAAAGAAAAAAAAACAACAACACGGGAGCAAATAGAAAGAAGGGAATGTGAAGAGAAAAGTGTTTTCATTTTCATGCTTACGTTATGTCTTCGGTACTGAAATTTGACACAATCAAGTTGATAAAGTTTTCCCGCATTATAACGGCACGAATGGATTTCCAGTCCGATGCGTTCTCGCCTAGCAGCAGACAGATCGATTCGAGCGCCAACTTTACCACGGCCGGTGGATTCGCCATCGAACGTACCTCGACGAGATGCTGCTTCTTGATCGATTTTACCGCTGCATGGTGTAACGTGGTACGGGGAAAGGTTGGTGAAGGGGGGGGGGGGGGGGGGGTGTTCATTTCGATAATTGTCGATCGAGGTTTTGTGATCATTGCAAGAACGATTTAGGGCGAGAGTAGTGTTTTTTTTTTGTGTAATTACGAAACATGATTGAGATTGTGTTAGCATATGGATACGCATCATCATACGCGAACGATAGAGTTCCATAGGTATGAGACAACGTGTGTGTGATGATAAGTGTGTATAAGGGAGCAGATTATTATATAGAAGAACGCAAAAACATATTAAAATGTTAAGACAAGGAGAAAAAGAGAGAGAGAAATGAGGGAGAGAGAGAGAGAAAGAAGTAAAAAGATAAAGAACATTTAATGAACATTATTAAGAAAATAGTTCCGGTTAAACATAATAGCAAATTCGATGCAATTTTGCTGGACGCTCTTTGCTCTCTGAGCAAATTTACATTTTGCAGACGAATGTTATATTTTAAACCGATCCCCGCATCTATTAACTTGCTGTGTTGGTTTCGTTTAGCAGCATACACTTAATATGTGTTTATCTTGTTTTAGACCGTATCATATAGCACAGTGCGAACGATAAATAAATCACAACAGTAGAAAATTTGCAACATGAATCGTAACGAAGAAGCGCGGTGGTTCGATTACTGCCAGATTCAATTGCTGCTAATTTTCTAATCATGTGTGAAATATAAAGCTAGTGAAGGACAAGCTGTTAAAAATGGATCACAACACGTATATATTGCTTGTAGCGCAACGAAATTCTAGCAAACAAAAACGTTCCACTAAAAAAATACTTTCATCTTTGGTAATTTAACCCACTTCAAAACACTGTGTCCTCCTTTGTTTGCCAGTTTTTCATTGCGCTCTTGCGAATTTAGTCACGTAAAGCCGCCTAAACGGTTATTGATGAGTTTAAGGCTTGATATAATTTGCAAATGGAGCTTTGCTTGCGCTTTCGCTTTTCCTGATACTCTCTGAAGTTCGGCGATGGCGATTTGCTTCTTCTCGCATCGAGATAGTTACGTAATGTGCGATGTGTCCAGCTTGACAATCGACGCGATGAAGCTATCCTTCACCATGATCGCTCGGATTGCCTTCCAATCGCCGCCCCGATCGTCCTCGCCGAGCAGCAGACACACTGACTCGAGCGCCATCTTGACCGGTAGGGGCGGGTTCGCCATCGTACGTACTTCCGCCAGCTGCTTCTTCTTAATGTTGCCAACGGCTTTACGTGGAATGCGGGTGCGCGGATTTGGCAACAAACACAAAAAAGTTAATTGATACGATTAAAGAAACCATCTTGCTTTTGCGTGTTTTCATTTCAACGCTCCGGTGAGCATTGGTGACGATATTAGCTAGAAATGAAGATAAAAGAACAAGCCCTTCCCTCTCCAAAGTTCCACTTCCACGGTGCGCAAAACTTACCGGCTTGGGCATCAATAACGGCCGGTTCGACTTGGGCCAGATCTGCCATTACGTCCTTGCGCTTTTCTTCGATCTTAACCGTTTGCTCCGCGAGCTGTTGCTGAATTTCTTGCGACTGCACCTTCTTTATTTCGGCCTCCTGTTGATCCTTGAACATTTGCTTCAACTTCGCGTTGGCCGCTTCGTTCTTGGCTTGGAGTTCTTGAGATTTCACTGCCAATGACTTTTGCATTTCTTCAACCTGCCAAGAAGATAGTTGTCGTTAGTTTAGAGTGCTATTTTTCAACACCATCAAGACCATCATTTCGCTTACCTGTTCTACCGTTTCGGCGATCTTGTTCAGACCGACGTTCAAGTGCAGCTGCTGTTCCTCCAGATCGCTACGCTTTTCCGAGTACAGCTTCACGAAGTGATGAATAAAGTCCAGATAGTGACGGGGCGTGATGGCCATCGTGCGGCTGCCACGCTTTGCCAATCGTGCATTCGCCTTGTGCAGCGTTTGATGTACGTAAACGCAGCTGTTAATGACCGCGTCACGGTGCGAAGGCGTGTTTGATACGAGCGGACAAACAGCCGGGAAGAAGTCCGGCGCGGCCCAGGTAGGTTTCTCCAGATCGACACGGATTGTGAACTCTTTGCCCACCTGGAACAGGGCGGAATCGGACCAATCGCCAAACCAGTTCAGCACGCAGCGATTGAACAAGGCCGGCGATGTGGCGGCCCTATCCTTCAGACCATCGGTCGATGGATTCATCGTAAACACCACGTGCAGGTTACGCATGACCTGCTGCGTGAACCACTTGTACAGTTCGTCGCTTGAATCNCGGTGCGAAGGCGTGTTTGATACGAGCGGACAAACAGCCGGGAAGAAGTCCGGCGCGGCCCAGGTAGGTTTCTCCAGATCGACACGGATTGTGAACTCTTTGCCCACCTGGAACAGGGCGGAATCGGACCAATCGCCAAACCAGTTCAGCACGCAACGATTGAACAAGGCCGGCGATGTGGCGGCCCTATCCTTCAGACCATCGGTCGATGGATTCATCGTAAACACCACGTGCAGGTTACGCATGACCTGCTGCGTGAACCACTTGTACAGTTCGTCGCTTGAATCAAGCATCAGTCCTTCGCGCTGTGCGCCCTCCTTGCACTGCGTCATGAGCGTCGTGTACTCGTCGCCCTCAAACAATCCGGGCACTTCGCCGTTCGCTAACAGCGTGTTCATACGCTCGAGGAAACCCGAATCTAGCACGTTCGATTCATCCAGGATGAAGGCGATCTTTTCATCCTTGCAACCGGCCCGTCGCAGCACACACCGCAGATCCTCGTCGAAATCTTCGCTCGTGTACTTGTTGTGCACCTTAATCTGGAAGATGGACAATCCATTCATCCACGCGACAAAGCGGGACAGTGTTGTCTTGCCCGCACCCGAAACACCGATCAGCAACAGATGGCCCTGCGGCTGACGGAAGATTCGATCGATGCGCAGTACGTGCTCCAGCACCTCGTCGAACAGGACGAGCGGTACGTCGAGTTCCTCTTCGTAGAACACCTTTAGACGCGCCTTGACGTAATCGCGCAACTCGTCCCGATTAACCGGCATGTAGTCCTTCGACAGCCAGTTGCTGTAAAGTATCGGTCGGGTGAGTGCCTTCTCGCGATCTACGCTCGGGAAGTGTTTCGTTGCCACGAGATCAATGTTTTCGTTCGTCCAGCGACGTTCCGATTCTTCCACCAAACGATCCTGGAACAGACGCAGTGCCTCATGCGCCCACAAGCGCACCAGACCCTCGACCGGAAGGTTGTCCAGTGGACGAATGGCTTCACAGATACCACGCACCCAGCGTGTCATTTCACGTGGCGAGTACACGTAGTGCGGTTGCATATCCTGCGTGAAGCGATCTTGCGACGCGAGATAAAATTCGACCATCGCGTTCGTGAGCGGTTCGGCGTATCCGCGCAGATTCGGCATCAGGCGAAGCATCGCCCGGCTGAACGTGCCGTAGATTTGCTTGAGCGAAGTCTCACCCGGATAATCGACGTAGATGATCGGCACGTGACGCAGGAACCGATGGCTAAGTGGCTTACGGCCCGGATCCGTCGGCGGATTACAAGCACCAACGAACTGTATGCGCTCCAGCGATACCCACGACTGGTCGGCGGCACGATAGAATCCCTTATGCTCGACGAGCTGGCGCAGGAAGGAAATGACGCGCTGCGTACCGTACGAGTCCATATCGGGCAGATTGATTTCGTCGCAGAACAGTACCAACCATTTGCCGAGCTGCACCGGAGCCAGAACGACACCGTTCGGTGTCTTGCGGTACTCGCAGTAGTGATCAAACGTTTTCAGCAGCAGTTCCGGTGTAGTGGCGGATGAGAAATTCAATCCCACCACCTCCATGTCGGGCAGGGCACGAAGCGCTGAGAACAGTGTCATTGTTTTACCGGAACCGGGCGGACCGCAGAGTACGAGCGGCTTATGTTCCGCCAGCCAGGTGTACAGCAACGACTCATGGCGCACCGTATCCAGCGTTGGTACAACCACATCCGGTGCGGCTACCTTGTGGGTTTCGATCTCAATCACGGGCACCTTGTTCGACCACGGTACCCAATCGCCCTGGATGTTTACCTCGTAATCGATTATCGGATTGCCGCCCTGTGCGGGAAGCGTCACCGTGGTAATGCTGCGCAGGAAATCGCCCAAATCGGACCGAACCTTCAGCTTTGAATCGCCCGCAAACGACCACAGCATCGAGTAGATCAGCAGCTTCGGAATGTACTGCTCGAGCTGTTCCGGCGGGACGGGGAAATCGGGATGCTGTTGGTTAAAGGTCAGCACGTTCCTTGCACCTTGGTTCAGCATCGAAAACAGTGAACTTAGTGCCCGCAAACGGGTAAAGTCCATGATGTGTTCCTGACCCATCGCATACTCAAGACAGCGCACAACCAACCCGTCCGAGTTGAAGTACGGCTGCAGCAGCGCGGCAATCTCACGCTGAGTTTGCAGAGCGGGCGTCACTTCGTCCTCCTTCTCGGTGCTCTTCGATTGTCCGCTGAAGCTTTCCTCCTCACCGTCCTCTAGCGGAATGTGCCGCAAGCGTGACATATAGTTTTCGAAGATCATCTCCGTCGAGAGAACGTCCTCCGAGAACCAAACCATACCGCAACGTGATACGGTGGCCAGTGTAGCGTACTTTAGATCCTGCACCTCGAACATGATGCGCACGTTCGGGGGCAACGATAGACGCTCACCGTTCGGTAGCGTTAGCAGCTTGTTATCATCCAGCACGGAGTTAAGATTTTCCACCCATTCCGGATCGACATCACCATCGAAGATGATCCACTGGCGTTTGTTGATTTCGCCGCGCACATTGTCGATGATTTTGCGCAGTATGTGCGTGAACAAACCGTCGGTCCATTCGCGCGTATTCGGATCCAGCACACCGTACAGTGCTTCCTTCGAGATGGCTTTCGGGTCGATCACGTGCGCTACACCCTCGGTACCTTCGAAGCGCTCCAGCGCCTTTAGCAACACCTTCCAAGCGGATGATTTACCTGATCCGGACGGACCGACCATCATCAGACCGTGGTTAAGGTTCGAAATTTGATACAATTGCAGCACCTGAAACGGAGAATGAGCGATGGGGTACGATTAGAACATGCCATTTAAAACAAAGTATTTACTTGCTGGCTATAGCGTGTCCATTTTTTTGCCAAGCACATGTACAAGAAAACTGCAACGAGCAAGGGCTGTTAGCCACAAACTCAAGCCAACACACACACACACACACTCGCACACAAACTATACACAATTATTAATCGTCATTTTTACACGGTGGCAATAATGTGCGAGAGCAGATTCCATTAAACCAAGCGAATGAAATGCCTTTGTTACATTTAAATTTTGAATATATGAAATCCACAGTGTAAAAATGGAGAGGATGTTCAAAACAGAAAAAAATCAGAAGAAAATAAAATCAAGCACAACATAATCACAATGGAAACACAAACAGCAAAAGGATGGGTTCATATCGCAACAACAACGCAAAAGAAAGAAAGAAAAAAAAACTCATCAACACAAGCTGATATTTTACTTAGGCTTACAATTAATTGCACTCACTTTGTCAACCCACGTTTCGCCGAATCCCTGTTATTTTTTATGTTTAGTCAGGTTTCGGTAGGATGGCGATTTGGTTTTGGTTTTTGGGCATAGTTTTGTGGTTTTGTTTTGTTTAATGCGTTTTGTAAATAAAGCATCGGATTAGGTAAGAAAGAAAGGCACGTTAGTATATACGTCTTATGGTTGTACGGGAAAAGCCAACGAAGATATTAGTATTAGGCATAACTAAATTATACTGATGAAAAGGTGATACGGTTTTCCTTCTTATTTGATTGATGATAAGCGCAAAATGTTGTCTCATATCAATTAGTACGCAATGACTAACATTAGTGTGTACCGCGAAATTCAATCGATCAATCAATCTTATCTTAATTATGATTTTTCACATTCCATTTTTCCTCTAACAAGTGTTCCGAAAGGCGGAAAACAATGAGAAAAAATGGAAAAATTAACAGTCTCGATCGTAACTATAGCAAGGCGCATGAAGTAAGTTAGTGACTGTATAAATAATCTGTGATTCTTCCTTATTGGAAATTTGTTCGCTATTCCTTGACCCTCTTCCAGAAATATTTTCGTTACAGCGTGTATGTTAATGTAATAAGTAATTGATACAACCATCTTACCTTCTCCATCCAGGCGCCACCCTGCTCATCACCTTCCCCGCACACCAGATACTCCTCCGAGCAGACCTTACGGATTTCGTCCTTCAGGCCCTTCATTTCGGCACGCGTATAGCCCACGTTCGGGAACACATCGCTCAGCAGCGAAAACAGTAACGGAATATCTTCCGCCACCAGCTTCGGTACCATCGTTTCGCACACCGACTGAATGAGAATCTCCTGCTCGGGCAGATTCTCCGCAATCGACGCCTCGTCTATGTTCTCCTCGCCCTGCTGCTTCTTCGTATCCTTGATCTTCATAATACGATCGCGCTTCACATTACCAGCCGACACGAGCACGGATTTAAGCGCACGCAGCCCAAAATCGTAGTGCGATTGGTTGGATAGCTGCTCGTCGCAGAGCTTGAAGAACGGAACGATCTTGCACGCGAGCTTTTCCGCCGTACGGAAACCCTGGCTGAACAGCATCACCTCCGCAATCAGCTGACGGTCCGGTGTGGTCATTGCCAGCGAGCGGAACAGCTTCTTCAGATTGTCCGGCAGATTTGAACGGCCCGCATAGCCCGGATTCATCGTGATGAAGATGGCCATATCGGTGGAAACGCGCACCTGTTTACCGACCAGCTCGACCGTAATGCTCTGCGCGTCCCGGTTCGCATCCTGTTGCGATTTGAGCGCCTCCTGGATTGTTTGGATCTGTTGCGACACGGCAGACAGCATGCGCTCCTCGAGACGGTTGAACTCGTCGAAGCAACCCCAAGCGCCGACCTGACACAGACCAACGAAGATGCGGCCCATCGCCTGGAAATCGAACGTTTCGTCACAGTTGAAGACGAGCACGAAGCGGCCCAGCTGATTACCGAGCGCCTTCACCGATTCCGTCTTGCCGGTACCGGCCGGCCCGAACGGTGATCCGCCGAGCCGCGCCTCCAGGGCCTGCGTCATCGTCAGGTAGCAGCGATCGGTGAGCGGCGTCTGCACGAGCCGATCCTGCACGCCCAGATACTCGAAGCCGTAGTAGAAGCGCGCGTTCGCCATATGGATTGTCAGCTGCTGCAGCACCTCCGTTTGGCGCGGATCAAAGTAGAAGCGCATCTCACAGAGCCAGTGGAACGATTTCGGATTGTTGACACCGTGCACGATCAGGCGACGCGTGACGGTACGCTTGTGGACGAACTCGTTGATCAGATGTTCCAGCTTCTTCCGACGCAGCGGTGGCTGCTCTTGCAGTACCGAGTCGGCCAACACGTTCAGCGTTGCTTCAACCGTGGTGAGCACGCGGTGCAACGGTGTCTTATCCTTGCCATTGCCACCATTTCCACCATTGCCTTCGGACGTTTGTTGCAAAGCATTTTCGACGTCTTCCGACCAGAGGATTTGGGCCGCAAGTACAACGATCTGTGCTTGATACTTGTCGCACCATTCCATGTACTTCTGCGTATCGATAACATCCTTGAACTGCTTGATGTCCTGTACCGCTTGCGCTAGGTAGGAGGCAAGCGTGAAACGCATTTCCTTCTCCACCAGCGATAACCACTCGTTGATCTTCGGATGTTCGACCGTTGAGACCGGTTTGATGAAGCGAACTTCTTCGCCTTCGCGCGACGCTATACCCAAAATCACGGTGTTATCCTCATTCAGCAAGATGGAAGCAACGCCGGCAAACATTTTCTTGAAGTGCTTTTGCAGCCGGGCCACGTTTTTGCTGTTACCGATGATCTCCAGCAGATCCTCGTCTCCCACGAAGTAGAACCGCGGGAACGAGGTACGCTCGCGTTCGAGATATTCGCCAAGTGCTTTCTGGATTTTGCCCAACAAATCGGCCAAACGCTCGAGCGAACGCTGCACTGCTGGGATGTTCAGCACGTCCATCACTTTGGGCGATTTGGCAACCTTCTTCATCAGGCCCAAAAACTCCGAGCTAATGCTCTGGAAGCGTGATGTTTCGACTGGAAGCAGCGTTTTGATATCGGCACTACCGGAGAAGATACCTTCCAGATAAACCCAGCGACGCTGTACGTCGATCCACACGTCAAACAGGGAGTTGATGCGGTTCAGCTTCTCTTCCCAGGTCAGTGCTTCCTCCTCGAACACCTTATAGTACGGCGACAGCTTCATTGCGGCGACCGAGTTGATGTGCTCCTTCACCTTGTTGAACAGATCGTCCCAGCCACGGATGATGCGGCACTTGTTCTGATAGTTGATCAGATCCAGCTCGTAATTTTGCCAGCTTTCGCGCACCTGCTTCAGGAACTCCTCGAGTGCCATTTCGCCCTGTGCCACCAGTATGATGTCCTTCACAATCGATTCGTTCTTCAGCAGATTGACGTCCCATACCTGGCCGAGCGTTAGATCCGATAACACCCAGCTGACACGCAGCTGCTTCGTCAGCTGCTTCCAGTGACGCTCCTTGAGGGCATCCGATTTTAGCTCCACAATCATCATGTTCACCTTGATGTAGCTCTGCAGCAGTTTCTTAACGTACTCGTAGCTTTCATACATGCGCAGCCGAGCGGGCAGTTCCTTCAGTTGATTCATCATCGCTTCCAGCGATTGGCGCAGCTTACGTGGCTGTACCGATAACCATGGCTTTTCGCGCGTCTCATCAATCTGAGCCCACACCTTGGACAGTTCGCTCCATACGCCACGCAAATCCTGCAGCTCTTCCAGCACGACCGACATACGCTCGGTGCTGTTGTTCGGGATGGCCGATTCTTGCAACTCGAGCGCTTCCTTCGCCTTTGCCACGTTGTCGCGTTCTTCCTTCAGACGGGAGAACTTAGTCTCGAAGATGTGCAGCTGCTGCAATGCATCGTCCGGCCGGGTACGGCCACCGGTCGGTTTGTTCTTCTCCCAATCGTTCAGGAAGTCGACCGTGCGCGTTTCAACAGCCTTATCCTCGGCCACAATCTTTGCCTGCAAGCTGGCGACCTGCGTTTGTATAGCAGAATCCTTGCGCTTCATGATCTCATTAAATGCCGACCATTCGCCTTCGATGTTGTCCACGTGCAGCCAATTGTTCGGGAACTGGAAGCGCTGCCGCTCGAGGATGCGTTGTGCCTCGCGGTACACCTCAACCTGCTTATCCCACACGAGCATTTCCTTCTTCAGCGACTGCACGTACGTGATGAAGCAAACGGCATCGGATGTGCTAGCGGCTTCAATGCTTTGCTGCTCCAGATCGCTACGGCTCTTGGACACCTTCGTGTGGAACGTGCTCATCTCGTTGCCGAGCAGTTGGCCAAACTTGCTGAGCGCCTCCTTGTGCCAGGAGTCGTACTTGAGCGTTACCTTCGCCTGTACCTTCGCGTAATCGATCACAATCGGTCCGTATGCGCGCCTAGTATCCGAGGTATCGAAGGTGGTTCGCGATNGACTGCACGTACGTGATGAAGCAAACGGCATCGGATGTGCTAGCGGCTTCAATGCTTTGCTGCTCCAGATCGCTACGGCTCTTGGACACCTTCGTGTGGAACGTGCTCATCTCGTTGCCGAGCAGTTGGCCAAACTTGCTGAGCGCCTCCTTGTGCCAGGAGTCGTACTTGAGCGTTACCTTCGCCTGTACCTTCGCGTAATCGATCACAATCGGTCCGTATGCGCGCCTAGTATCCGAGGTATCGAAGGTGGTTCGCGATTTCTTGATATCGTTCAAGCACTTGATCCACAGATTGATGTCCTCCCCGAGACGTCCGTACAGCATATCCGCCTGCAGATCCCACAAGCTCTGGTAGCGTAACCATTCATCCACATAACTACGCACATCGCCGATCTGATTCTCGATCGCAGCATAAGCCCCCTCCAGCGGGTCTGGCTTGTTCGGAAGTTTCGTCAGCAAATTGCGGTAGGTTTGCGAAACCGGCTTGTCAAGCCCGACCTGGTAGCGCGAACTTTGCAGCCGGGTCTGGGACGTCACAATCGCTTCCCAGGCAAACAGTTGCTGCATGATCTGGAAACGAGCTTCCTCGATCGATGGATACAGATACATCTGCTGGTTGGTGATACGAATCTCGTGAATCGCTCGCTGAATCTGCGGATCACCACCGGGGCGAATCGTGGGCTGCGTTGGGGCGTCCGTGTCCATCGAAAGATCAAGCTCTTTCTTGTTGCCCGTAAGCGCATCGGTCCACGCCTGTATACCAGCCTGCAGGCGCATTGCCAGCTTCTTCTCAACCTCCTCATCCAACCGGGCGACCCAAACGTGCAGGTTCGAGTACTGCTTTAGCGACAAATCATCGACGGCGTGCTGAATCTTGGAAAGAATGTCCGCAAAGGTGGCCGCACTGTACGGGCACGTTTCGAGCGAACGCACATCCACGTCCAGCTGCTCTTCCACCACCAGCAGATCCTCAACCTTCTCCTGGAACGACACCACATTCTCCGAAAGGCGTTGCACGTACGGATCCAGCTTGTAACTCTCCCAAACGAGCGCAATACCTTCGGAGATCAGTGACAGAACCTCCTTCCGCAGTCCAGCCACCAGCGGAATGATGCTGGCCCGATCTTCAATCTACGTTGGGCAGGGAAAAGGAAAAACAAATGTTAGAAAATGGTGTACATGTTTATCCAACAAACATAAGCGAATAGTTGTATTTTTTTTCGAACATTTGAATTAAATTAATGTAGAACACAATTTGATGTAGTCGTTTCGTGCACAACAATAGAGCATAACTACTATAGAGAAAGCGAAATAATCTAAAACAGTTACAACAACATCTAGGACGAACACATGTTGAAGCGAATTTTGAATATTTTGTTGTCGATTGTTTTTCGTATCATTTGGACACTGAAATACTTTGTCAATTTATATGATGTATAAAGTTAAACAATTTTCAAAATTTATGTAAACAAAACAAATTCAAGATAGCAGCAAATCAGAAAACATAAAATCTACCAAAATTGCCCCTTTAACAGGTAAATGCATAAAACATAGGCAAAGTAGAACGTAAGAAAATGCAGAAAGGCTAATTACGATAGAGGCAAAGAAAAACACAAATTAGCAGCGTCTCATTCCGCAAAGGCATTAAAAGGAAGCAATAACTCAAAAAACGACAACCATTCAATACGTTCGAGTACACAAAGTAGTAGTATACGGGCAACGGAACAAGTACAGTTGGCGGTAGCAGCAGACAGCAGATAAAGAGAAGAAAAAAAAATATGGTCAAACGAAGGAAACGAAATGAACGAGAGCAAAACTTAAGCCTTCTTGTAACAGGCGCAAAATGCTATAAGAAAAAACTGTTTTAGCGGTTCGCTACCTTAAATACTGAATTTTGTGCTAATGTCCTATTGTTTAGCTGCATGGAAGAACAAATTAAGGATACAAGATTCTTACTGTGACTGAAAACGGTAGACTTCTAATGTAGATATGGTTGTGTGTTAGTATGTTCTGGTTTTGTTTTGGTGTGTTTTCCAACAAAACAGTGAAGTGATGGAGTACAAGCACAATTTCGTCACATTGAGGAGAATAATTTTGAACTTTGGCCAAACACGAGTGTAGGAAAGTAAATGGAATGATATGTAACATGATATGGACCGCCATTTCAAACGGTGACGGTTATTTTATGGCTTTGTGAAAAGGGGCATTTTACTTTGGGGCAGAAAGTTGGCGAAGATTAGAAGACAAATTGTATAGAATAAATGATAAAATGGTTGTCGTACGGTCATCCCTCACTTACCTTCTCTAGTGTCCGCTCGTACGTACGAATGCTTTCGATCAGCGAGATCGCAAACGGATACAGCTGATTGGCCTGATGCGCCTTGTTTACGATGGCCAGTGGTACGCGGAAGCCCAAGCTTTTCAGGTTACGCACCTCCTTGTAGAGGGTGATAATTTCCGGCAGGAAATTTACCCTCAAACGCCACGTATTGCCTCGTCCGGTTCTGGAGCGTGTGGCTTCGATGGAGAAAATGCGTCCCGTGATGCCCGTATTGCGTTCCTGCACCTTACGGGCCCAATCCTGGAACACCTCGGCAGTGGAAAGCTTCGCCCGGAAGCTGTCCCCATCCGCTTTAAGCTTCTGACCATCGATATGCGATTCCCAGCCGCGGCCCAGCACGTCTTCGACGCGCTTAAGATACATCGTCAGCTGGTTATCGATTTGACGTGCCCAAATGATCGATCCGGCCACGGGCGGCAAATCACGTACCACCGACAATCGGCAACTCTTGCTTTGCGGGTATTGCACCTGAAAAAGGAAACCGAAGAAATTAGTTGGCAGATAACTGTATATCCAGCTTGTCTCACTTACCTTGAATTTCTCATGTAACGCCTCAATATCATCCTTCACACGCTGGATCAGCTGCGTCTGGTACTCGCGTATCGCACCTCGAATGTGAGGCCGCACGAACAGAGCGTTGAAGCGTGAAAAGATGCGGAACATTTCGTTCGCATTCTTCGCCGTACCGAGCTGATCGCGCAGATGCGCCGTAATGCGTGCCTCCACCCGATCGATGCGCTCCTCGTACCGCTTAATCGCTGCATCCCACGCTTCCGAACCCTCCTTCGAGATGTCCAGACACTCTATCTCCTTCACATTCTCGTACGCCAGATTAACCTCCTCGATGGCGTTTGCATCGGCCGTATCGAGACTGTAAGGTTGCTTTCCTTCCCCACCGACACCGCTGTCACTCGCAGCGGAGAGAGCGGGCTGACGAGAAGGACGTAGCACTCGCACGATCACCGTACGCAGCTGCTCGTGCTGCCGACGGAACTTGCGCATATGCTCCATGCGTTGCTGTAGGATCTTGTGCGCTGGTGAGATACGCCACACCATCTTAATGTGCTCGTCGCGCTTACGCTTGACGATTTCACGCAGCGTACCGAGCAGCTTGTCGTACTCGTCGTCCCAGCAGCTGAACACTTCGAAGCATTGGTTCATTACCCGTTCGAACTCGTCGAAAGGAATGTGCATCAGACGACGCGTACCGAGTACCTTCAGCAGCTGCTGGCTCAGATCGCGCGAGATAGCCTCGATCAAACGCAGACAGCGCTGGATCGGGTACTTGGTGTTACGGATCTTACGCAAATGGTTGAAGATCGAATGGACCGCCTGCCGTATCTTATCGAGCTCGGTAGCCGAAAGCAGATCGTTGATCGGGAAGTCCTTCATCAGCGGATTGTAGTCTGCGACCATCGCCAACGTTTGCTTCAGCCCGGTGTCCGTATCGAACGAGACAGTCGCGTGGAAGCGCTTGCCGTGCTTAAGGATGTTGAGCGTCAGCGCAACTTCCGGTGATTCACGCTTTTCCTGAATACGGTGCAAAGCCCGCTCCAGATTCAACCAGAACGAAATCTCTTGCAGAGCCGTCCCGGAAGATGGATCACGGTCCAGCTTCGTCACCTTCTGGATCTCCTTGATCCACCGGTTCACCCCGTTCTGCAGCGTGTTCAGGAAGGTCGAATCTTGCACCTTATCGCCAAAGTCCGTTATCTTGGCCTTGCGCTGCTCGTCGGCACACTTCTTCACGACCTGCGCCACCGTGCTGTTAATGTTGAGCGTCACCTCCGGAATGTCGATGTTTTGCTGCAAATGCAACAGTCCCATCTCCAGTTCAGCCAGCTTCTTCTCAACCGACGGTGCCATCTTATCGCCATCACGGTCCGCCCGGCCCGATTCCTTCACGTAGCTCTTGAAGTACGGTGCAAGCGTTTTGCTAATGAACGCGTGCAGCGTCTCGTACGGCGAACCCTCGGAGAAATTGATCAGCCGCACCTGCGAGTGAATCGATTTGTCCGCTTCGATCAGTCCGCCACGCTTGATGCACACCAACGATGCCATACGCTGGTTGGTGAAGTGGACATCGTTACCGAAGTAGTACGTAATGGAGTCTTTTTCTTCCTCACCCTCTGTCGGTGGTTCATTCTCGTCATCTGTAGTACGATAGAAGACCCAAAAAAACAATAAACGATTGCAATCATTTCGGCACTCAAGCATCCCGACGGATGTGAGTCATCACCGTTAGGAAAAAAAAACTTTCATTCGTCGNTGCAGAGCCGTCCCGGAAGATGGATCACGGTCCAGCTTCGTCACCTTCTGGATCTCCTTGATCCACCGGTTCACCCCGTTCTGCAGCGTGTTCAGGAAGGTCGAATCTTGCACCTTATCGCCAAAGTCCGTTATCTTGGCCTTGCGCTGCTCGTCGGCACACTTCTTCACGACCTGCGCCACCGTGCTGTTAATGTTGAGCGTCACCTCCGGAATGTCGATGTTTTGCTGCAAATGCAACAGTCCCATCTCCAGTTCAGCCAGCTTCTTCTCAACCGACGGTGCCATCTTATCGCCATCACGGTCCGCCCGGCCCGATTCCTTCACGTAGCTCTTGAAGTACGGTGCAAGCGTTTTGCTAATGAACGCGTGCAGCGTCTCGTACGGCGAACCCTCGGAGAAATTGATCAGCCGCACCTGCGAGTGAATCGATTTGTCCGCTTCGATCAGTCCGCCACGCTTGATGCACACCAACGATGCCATACGCTGGTTGGTGAAGTGGACATCGTTACCGAAGTAGTACGTAATGGAGTCTTTTTCTTCCTCACCCTCGGTCGGTGGTTCATTCTCATCATCTGTAGTACGATAGAATATAAAAAAAAAATCAATAAACGATTGCAATCATTTCGGCACTCAAGCATCCCGACGGATGTGAGTCATCACCGTTAGGAAAAAAAAACTTTCATTCGTCGCTTTTCTCGCTCTCTTTCTCTCTCTCTCTCTCGTGTGACACACCCACCATCGGTGTTCGTATGGAAGCAAAGATCTGATGACGTGATCTGCCACCTGTGTCTTCCTCCCACATTCCTACCTTTGAAACAGTTACGCTGGATGTACAGTGCCTGCGTCTGCGGATCGGAGATGAACTTTCGAATGCAGTCCTGATTAACGCTATCCTCGAGGGCAGCGTTCAGCGGACCAAACGATTTCATATCGTCCTCCGGCAGCAGCACCGTAATCGCCTTCCGGAGATAGTTGGAAAAGTTATCGAAATCGATAATGGCTACGGTCTCCGCCTCCACGGATGGTGGCTGCTCGCTGCCCATGCTGGGCATCGTTGTTTCGAGCGAGTCGCCCATGGTGGTGCTAGCGACTTATTAGCGTAGCCGTAAAGTAAATGTTTCAACGTCTCACAACACACAAAATTGTTCGTTTAATTCACTTTTCACACACAAAATGGAAATTTTGGAACGCGCAGACACGTCCGCACGTCGCAAAAATGGGATCAAAGTGAAAAAAGATGGCGTCCTTGGAATCCGGCTTGTTTGACGGGCGTGGTAGTTTATATGACCTTGGCGAAGACTTTGNGCTGGGCATCGTTGTTTCGAGCGAGTCGCCCATGGTGGTGCTAGCGACTTATTAGCGTAGCCGTAAAGTAAATGTTTCAACGTCTCACAACACACAAAATTGTTCGTTTAATTCACTTTTCACACACAAAATGGAAATTTTGGAACGCGCAGACACGTCCGCACGTCGCAAAAATGGGATCAAAGTGAAAAAAGATGGCGTCCTTGGAATCCGGCTTGTTTGACGGGCGTGGTAGTTTATATGACCTTGGCGAAGACTTTGATACGGGATGCTTTTGAGGAGAAATCTCTCTTGTCCAATAATTTCACGTTGATTATGTTGCATGCTGGAAGTGTGATATAGAAAAAATAATTTTAAAGTTAAATAGCTCAGCAAACCATTATTTAAATAATCGAAAAGCATTTTTTTCCGTTCACAAATTGCGCAAAACGTTGCATTTGAAATACGAGTATTTGAACGAGGTATCGTAAACGTCCCGTTTGACAAATGTTCGGAATTGTTGTAAGCCAAAAAAGAAGAAAAAAGAATAAGATCGTTCATACTGCTAGGGTAGAATGGAGTTTTATTTTAATTTGGAGATTGTTTCAATCAATTATTTCGCATAATCATTCCACATTTTGTTGGAAGAAGACTTGATTAAGGTAAAAATCTGGAAAATAATTTTAGTTACCTAAATAGGTATTTTTTAGATGTTACGTTGAAAAAGAGGCCGAATAAGCGCGTTAAGAATAATGTGTTAAAATGATACGATTGATCAAATCAAAAGTATCAACATCGTGGAAGTTTTCAATGGTTTAATTTGAAAACAAAGAAAAGTGATAATTTCTGGTGTGTTTCGTGGCGGGCAGACAACTTTTCCTTGTAGCGTTTAGTCGATTGTTGATCGTGTTGTTTCACGGTCTGAGCGAGATGCAGGACGTTGTTTACGGCAACAATCGATCAAACTGAACAGCTGATGCCGGCTTTTGCATGGCAATCGCTCGTTTGTTGTGATTCTCTCATTCGCAATTGCAAATCGGTCGAGCATCGCGTTTGACGTTTGTGACTCGTTATGTCATCGTGAGAAAAAGTTTGTTGTGGTTTATTTCGCTCGGTCGAAAAACATGCGTTTTCCTCACGGTTCGTGTTTGGGACGATGGCTAAAAGGGCGAAGATATTTCTGTTCCGCTGTTGGAGATTTGACGGTAAACCAGTGTTTGTATAAGAAGCAAATAAAATGTCATAATGTGATCCCTTGCTTTTACAGGCATGCAGGGAATTATCACCGGAGATGAAACACCAGATGGAAGAGAAGTGGCACAACCAGCTAGGAAACAATCGATTCGATCCGTCTGATACGACAAAGCCCAAACGTTACGTGCTCGCAATGTTCCCGTATCCTTCCGGCAACCTGCACATGGGTCACGTTCGCGTGTACACAATCAGTGACGCAATGGCCCGGTTTTACCAGCTCAACGGTGCTAACGTTCTGCATCCGATGGGATGGGACGCGTTCGGTTTGCCGGCGGAAAACGCTGCCATACAACGACAAATTCCGGCCAATACGTGGACCCAGCGGAACATAGGTGAAATGCGCAAACAGCTAGAAATGCTTGCGTTCAGTTTCGACTGGGAGCGCGAATTTGCGACCTGTGAGCCGGAATACTATCGATGGACTCAGCACCTGTTTCTAATGTTATTCAAGGATGGGCTAGCTTACCAACGGGAAGCGCTCGTAAATTGGGATCCGGTTGATAAAACGGTGTTGGCTGATGAGCAGGTCGACGATAATGGTTGCTCCTGGCGTTCGGGAGCAAAGGTCGAGAAAAAGGTACTCCGGCAATGGTTTGTCAGGACGACAACATTTGCCAAACCGCTGCTAGACGGTTTGAGTGATCCAGAGCTGGAAGATTGGAAAGATATCATAAAGCTGCAGCGTCACTGGATCGGCGAGTGTGAGGGATACGCGTTTGAGTTGCCACTAGTCGGAGATCATCAAATGAAGAGCGTTTCCGTTTGGACCCGTGAGCCGGAGGAATTAAGAAAAGCTATTTTTATCGCTTTGCATCCCACAAATCTTTTGAACAGCGCTAAAAACAACGAATGCAAGCTGGAAAACGTCATCGTAAAGAATCCTTTTACCAATAAGGTGCTTCCGGTGATCGTAACGGAACAGATTCCCTTTCCGGAGGGATGTGACACTTACCTAGCAGTCGATAGTGAACAGAATCGCAATCTAGCAGTTAAAATAGGCTTAAATTTTGATTCAGAAGCGAAGGCAAACGATGAAAGTAACGCTTCCGGTGAGGAAATACTTCAGCAAGCTCTTACCAAAGGAATCGGTGGCCATCCGGTGAGTTCGAAGCTACGCGATTGGCTCATTTCACGGCAACGCTTTTGGGGAACACCGATACCTATTATTCATTGCCCCAGTTGTGGGACGGTTCCGGTACCGGAGCAAGACCTTCCCATACAACTGCCCACGGAATCTATAGGAGTTCCGCTGGCACAGAATGAGCAGTGGCTAAAAGTGAGCTGTCCTTCCTGTCAGCGTACCGACTGTCGACGGGAGTCTGACACCATGGACACGTTTGTCGACAGTTCGTGGTACTTTTTACGTTTCATGGATGCCCACAACAAGCAGCAGATGTTCGATCGTACGCTTGCCCATCGCTTGATGCCAGTGGATCTTTACGTCGGTGGAAAGGAACATGCCGTGCTGCATCTGTACTATGCACGCTTCGTCGCCCACTATCTGCACAGCAAAGGACTTCTGCCGACGACGGAACCGTTTAAGCGGCTGCTCGTACAGGGCATGGTGATGGGTCGCTCGTATCGTGTGGCTAACAGTGGGAAGTACATTCCGGCACAGGAGGTCGAAGTGGTGGACGAGAAGCAGAACAAAGCGATCGAACGGGCAACGGGCGAACCGGTTACGATGCTGTGGGAAAAGATGTCCAAATCGAAGCTGAACGGTGTCGATCCGCTCGACGTTTTGAGGGAGCATGGATGCGACACGTTACGATTGATCCTGTTGGCTGATGTGGCACCAACATCGCACCGCAACTGGTCGGAAGCGAGTAGGTAGCGGTATCTCAATCGACCATTAGCAATGTACTATTCCGGTGTGTTTTTCTTTTTCCAGCTTTCCCTGGTATTTTAAACTGGCAGAAGCGTCTGTGGATGACGCTGCACGATTTCCGGGAACTTCGGGCAAAAATCAACTCTGAAACTAGCGCACCTCCTGCGACGCCAGAGTTCACGGAGCAGGAACACAAATTGTGGGACGCTCGTAATTATTTCACGGCCGGTGCCACCTTCAACTATCGGCACTCGCACCAGCTTAGTGTGGGCATATCGAAGATGCAGGGCCTAACGAACGCTATCCGGCGTGCCACACCGGATGTGGTCGCGTACGGGCACCAGTACGAACGAGCACTAGCCGCCCAGATCATTATGCTCGCCCCAATGGCACCACATTTCGCAGCGGAACTATGGCAACAGCTTGCTACTGCGCCGCATCGTGCAGAACGGCAAGCAACCAAGAGCAGTGGCGCGCTCCGATGGGATGGTACGGTGTTCGATCAATGCTGGCCAGCGATAGATGAAGATTTTCCACTCGATCTTACGTTTAAGGTACACGATGATCACAGTTTGCATGCTTTCTTTCTTTATTGTAATTAATGTTTTCGCTTCTTTTTAGATAAATGGTGCAGAATGTTGCATACTGAAAATTCCGGCCAAGCGCTTCAATCAGCTAACGCATCAGGAATCGCTCGATTTAGCACTGCGGCAGGAACCGATAGTGAAGTTGATCGGAAAGCGTCCGCTCCGGACGAGCGATTTCGTGCTCTATCCAAGCTGCGAAGCAATACTCAACGTAGATCTCGACCGGGCCATTCTCGAGGAGGGACAGAACGGCCCAGAAACGGCCAAGAGTAAAAAGGAAAAGAAGGATAAGAAGATGAAAAAGAAAAAGTCGCTACAGGTGCTCCACATTGGGTAAGCTGGCGAGCCCCCTGGTCGGATGATGTGATAGACAAAACAAGCAAAGAAAAAAAAAACACACACACACACGCCATAAACGTACGAGGCCGCATTCGGTATGTGCTTTATTTGCATTTTACACAAAAAAGACGTTTTTAATAAATATCGCATGGTACGTTGGCGGGATACAAAAAATCAACTGGGAGCTTGGGTGGAAGGTGTGGCATTGTCAGTAGTGGTAAGGTAAAGTGTGTGTGTATGTGTGTGTGTGTCACTTGCTATGCTATTATTGCACTGGAACTGTTTATCAATTAACTAGTAAACGCGCGAGCGAGTTAATGGCAGCGACGATCGGCCGTGCCCTTGGGCCGGGGTGACATACTGCTGGTGGTCCTTCCAAAGGGAGGCGGGGCTACCTAAAAAAGGTGCTGACGGTCTGCCGTGACCGTCCGCTGAACACATGGTGTCTTGTCCGGGGCGCGCGTCCGACCTGGCGACCATCACTTGAGCAGCTCCACCAGCATCCCCTTCACGTACACGTCGATCTGGGAGTAGTCGATCAGTGTGTTGCGTATCATTTCGAGCAGCAGCACCGGCCACATCGTTTCGAGCCGCTGCAGCTTCTCGACCGCGTTGCAGGTGTTCTCGAGCATCTTGGCAAAGTACGCCTTGCCCTTCGCCCGCATCACCGTATCGTCCTGGGTGGTGCTGTGCTTCTTCCACTGCAGGGCCTCCTTGCCGACGATGTTCTTGAGCGATGGGTCCGCCTGCATCAGCCACTCCTTGGCGGTCATCTTGGAGGCGTGCGCCGTCTCCTCGAGGCGCAATCGCTGCAGCAGCGGCTGCAGAAGCCCTTCCGGGAGGGACCACAGCACCAGGTCGGACAGGCCGGCGTACGTAGCCTCGGCGGTTTGCACCTCCTCGGGCGTCACCTCGGTCCCGTTCACCTGCTTCAGGCCCCAGTGTGACAGGCGGTAGATGGCGTAGCTGCGCCACGGTCGCGCCGCCAGCGGGTTGCCCTCCGGGTCGATCGTCAGCGACGCGATGCCCTGGCTTTCGGCGAGCGCATTGATCTGCCCGAGGCAGGTAATGTTCGTTTCGCGAAAGATAAAATTTTCCGCATTGACGAACCGCACCTTGATCCGGCAGAGGATGGCCGTGATGCTGTTGAAGTTGATGTAGCTAAACTTGACCGTGTGCACGTCGCACGCCTTCTGCATGTTCCACTGCTTGTCGATGAACCGGAGCGCACCGAGCCCGTACACGTTCAGGTAGCGGCCACAGATCTCGATCAGATAGTCACCACCCTGTTCACGTTCGCGTTCGCCCGATTTGCCCGACTTGCCCGTACCGGTGCTGATCGTGGGCGGACCGTAGTTGCTGCTGGGTATGGCTGCGTACGCACCACCGGTGCCACCGGCCGGGCCGGCACTCGCCGCCTGTGCGCCCCCGTTGGACGCGCTGGCCAGGTTGGACGTATTGGCGAGGCTGGTTGCGGTGGAGGGAAGGGCGGTGTTGCGGGCGGTCTGCGTCCGGGAGAGTGTTCCGGTGCCGTACCGCTTGATGGGTGTGCTGAGCTTCGTTTTGTGCGTTCGGCCACGTTCGGCCGCTAGGGAAGAGGTGTGCCCACTCGTACTACCTCCACTGCCACTACCACCACCGCTACTACCACCACCACTGCCACCGCCACCACCCCCAGCTGAACTACTACCAGCCGAATCCGTGGTGGAGCCGGTGGAGTCGGAGTTCGAGGAAGCGATGGTAATCACCGACTCGGTTGCACTTTTCGCCGAGAGCGTCGACAGGGTGGACAATTTGTCGAGATTGGCTTCGTCCGTTGTCTGACTAGTGTCCGGTTGCGGTTGGTCATCCGCCACAGCTGCAGGGAACTTTACCTCATCGACTCGCGGAGCGATATCCTCCAGCACGGGAACATCCGAGGACACGGCAGCCTCACTCTTGTCCGCTGTGTCTTCTGTCACCATATCGGTTGCAGTCACTATCCGCTCGGTGTCACATTCTTTGTCCGGTGTGGAGTTCGAACTGTAGGCTACCAGCGTCGTCTGCTTCTCCATCTCTTTCTCGAGATTCAGCTGCTCATCGTTGTCCGAACTGAAGCCGCTGGATACGCTGGAATCGGCGTGCGTACCAACACCGGACGCAACGGGGCAACCTTCGCCCTCGCCCGGTTTGGCGGTGGATTGTTCCAGAAATGGGGCCAATATCGGTGGCAACCGAAAGTACTCTTCACCGCCCTGCTCAGACACCTGCGAGCTGGAGTTGTCTTGGGAGGAAGATCGAACCAACGGTTTCCGGTTGGTGGCTTTCTTCCCATTCGCCATCCGAGGTCGTGCCGGTGTGCCACCCTGTGACATCCCGTTCGCCGCGTTACTCTTGCGAATCAATTTCTCTCCAATGGTAGTGGTCGGACCACCATTCTCCGCTAGTGACGCATTGTTAGCTGAACCTGGCTCTAGGAGCAGATCCGCATCTTTCGGGATAGTTCCATTGGCAGTGAGTCGTTGGGCACCGCGTGCAATGACGGTCGATTGTTGCGAACGGAGCAGCTCCCAGTTGGTGCGCGCGTTCGAAATGATCTCCTCCCGTCGCATACTTTGACACACG
Source organism: Anopheles rivulorum (assembly GCA_018908115.1). Classification (NCBI taxonomy): domain Eukaryota; kingdom Metazoa; phylum Arthropoda; class Insecta; order Diptera; family Culicidae; genus Anopheles; species Anopheles rivulorum. Next base: position 17,290,453 of record STHB01000004.1, read on the forward strand.
TCCGATGACAGGTTGGAGTACTTGCTGTCGGAGAGTTCCTTGTTTTTGCGCCAGGCCGAGGCAGCCCGGCGCACCTGCTCGGTAATCTGCATCTGGCTGAGCGAGACCAGCCCGGGCAGGTAACTGACGAGAAAGGACACACAATCGCCCGCGAGCGACACGGGATTGTTCTCGATCGTGACCTCCTTCAGGTTGATCGCTTTCGCGATCGCCGACATGTCCTCCACGCACTGGAGATCGTTATGGCACAGCCAGAGCCGCTCGAGGTTGTGCAGATCGTCGAAGCCGAATATCTTCTTGATGCGGTTCCGCTTGAGGTTGAGCTCCTTCAGGCTGAACAGACCGGCGAAATCTTGCGCCTGTATATGGCGCAGTGCATTGCCGGCGAGGTTGAGCGACTTCAGCTCCTGCAGCTGGTTGATCTTGCCCGTAATGTTGTTGATCTTGTTGCCGTGCAGGTCCAGCACGCGCAGCGTACTCTTGAGCGACACCAGCCCACCGATGTCCGTGATTCGGTTTTTGCCCAGAAGTAGCACGGTCAAACTCTTGAGCCCATCCAGACAGGAGATCTTCTCGATCTGGTTGTCGTACAGATCGAGAAACACGAGATTGCTTAAGTTGTAGCGCGTCACGAAGGTACTGCAGTTCGTCGGCACTACACTCTCGGCCGAGGGCGTTAGCTGACCGTTGTTCGTTGGAGTTGTTTTGCCACTGTTGGTCGCACTGCCATTGCTGCTGGAATGGCCATTGAAGTAGTCCTGCTCACCAGCCGGACTGCCGGCAGGCAGTTCGCTAATGTTGCTCAGGTTGTCGATGCTGAACGAAGGTACAAGCAGCAGCTTGCCGGCACGCATTTTAAGCATCCCGTTCGATGGGCCACCAGCAGTCGGTTGACCGGTCGGACCACCGGTTAGAAACATGCTTGGCCCACCGATGAAGCTGTTAGACTTTTTGAGCAAACTTTTCTGATGCGCCGTAATGGCGATCGGTGCCGTGGAAGAGGAAGATGCGTGGGCCGAGGGTTTCTGGAGATGGGGTGACACACCGGACATTGGCCCGGTACTGGCCGGTGGCTGCGGTTGAACCGATACGGTTTGCGAACCGGACTGCTTGGTGCCGATCGTAAGCTTGCTTTGGATAAAGCTTCCGGCCACCGAACTGCTGCCGGTGCCGGCTACACCCGGTGGCCCGAGCGTGGCTAGATTCGGCCCCATCAGCAGCTGACCGCGGGACGTTGACTTCTGGCGCAGGAACTGTTTGGCGGAGGGTTTGGTAGTTCCGTAAGCCGTCGACGGTGGTCCACCGGTGGCAACGGACGGCCCATTCGTTGGTGTGCCGCTGGGCGAAGGTTTGGTCGGTGTCGGTGGACTGCTGGCTGCCGCCGGGTAGAGCGCACTGGCCGGCTTTAGCTCACCACCATTGATCACGCAGTGGGCACCGGCGATCCCTGGAGCGCCCGGGTGATGCAGATTGTTGTTCGGATCCGCTTCCGGTGGGATGTGGAACGCGTTGATCAGGTTGTGCTGCAGCGAGAGCAGCCGCAGGTTCGGCTCGTCCTCGATCAGCGGTATCGAGCTGAGCCCTTTCCGGTCGAGATTGACCCGGTCCGGGTGCTTTTCGCGATCCTTCTGCGATCGCCGTATGCTCGGCACGCCATTCTGCACGATCAGCGTACTGTCGAGGGGTGGCGTTTCCGCATACCCGGCCAGCAGCTGTTGGCCGGTCGTATCGAGGAGGGCTTGCGAGAGTGGTGGCGCTGCCGGTGGCGATGGCGACGGTCCGTAGCTGCCACGCTCACTGATCGGTTCCGGTCGGACCGGACCCGGATGGATCCGTTGCTGGCGATTGTAGTCGGCTGCGGCCGCTGCCGTAACCTTGCGCAGATACGACGAGCTAAGCGTACTGTGGGACCGATGGAACGTGCGCAGCCGGGTGGAATGTCCGGCGGCGAGAACGATGTTGGTGCCGCCGGGACCGTTTGCACCGCGGGTCGTGAGCTTTGGCACGACGGATTCGATCTTGAGCAGTGAGTTGTGGGCGGGTCCGACACCACCGACAGCTGTAGAGCTGGAGGATGCACCCGTACCGATGATACCATCGTTGATGTGTATGCCGGACTTGCCCCGTATCTTCGGCGTACTCATTGGCGCTTTGGCGGGCTGACCTGCTTATCTTTGGCCGCCTTGCTAACCTTGCTTTGTATGCTTGTGTGGATGTGTGGGGGGAGGGGGGAGGTTAGAGGGAAGGGGGGGGGGGGGCAGTTGTTTTTGTCGCGAATTGACCGACTTAACCGTTCGTTGGCCTCCTGCAGCGATGTCTGCCGTACGAAATCGTCACGCACACGTACGGTACGGCTGGTCGGTATATTGTCATCGTCTTCCGGTGCAGCCCCCAAAAACACAATCGAAACCTCGGCGTGCTAACGACACCAACGAAGAGAAAGAGGGAGAGAGAGATAGAGAGAGAGAGAGAAAAGGAACAAACAAACGAAAAAAGCAAAGGAAAGGGTAAGAAATCTTTTCCGCGACAATATCAACACGGACGAGAGCGTGTCTTCGATGGTCGATGGTGATATGGGTGTTTGTCGCACAGAAAGGATAAAAGTCCTTCACCCGCTGACGGTCGTGACGATGATGGTGATGATGTTGATGTGCCTGTACCTAAAACCGCCACCGGTCCCACTGTGTACACACCAACGACACTCGCTTGCTTGCGGTGTAGTTGTGATGCAGTAGTCACCGTTTTTGTAATTCATACGCTTCATAAAGTTGTTTATGATGACTACAACCTCCCCGGAGGGTGGGTGAACGGGTGGATGCCCGGGTGATCCACGTTTCACCTGTCCCTTAACTGCGTTCCCTTCGCCACACCCGTTACCCGCTGCACTACCGACAGACAGAGGACGACGGACGGAATTCCTTCCGCACCGTCTGTCATCCTTCCCCACTCACTCCTCCTTCTCCACCACCCAACCCACCCACTAGTCGCGGACGTACCCGTTTCGAAGGATAATGGTGCAAAATCAATTGAATGCCGAAAAACTTTCGTGACCGATTTTCCCGACCCGGCCCGAAACGGCAAAACTTGGCGCGCACACTGTTTCACGTATTTGTATTTTCTTTCTCCGTCGCGTGTGAGCTTCTTTCTCTCTCTTTCTCTCTCGCTCTCTCTTTCTCCAACGGATGCACACGCTTTCTCGCTTGCGCGCACTCACACTCAGCAAACCGGACGCGTGCGTGTGTGTGTGTTTGCGCGGGTGGTAAAGTAAAATGTCCGTTTACGAACGGACCGTCCGGACGGTTTGCTGCACATTATACGATCCCCGGACGGTCACTCTTTTGGTTGGCAAACGTTACCAAACGGCAACTGCTGTATGCGGTCTGTCCCGGTAGCACACTGCGAACCGCTTCCTATAAGTGTCCGTACACGGATCCGGCAAACGGGTTTAACGGCAATTCGGCAAACGGAACGATTTTGTGCGGCCCAGCACGCGCCAGAACATCCGAACACGGTGACGTGATCCTTGCGACTGCCACTTTCGGTGTGTAATTTCTTTTCCCCAGTCGTTGGCCCGACTTGTCCAACACTGGCTGAAATTTGGCTGTCCTCCTGCCGTGGTGCGCAATGATGTGTGTGTGTTTGTATGTGTGTTCCATGTTTGAATGGCGCGCACGACCCCACCACACACCCAACCCCCAACGACGGGACCCAACCACCGGGGGACGTTCGGTTTTTATGTTGTTTATGATTGAAAATCGGCCATCAGCCCCCGTTCTCAGGTGGGAAAAGTCTGAATTGTTGCGGTCTCGCTCTCTCACTAGCGTACCCGGTCGCACCTGGGGTCGCACCACCGAGGGCGAAAGGGGTCGCAGACGACTGGCAGGGCAAACACCCCCAGGACACACCGACGATGATGACGACGACGGTGGTGGTGTTGTGCTGCTATCTATATGCGCTATGCTGTATTGAGGTTAGATATAAACAAAAGCCTAGTGATTGTGCTGAAAATGTTGTTAGGGAATAGCTGGGGCTGGGTATGTTTCGTTTCGTCGTTGTTTTGTGTGTGGTTGCCGCGTTGCGTTCGGGTTATAAGCGTGGGGCAGGCTTACCGTTCGCTGCCGGGTGCCGTGTTGTTGAAAAGGCATTGCAGTCACCGATGTAGTACGGGCTTTGTCTGATGTACAATTGCATTACTACAAACTGGGAATTACTTTAAATTGGACGTTACTATGTCCATTAAGTGTTTTGGACATTAAGTTAAGAGCTTAAGAGGTTTGGCTGGATATTTTGATGATGAATTTCAGGTGCTCCTCGATCAACATTGAAGACTTAGTTTCTATGAACGCAGTGGACTTGTATATGAAGTCCTCAAGAATTAAATTCTTCATATCTTGGAGGTTGGGATGTCAAGAATTAAATTCTTGAATTCTTGAAGATGAAGACACAATGGAATTGAATTCTTCATATCTTGGAGGTTGGTACTTCAAGAATTAAATTCCTTACCTCTATTAATAAAGACATAAAGAAATAGAATTCTCCAGAAATAAGTTCTTCAAGTCTTCACCCAACTGAAGAACTAAATTCTCTAAGTTGGTGCGTCTGTCTTAAGGGAAATCTTAAAAGATATAGACACTAACGGAGGAAGAGGATGTTAGAAATCTTGGATTTTAAAAGAGGTCTTCGCATACTGGTAGATTGCTAAAGCTATTTTACTGAGGTATTAAGATATCCGACAAAGTGTTTAACCTTATAAGGTTCATCAGAATCAGATCTTCGGAATGTCATCAGTATGAAACTGAACGATCTTACTCATGAAGTTTGCGAGACATGCACAAGCACTCCTTAATTGAGAGCAAATTCGGATACGTTCCTACTTGCATCTTACTTGTTCCTACTACATAATTAGCCATTATTTCTTGACCGCAAAGGTACTTAATCGGTAATTATGGACATGTTATTTAATAACAAAATCCTTTCCTTCGACCTGTACGGTGGATCGGTAGGAGTGTGTTGTTGCGCTGCTACTGTACAGTGCCTGATAGTTGCTTCACGTGTTGATGTTAGTTGATGTGGTCCTATCCTTCGGGCCCGTCTCGGAACGGTTTACGATATCTAACAACAACAAACGAACTGTCCGGACGTGAGCAACTGTAGCAAGCAGCACTCAATCGGAAAATGGTTATTCGTGTAAGTTTCGCTCACGAATACGTGGCCATACGCTGCATGGTGGGATCCGTTCGAATTCTTGCACCGAATCCGTCCGAGGCCGATGATGAATTTGCGCCTGTGTGTTGGTAATTTAGCCATAGCCTATCTAAACCATGGTCTGATTAGGACCGTTGCGCGTCCATACATTACGTACCATGTTCCCAGGTTACTTCATAGCCGAACGAACACGCTCCGTACGTGTTGGATGAGTGAAAGCTTTGGCAGGAAAAACCCAGTGCCGTGACGCCTAATGATGATGATCGGGTGCGTGTGTGTGTGAAACTGCACGTCACAAAAAAACTGTGACGTGCGTGCAGGTGGAAGAAGAAAACGAAGGGGTCGAATGGATGGGGACGAGCTATGCAAACTTCCGAGCCGGTCTAAGAACCTAACGCGTAGTCGCCGTCTCGCCACCATTCGCCACATGATGGCTGCCGTATGGTAGTGCTTCCGGTCGTCTGAATAGTTTCTCACATTCCGCCACCGTGCTTGGGTAGCCGGAATTGGAAAGAAAAAGTTTTGCTTGGTTCATTTTTTGTTTCACTTACACCGTGACCTGTTCTGTGGCGGGGAGGTGAGAGGTGGGAGTGTGAGACGTGGAATGGTGCTCACAGTGGCACCATTTTCCTCCACCAAAAAAAAAAAGCAGATCCTTACAGTGCCGGGTGTCTTTGGAATTTCCGGCCTTAAAGTGTTACTTCCAAGTGCCAAACGTTCGCTTGGAAGTTGGCATGACGCGGGCAAAGGGAAGGTGAAAAGTGAAAATTGTTGGGAAATCTGCAAAGTTTCCTGCTTTGCCGTGCCTGTTGCCGCTGCCACGGCCCCGTTCTTGCGCTCGGCGCTAAGCGATCGTTCTCAATTCCGCAATTCCTGGGAAGGTTGTACTTGGCAAAAGCGACCGCGTGGCAAATTCGGCCTACATTTTTGCCATTTTGCCATCATTAGCACCGGCGGCATCTTGGATTGCGATGGGAAGTTGGATGTTTGGCGGGAGCTTGGCAAACATTTCCCACCCCTTCCGCTCTTCCGTTCGTCGCACGTTATTTACGTGGCACAGTAGGTGACGGGTTTTGTCTACACACGCGATATGTAAGGGATAGCAATTTGCTCCACATTGTATGCTTTTCTTATAATGTTGCATTTAATTTATGATACTTTTTTCTTCTTTAATCATCATTTGTCATTAATGTCCTGAAATAATAATAAAAATAGCAAAAAAATCAGTGTCACTTCGTAATTAAAACATGAATTGTATCATTTCCGGGCCCGACCCTTTCGACAACTACTGCTACTCCACCGGAAAGTGCATTTAATTTGGAATTCGTTTCACTGTTTTTTTTTGTTATTGTCCATATTTAGTTCTCTTTTTAAATTCTTCGCAACACATCAAGGATGTGGCAATAAAAAAAAACGAACAACATTGCCACCCAACGACAACAGCCACCGGGAACGGTAGCGAAACGAACTTTGCAGCCATTAGCCTCCACGGTGCGCACCCGGAATGCAACCAACCTCGAGTGCCGGAAGTGATGGCTAAAAAAAGAACTGAACAAAAAACAAAATCATATCACCAGGTTAACGAACGCTAAATCGCAATAAATGGAAAGACAAACTCACTGGTGTGGGCATAGTTTGTGGGCGTTTGGTTTTTTTACCCCCCCCCCCCACCCTTGGTTCCTATTCGCGTTCGTATGTTGGAGCTGGAACTCCACTAGAAGCCCAGCAACACTAGTGGGAGTAATTAAGTTTTCGCCCTTTTAGAATCCAGCCGCTGAGGGAGGTCGGATCGATTGTATAGTTAGCGCACTGGAACCCTTCCTTCCTTACATGCAGCAAGTTAATAAATTGTTGCAAAACTTTACCAAACGGTAGAGTTAGCTGCCACAATTGCTCACTTTGTTGCCGTTTGAACTGTTAGAGTAGGAGCTCAGGGAAGAGAAACGAGTATAGTGGGAGTCGTTTATTTGCATATCTAAACGGTATCTAGTGCCGAGTTTGAAAATTGTATGCCCTTAGCGGGTGGGACAGAATGGTGAAAAGAAAAAAATAAATAAAACCTCCGGTAAAGGACCCCAAAACCGGATTGTCCTCTATTTTTATGTACCCGGTGTCACTTTTGGCTCATAGCGTGCATAAATTCATATGCGAAGTTTGGTGCAATCGGTACACCGATACGGGGACCGACCGAGTCAAACATATACAGCATAAATACATAGTGAGGTGCCTTATGCGAACTGGGGATACCGTTTGGGATCAAAACACCCTGCCCCGTAGTGGTGGTAGTGTATGTCTCCTGTGTGTGTGTGTGCATATTGGAGGTGTATGAGCAAGTTCAATGGCGTGATTATGCTTTGCCAGGCCATGGCACATCCATCCGCCGCACGGTCACACGTTTGTTCGATGTTGCATAAAATAAAGGAAGTCAATGACAAAAGTTATTACCGCACGCGAAATGTGTACTGTGTGGGAGGATGTTTTTTTTTTTTATTTCTTTCTTTCTTCTGTTTGTTGCTTGTTGTTTGCATTTTCGATTTTGGGTGACAAATTGATTTCACTCCCCCCACCTGATCCGGGTCCTGTGACCGTTCACCTTCCCGATGCAATGACACGGATGTCTACAAACGCAAGTGGAATTGTGTTGGGGGAGTTTAAAGTTCTAATCGTAGCATTGGTATATGCATGAAACAGAAATGTTAACCTGAATATGAAACGAATGATAATATAAGTGCTACAGGATCCACATGTTCCATTCGTAGAAAAGATAGTTGGAAAATATCAGAGAGCATTATGAAAAAGGAAATCAATACCGTATCAGATCTTCGCTATTCCAAAGCTCTTGAAGAATAGATCCAACATTTTCTCTCTTCATCCATGAAGTATGCGTCAGGGCAAAACTATACGACGCAATGAATTCTTTTGGAATTCCAACTGCAATTATGAGACTTGAGCGAATGACAATGATCAGGTGATGGTGGATGGAGAACTGTTAGGACCCTTTGCTCACCACCAAGGAGGAGATGAACTAGCTTGTCAACGATTCAGTCTAGAGCTTGAGAGGGTTATCTGTAACTCAGAGATTCATATCCTGAAATGCTCTGGTGACATTGGCGTACTTGGTTTACGGTTCTTTAAGTCGTGTTTGAGAGGATGATTCTCAGGAGGATTACGGGTATATTGACGAAATCTGTCAGTTGTATGATGAACTTACTATCCTATACTGAATAAGACTGGCCAGGCTCTCTTGGGCTGGTCATGCCATTCTAATGGCATCAGACGACCCAGCCCACAGAATCTTTTTCGGTCCTCCGCATGGACTGTAGTGGCGTGAACGGTCCAAACTGAGATGGTATAATGGACGTTGATGCGTCCGTCCGAGACTAAAAGGCCGCGATAATAGATTGGAAATAATATGTCGCACAACTGTGATCAGTTTTAAGGAGTCCTGCAGCAGCCCAAGACCGCTAAGCAGTTGTAGCGCGGGAAAAGTAAGTCTATAAAAGCTTTTGACTTAATCGTCTTAGTAATTGGATTCCTATTCTCTATATACCGCTATTTCATTTGTCTAATTTGTGTAAGCCGAAAATATATTAGACATTACTTCTCTAACGATCGTATAAGGATGATCGTATATTAAGAAACAATCAAGAAAATGGTTATGCTTGGTGATCGTAGAATTTCTCATTGTATGGAATTATTACGGCATTTTAAATAAATGAGCTTTAGATGACGCCCAATAAAACAACCTTCAGACTAAATGGCTACTAAAATTATTCCCACGTGTGTAGTGTAATGTACCAAAAAAAAGTATGTAGTCGAACTACCAATACGCTTTTAATATTTATCACAATTGGGTCATTTATTGTACAATCTATACGTATGCCGAGTAGAGTAACTTAGGTGTAATTTTCTAACCTACTGTAATGGTGCTCATTAGCGTTTGTTTGAAACACGCGTCACAAGTAAAACGATGCGAAATAATCGACCTCACACGGTGAATGAGGTATTCTCTATTTGATGTATTCTTTTTGTTATTTACCAAGTACACTGACAATGCTACTATACTCCCTTACAATTATGTTGGCTAAGAAGCTGTCGAACTTGGCGAAGACAGCACGCTAAAGAGGGGAACACAAAATCGCTGCATTCCCGGAAGCATTAAATTGAATATTGGACCGGCTATAGCTGGACCGTGGACCCACCACGTCCGTAAGCCAATTATCGTCGAGGACGAAGCCGTGGACATTTGGCTGNATTTGATGTATTCTTTTTGTTATTTACCAAGTACACTGACAATGCTACTATACTCCCTTACAATTATGTTGGCTAAGAAGCTGTCGAACTTGGCGAAGACAGCACGCTAAAGAGGGGAACACAAAATCGCTGCATTCCCGGAAGCATTAAATTGAATATTGGACCGGCTATAGCTGGACCGTGGACCCACCACGTCCGTAAGCCAATTATCGTCGAGGACGAAGCCGTGGACATTTGGCTGTTTGTTTCAGTTTTTCCTCGGCATGTTTGCTTGTCGGTACGCGCTAGAAGAAAATGTTTGTTCGGCTGCTATCGATTCGGGGGGAAAAAGCTACTTGTAGTATTGGTTAGCATTTTCTTTCCTGTTCGTATTATTTTTTTCTGACCATGAATGCGGCACTACAAAGCCACCTCCGGTCACGAGGATCTATCGGTGTAATAAGGCATAATAAGACCGGCTCACCGGGGTGTACTAGCAAACCGGACGCGACGGCTTCCAGTGCGGACACTGACGTTGGCGTGCACTGAGATTGATCCATGTCCGAGCGTTAGGTGACAGGCGTGCCTTCTTCGATCGGGGCGTCCGTGTCGATTTTGTAGGGCCATTCGCGATGTATCACCGGTCCAATGTCCCCGTTTAGGATGGCTATCAGCTCGTCCAGGAATCGTACATCGTCCAGGTCGTCTGAGAGCTTTTTCGCATCGGCTATTAGGCGGTTGGTGGTGGCCTCCAAGGACTGTCAATTAAAGAACAAAGTGAAGCATTTAAAATTGCGAAGGAACTGGTTGGCAAGGTTTCGATTTTAGTAGATTATGATTAGATTAAGTCAGAAGAAAAGTTCTATTGCCGTAACTCGGCTTACCAGTATGTCATTATGCAGCTCGACCGATTTGTACATGAGTGAATGGATGTTGGTGTCGAGCTTTCCAATCTCCTCTATCTTGTCCGAAATGTCCTCAATCATGCTCGATGCAGTGGAACTGCAACTCGTCTGTCCCGAGGAGCTAGAAGAGTCGAACACACTAGGCGTCTTGCGGCGAAAGTTTTGCAGCTGGAAACTGTTCAGAATGCTGGACTCTAACAACCCGAACGCTCGGTATCGTTCGTTGCGTCGCGTCACGTTGTGGCGCCATCTGTCGGCTAGCGCACTATCGCGCTCGTCATCCTCGCAGGATCGTGTAGAAATGTGAAAGTCATGATCGTCCGCATCGTCTTCCGCATGCTGATGGTGATGATGATGATGGTGATGGTCATGATGTCCATCTTGTATACCGCCTTCGTGTCGTAATGGATCCACTCGAAGACGCCCGGTAGGGCTGGAGGATGACTTTGGCTGGTGGAAGGGTGAGGTTCGCAGTAGACCACAGCAGCAATTTACGTTCAGATTGGTTGGATTGATGTCCGTCTGCTCGAGCTCCTCGTACAGTGTGAGAGCATTTTCTTCGTCCACGGAAAGCGTGAACTCTAGCTTTGGGAGGCGATCATCCGTTGTGTTCATCTAAGAAGTTAAGAAGAAAGAAGATCATATTAAAATTATCCAAACACGCATCAAAAATTGTACAACGTACACGTTAAAGTTACACGCGTAAGCGTAAAATAACGACTAATATATCGAACCAACTTAATCGTGCCTCATCTTGATGGGATTTTAATAAACGAGTTGGTTTTGGTACGAGTATAAAAGCATGGGATGGTTTCGAAATAAACGTCACACTGCAACTTAGCAAGTCCTCATCAACTGTTCTATCCAAATCCAACTAAACTCAACTAACAACAATGAAGGCTACTCTCTTCTTCCTGGTCATTGTGCTGTGTGTCGTGGCGATCTCGGCCCGTGACAGCGAGCAGCAGGGCAAGGGACAAGGCAAGGGCAAAGGCAAGGAGATGGCCTCTGGAGCTCAGGATGGATCGCATGTTGGTGTTGGCAATGGAAAGGGCAAGGGCCAGGAGAAGGGTGATGCTGCTTCCCGTGCTGAGGCTGGTCGGGCACATGCCCAGAACGGTGGAAAGGGCAAAGAGAACGCCGGCAAGGGCAAGGAGAACGCTGGAAAGGGCAAGGGCAAGAACTGAGGATCGACAATGGAACTGGAACTGAAATTACGATAATAAAATGATATCTTATGTGTCGAAATAATATTGGTATATTATTAATGATGGATGAAGCTGGAGATTGAGTATAAATCTAATATGATCTAACTTTGGGATTCCTTACGATTACCTCAGATAAGGAATTGGTGCTGGTCTTATTGAGTTTATCACACAACAACCTTAGAGATACTTCTATGTGGGAACATGCCACTGTACTGTGAATATACCGAACTCGATTTCAATTAGTTTGGTTTAGCACGCCTTCACTATTGTGCAGTGAAACAGAGTAGCTAATCTGAGGTGGTCTAGACATGTCATGAGAACAACACTGGACAATTCAGTTAGAACATTCAGTTGGTTAGGAACGTGTGAAGGGTTTGATTTAATTTGAACACAATCGTATAAGGCTTGTGCTAAGTTGTAGTCGACCTACATCATCCATAGTACACTTTGCTGCTTCCAGATTAGCTACAATGACTGACGGTTGAACAAAGGACACCGTACCGAGTTATGACTTTTATACACAAACTGTGAACAGAAATTATGCCTGGGTATTTGGGGGAGACAAAAGTGTGTGGCTCAGATGTTCATTGATTCTGAACACGCAGGACGGATGCACCAAGAAATCCACATCTGATGTCCCAAGCAGATGGAAACTCTCAATTCGTTAAGTGGATTCCCATATACTGAATGATGCTAGCAGAATTTGAAGATGCGTTTAACTTATTCCAATACGTATATTCCATCGCGACCAATCTGAGACACATCAGGTTCTTCTATTCTGGAAGCTAGTCCCTTACATCATGCTGATCTCTGAGAGACTAAAGAACTGAGCTGTAGGAGTTTCTGAGTTAAAAGTGTAGGTAATTCAAAGTATACCGTACAATGTTTCTCTCGTACCACTGCTTACCATATTCTATATTTAGAATACAGTAATATTACATTAGTACAGGAATATTTGGCGCTAAACGATCCATTTTATATAAATTACATTCCATACACACTCATAATTGAATTAAATCCATGATAGTCCAACAAGCATTTTGTCAATTGGCGCCATCTATAAAATAGATTTTGAGTAATTTAAATCCACTTTACTAATGGACACTTCATGCAAAATCTCTGTATAAATAGTGGGATAAAGTTCACTAGCAATTCACTGCTTAGAGCACCAGCAACCAGTTCTTGTGACCAACCAATTCCACCCAACAAACTAACCAACAACAATGAAGGCTACTCTCTTCTTCCTGGTCGTTGTGCTGTGCGTCGTGGCGATCTCGGCCCGTGACAGCGAGCAGCAGGGCAAGGGACAAGGCAAGGGCAAAGGCAAGGAGATGGCCTCTGGAGCTCAGGATGGATCGCATGTTGGTGTTGGCAATGGAAAGGGCAAGGGCCAGGAGAAGGGTGATGCTGCTTCCCGTGCTGAGGCTGGTCGGGCACATGCCCAGAACGGTGGAAAGGGCAAGGAGAACGC
>STHB01000004.1:17304563-17352884 GCA_018908115.1 Anopheles rivulorum
TTGGCAAGAATGATCATAATGCTAATGCAAACGATTAGTTGTTATAATGCAATCAAATGAACTACTACTAAATACATTCTTGAGTGTAAATTAATTGTATTAACCAATCGTTTTGTGTAAGGCGGCCTTGAGCAAAGTGGATTTAAATTACTTTAAATCTATGATAAAACATGGTAACCAGCAAAAACGAAACGTGGAAATCATATATTTAATACAACAATGAGCGTTTGTGGAAAAGATTTTATTCCGAATAGATTGTTTAAAGCTAGATATTCCTGCTCTAACTATAGAATACGTAGGGAATATGATGTGTGATAGTTTATTATAATGAACAAAAAATTATTAACTATTACTGCTCTTTGGACTTTCCACAGCCAAGGAACTAAGTCTTAGCCAATATATAACGGTTATTTAGGCAAAACCATAAACGAAATTCCTAAATCCCACGTTAAACCCAATACTCCCTTACTCATCTGAATGGTCTAACTGAATTGTCCAGTGTTTTTCTCATGACGTGTCTAGATCACCTCAGATTAGCGACTCTGTTTCGCTGCACAATAGTGAAGGCGTACTAAACCAAACTAATTAAAATCGAGTTCTGTATATTCACAGTACAGTGGCATGTTCCCACATAGAAGTATCTCTAAGGTTGTTGTGTGATAAACTCAGTAAGACCAGCACCAATTCCTTATCTGAGGTAATCGTAAGGAATCCCAAAGTTAGATCATATTACATATATACTCAATCTCCAGCTTAATACATCATGAATAATATACTAATATTATTTCGACACATACGTGAAATATGAATAATATGAACATCCCAAATTTAGATCATATTACATATATACTCAATCTCCAGCTTCATTCATCATGAATAATATACCAATATTATTTCGACACATAAGATATCATTTTATTATCGTAATTTCAGTTAGAGTTCCATTGTCGATCCTCAGTTCTTGCCCTTGCCCTTTCCAGCGTTCTCCTTGCCCTTGCCGGCGTTCTCTTTGCCCTTTCCACCGTTCTGGGCATGTGCCCGACCAGCCTCAGCACGGGAAGCAGCATCACCCTTTTCTTGGCCCTTGCCCTTTCCATTGCCAACACCAACATGTGATCCATCCTGAGCTCCAGAGGCCATCTCCTTGCCTTTGCCCTTGCCTTGTCCCTTGCCCTGCTGCTCGCTGTCACGGGCCGAGATCGCCACGACGCACAGCACAACGACCAGGAAGAAGAGAGTAGCCTTCATTGTTGTTGGTTAGTTTGTAGGGTGGAATTGGTTGGTCACAAGAACTGGTTGCTGGTGCTCTAAGCAGTGGAATGCAAGTGGTTTTAATGTCACAATGTCTGTGACTTTTATAGCGGTTTTAAACGGCTCAGAGCAATTTTTATTCGAATAATATTGTTCATTATAGAAATGTAGTGAAAATGTGCGTTTAAAAATAACGATCATTAAATAGCAATTGGTCGCCTTTGGTAAAAAGTCATATAAAAGACCAATTTATGAGTTATAGCCTTAGTATTTCGTCCGAATTCCGAAGTTGTCGAATCTGGTCACAATGGGAACTATTTGGAGGATCGTGTCATTCCTGTTATTGATAATATCTTTGGGTTTTGCTACACCTATTTTTAGGATGGAAGACTCAAAAGAACTGCAGTCGACCGAAAGCTTCGTACAGATGGCCAGAAGTCGTGGTAAGCGATCGTTGGTGACAAACCCCACCAAATCGGGAATGCTGACCCCGTATAAACTTAATCAGCAAGACACTGGTACCAAATCCGATAAAAACGGAGTTCTGACGATCAAAACAACAGAGGGGTTAAACGTTGATAGAAAAGCAATAGCTCCCACTCTGCCCACTGCTTCCAACGTACAAAATGTCAAACTTAAAAGCCCCGCGCTCCATCGAATGGAAACACCGGAATCGATGCCTTGGCCGCTACCGCTGGAAAAGAGTTCACCTGTATCATCGCTGACAAACAATGGACAGGATAGTATACAAAACAAACCCACCCGTAATAGTCCAGGGAAAGGGAAGAAAAAAGGTCACGAAAAGAATGGAAAATCAAATGGTAAGGGCAATGGAAATCGTCGTGCAAATGGGAAAGATAGGTCAAGCGAAGAACGGTCTTGAAAGTTTCAGGTAGATTATTGTATGTAGCTTGCAAATTACCACCAATCTGTCTCTAGGTTATGAATAAGACTTAATATATGATGTTTTGTGTAATGGTTCGAAACAGCTGTTTATAACGATTATACTTCACCCGTGCTAATCTGTTGCAATTAACTGCTTTCCGTAGCAATAGTAGTGTTATCAATATAACGCGAGAATCATTGAAACTGTCTTATCACCAGACCGTTGGGATCGGTCGGTTAACATTTAAATTGAAATTGAAATTTCATTTCAATATTTCAAAAAACGAGTTTAAGATTAGAAGCAATCTACCACGAATGATCTTGCGATGAACTTGTGCTATAGAAATCAATGAACTTGTGCTCATTCAATAATGTCTTCTTGCTGGGTGAAGATCCCCGATCGTCAAATTCATGCATTATGCAAACAATCATTAAGCATGAGTCAGTCACACAAGCGCAACGAGTTGTGATGTTTTAGCTAATTGAAACCGAACGACTGGTTTGGTTTGACTGTGTAGGTAAGAGAACCGAAACGTAGCTAACCATACCACTCTGACTAATTGCCCGTATCGTTGAACGTCTGTATATGCTGGATTGATTTGGAAATCCCCTGGTCGAACCTAGTCGGAACACTGTGATCGTCGAATATACTTCGCTATACGTGACACGTGTGTTAGACGGCTGATGGGACGCATCGCAGGGTGTTATTGAACCTTCCCCTAGCCCAGAGAGGAGATAAATTGACTTATTACCAGTGGTCATTATAATGTGACCAAACAGGGGATGCCTCGCACAGGGTGATTCAGTACAAAGAGTCCGGATTCTAACTTTTCTATTTACTCTGCAGACGATCTTAACCTCTGCACTGGTCTTGTATGTATGATATGGTCTTATATCAAGGAAGGGATGATGAAAGATAGATTTATATTCATTTTATGTTGTTCATGTTAAATGAGTAAGCATGGATTATTTTAAAGTTTATACACTTTATTGGGTTGTGTTTGACAGATATAAAACTCATATTTAAAATGGACTGGCTCTACAAACTTTATCGCTGGCGATAAGAAAGGTTCGATTATTATATACTTAACATATAAATAAAAAACTCAGATCGGTTGTAAAGACTTGTAATAATTATTTAACTGTATGATTTCATGCCAATAATGACTCACAAATGGAATTTATTATTAAAATAAAACAATTCCTATATAAAGCACCCTGTGCCAACGCAGTTCGTTAGTACGTACCGTATGAATTTAACGATGTCTGATGGTCAAGTTTACGGACGGCACTTGTCGTGTTGTGATCAGTGGCTTTACAGCAGCAAACCGTTGACCGGAAGCATGACTCTTTGATGCAGTCGATTTGATCGTGCGAGATACAATTTTCCGTCACTAAAGTAGTTGTTCACTGAAGTTCACTGAATTTGTCAGCACACCAACAACATACGTTCGTGGTACTAGTGCGCTTGCACGTTACCTCGCACTGACTGTTGCACTACACAATTGTACACTGTGGATTAAAGGAATGGATAACATTACACTACCGCACCGGCAAAACGCTTGGACTCCTTGAAGCCAGAATAAATAAAAAAAAAAAGCCAAGAAAAACGAGCTTTTCCTTTGTGGTGTTTCTTGGTCGCGTTCGCGGATTAGTTCACAGCTGGCGGAACGATGTGCTTGCACAGTCGCGCAGCAAACAGCGCGTACGATGACGCACAATCTCGGGCAACATTTGAGTGCGGCATCTTGGTGGGCTGAGATGGTTTCGTCCGTGAATTGCGGGGACGAGGGGCCAGCTAACGCGAACAACAATTTTCGCGATTTCACTCCATGACCTCCTCCACCGGCATGGGGCCGAGAATGAAGGTGCTCAGTGGTTGGTCCATTATTTTCGCACCAAGCTGTTGTTATTGTTTTCCGTTGCGTCTTTTTCGGTTCGGTTTGCGAAAAAATAAAAATAAAGAAGTATTACGCAAACGGGCGCTTTTAGAAAGGAAGCTTCTTATCCAGCTTAAGGGGTTTGAATTACCGAGCGGATCTGTGCACACGTGGACGATCGGAACGGTGAAGGAGGGTAAGGGAGAAGGGAGGGAGTAGGAAGTTGGTTGGAATGTGAATGGTGCGCTTGATGAAATGGACACCCCGGTGGGGAGTGGTTTCTTTTTGGAAGTAGAATCAAAACCATCTGCGTATGAATGGCTCTGCTCGTCGATGGATAGCGTAGCAATGGATTGCACTCTAAGCCAACCATCGACACCTTTACCGTGGTGTGAGGCATACTGATAATAACACTACCCTGACGGATGCCGCTAAGCCAATAAAAACACATGTCACTGTTGCAATCAGCGCTCTTTATCCACTTCCTCGTACACACACTCGCGTATACGCGTGGTGTGGTGTGTTGTTTACCACTTGTAGGTTACTTCACACGTTATGATTTTCACCACAATGTTGCGAAAAGGAATGGAAAAAAAAACACCCACTAAACACAAAACCACCACTGCACTACGCTAACACTGCACCTTCGCACTGCATACAGCATGTTGGGACAGCCTTTTTGAGGTTTAGCGCGAATGGTGATCGCGCCTCGATGAGGTAGAAAGGTACGCACAGCATTGAACCGTCCGTAATGGCGGTGCGTCTTCAATGCCGTTCTTTGCACACTTGCACACACTGCCAGCAAGCAAGCGCGTATGTACGCGCGTACAGACACGCTCCGCGGATGTGTGCGGTCGCGCATGTGTTGCGTTGAGCAGACACAGGTGAGATCATTGCGCTAACGCGGTATCATCTCAACAACGCCACTGCACCACACTCTACACGCCTGTGCCTGTGGTTGCGTGCCGTTGCGCGGTTTTGTTATTTTTAACCACTGGTTCACCCACTGTGCACACTTCTTATGCTCTCGGAAATGGGCATGCTCACGGTAGTCGCGAACGCGCCCGGCAGGGTTGAGAATGCACGGGACAAATTTAATAAACACTTTGCGAATTGAACTTCTTTTGTTGGCGGACGGGCGAGCGAGCGCAAAAAAAAACAGAACAAATGAGCGCGAGACTGGCGTAACTGGCCGGTAAAGTGGAAATGGAACTGACAAAACTTCACGTAACAGCCGACACAGAAGACAAAACAACAACGAAACCAAAACCGTGAAGCTTTTACTTTTCCTCCCTATTCGTTTCACTTTCCTCGATCGGGGTTTTTTGCGCGTTGCAAATAAAAAAAAAAACAAATGGTCCTCAAACGAGTCACATACACACAAAGGGTAAACGCACACACACACACACACACGCACTGGAGAGACCATTGGCCGTTGATTAGGTTTCACTCGATGGGGCCGCCCGGATCGATTTTCCCTTCGATCGCATCCGAAAACGGCCACGCTACCGTTTCGTTCGCTAACGGTGCACTCGGGCGTAAAGATCGGTTCGGGAAAACACACACGCAACGATGGCACACGATATCCGTGGAAAATGGTTCACCCTCTCCCACCTCTCTCCCACTCCCCGCGGGGGGGCTGGTGAAAAACTCCCCCCGACTGATTGGGTTTGTCTGACTCAATCTGCCGGCTTCCTTTAATTTCTAATACAGAGTAACCGAAAGAGAGCGAAAACCGAGAGAGAAAGAGAGAGGGAGAGAGAACGTAAGCGATTAGGGGTGAAAAAGAAAATCAAACCTCACTCACTAGCTAGAGCTATCAAGCTAACACTGAAACGCGGCCTGCTTCGACGAGTGCCGCTAACGAAATGATGTTGACGATGGTGGTTTGGTGCTGTAGTAGTAACGGTTCTAATTGCTGTCGAACTGCCCTGATGCGTTCGCGCGTCTTCGCTGGGGAGAGTGTGTGTTTTTTTTTGTTTTTGGTAGATTTTTTTTTGCTGTTATTCACGCCACCGCGCCGATACTGCGTAGCGCCCACACACTAGAGAGGCGTTCCGGTACAGGCAAGGTGGCAAAAAGGGCTTATCAATACAGTGGTGTGTGTATGATGAGGTCTACGTCAGCTGTTACTGGGGTTTTATTTCTTACATTTGGGGAAGAAATAGAGTTTTTTTGACATTTTTACCTTTAATACGCTCATAATAATAGTATTTGATCTCGACTAAATAGAAATATATAAGGAAAGTAGTAAGGGAAGACATTAATCAATATGAGATCTTCATATCTAAACTATAACAATGTTATCCTAAAGTTATGGTACCTTTACTAATTACTAATAGCCTTGCTAGGAACATGAAATGTGTCCATGAATTATGAACATTCAACAAACGCTATTCAAAAGCTAACATTGTCTGTTTGGACGGCTCTTAGTTAAAGGTTTTTAGGAAAACTTAAACTAATAAACTTATTCCAGTGAGTTGAAAGGGAAATGACTGAACGCCTGCAAGAAGCCACTTATGAAACCTTGAAGAAATGAACCTATTAAGTCTCGAATGAGCTCGAATATCGTAAGGTCTTCCATAGGTTAAGTGTCTAATGACCCTTGGAACCTAGCCGTATAATCTTAGTGCAGTGGATTGCATACCTCACTGGCGTCGTACAAACAGTTTTGCCCGACAGTATGCAATCCGCTTGACAAATTAACAATTTTTCTTGTAATTAGTACCCAAAAACTAGAATTAATTAAACTTTTAATCACCACAATACCTTTTCTTCTACTTCGCGTTTTTATTACGTTGTTGGGTGTCATGTCAGGCCTTGATGGAACGACACTCATCGTTCTGGGAATTGTGAAACACCTGGCAAGCCCCTGCGAAACACCTGGCAAGCGTGGCGCGTGAAAATGAACCCATCCCTTCTGTTTCCATCCATTTGTCCGTTTTTTGTCCAGAATAGGGCAACTATGGTTCGCATTTCGTGGGGCTTCGTTCATTATACTTCGCGTGCTCATTTGCGGAAGTCTGGTAGTGTGTGGCTCCACGCCCGGTCCTATGTCCTGTGTCGTAGGTTTGGTTGTGTAAAGAAGGTACCTGTTGGTTTCGTTGAGATGACCGATATTACATCGTGATTGAGATCAATTAGTGAGCAACCGGTCGAGGCAGCAAAAGTGTCGTGAGCCAAAATGGTGGACAATTTTAAAATGCCCGGGCGAAGGATTGAAAGTTCGTTCGCCTTGGAATGTGGGTCAGTTTTCATTAAATTAGAGAGCACCGCCGAGATTTGTGCGTTGGCCACGGAGCCGTTCGGATTCGTGTGTTTTTGCGAAGAAAACAAAACCCGGTGAGCGGTTGCAATCGAACGTGACATAATATTGCTAACCACATCTAGCGTTCGTAACGCTAATCGGATAGTAGTTTATATTTTAGCTCTCATGTGGCAGCCAGCAAGGGGACCTGCACATATTCATCGCCGTCTGAAGAAGTGACAGTGGTGCCATCAAGACGTATACCGGCGGCATGACATCGTTAATTGGATTGCTGGGAATAGGACAGGCTGGGGCCGAAGGGCCTAATGCCACCATTCTGCTGCTTATAATTTATTCTGCATCCCGCACTCACGCATTCGTGCGCATTGCTTTCCTTCCTTTTCGTTTTAATACATTTGTTTTGATGAGTTTTAAACATACACGCGGCACACATGGCACACATATCGGGACGGTCGGATTTTCCATCTATTNGAAGAAGTGACAGTGGTGCCATCAAGACGTATACCGGCGGCATGACATCGTTAATTGGATTGCTGGGAATAGGACAGGCTGGGGCCGAAGGGCCTAATGCCACCATTCTGCTGCTTATAATTTATTCTGCATCCCGCACTCACGCATTCGTGCGCATTGCTTTCCTTCCTTTTCGTTTTAATACATTTGTTTTGATGAGTTTTAAACATACACGCGGCACACATGGCACACATATCGGGACGGTCGGATTTTCCATCTATTTGTCAAAACAAACTGGCGAAGCTAAACGGTGGACGCTAAAGCCAGGGAGCTAGGTGATACATTTCACGCTTATTAAAGAAATGGAGAGTATAAAACCCGGCGCTCAGGGGCATGATCGCGTGATAAAATGGCAGCTTAGCGTGACTGCCGGCGTGTGTAGCGGAGCGTGTGCTGGAACATTTTGCAAAATTCCACCTAACACGATCACGGGAGGGGATGGGTGCTTCGGGGTGATGTGCGCACCGGAGAGTGAGGATGATTGGGGGGGGGGGGGGGGGGGGGGGGGGGGGGGGGGGGGGGGGGGGGGGGGGGGGGGGGGGGGGGGGGGGGGGGGGGGGGGGGGGGGTTTGGGAGAAATACAAAACTTTGCGAACGAGCATGGCCATGTGCACGCGCTGTGCCATGCACAAACGCAACCTTTTTCGATTTCGCGGCTCAATTAGCGATCCGGCGTGTGATCACGGTGCTGACGTTGGTATGAAAATGGGATTTAAATGAGCAGACACGAGCATTTCTTAGCACAATCGTGTTTGCAAATCAATTACACTTACCCAGAGATATTATATGTTGGTTGAAGTGCATCAATAGGTTTGGATTGTAAATTGCAAGGATTTTTTTTTCTTAATTATTGAAAGGTTTTGCATAGTTTTGTTGGTGGTGAAGCAAACATAATTAATAGAAACATTTTTTCAAGCTCTTTATCTTACTGGTGAATTATTAAAAAGAACTGTGCTTGTTCTCTTAGAAGAGATGATTTCTTAGACAAGAACTCAAAACTGTTTTCGAATTACTTGTGTTGTTATGCTACAAAAGTGCCTCAAAAACCTTAGAAATCAAAATTACTGAACAAACATTTCGTATGTATATGTGAGTGGTTTATTTTAATTCGATTTAGTGAAAGTCATCGCACGTGTTAATACTGCCAGCAGAAGATTTTTCGTCCATTCAGCAGACCTGCTCTACTGATGTGAGGTTTCGTTTGTGTCTGCAGTATTCTTCGATTCCTCCGATGGCGTTTCCCAGAATGCGTCGTCTTTGTGTAGCTCATGTTCTTCCAACTGACGAACTGAGGGTGACTTGAGTATCAATCCTGAAGAGTGGAACAACAGAAACATGGATGACGGACATTATATTCATTCTTTTTTTTTTTAAGTAAAATAAGAAACTTCCACAACAGTCATGATAAAAGTCTAATAATTACATAAAAACATGAAGATAACATGATGAACTGCTAACAAATAACAGGAAACAAATATTCATCAAAACAAAAGTGCGGAGTGCAAGAGATGGTTAACACCAAAAAGTAAAGAAAAATAACAATTTGGAATTTGTAACCACCTTTTCAAGGCGCGACTAAACAGAACGTTCGCTTTCAGCGTGAATGGGTTAGTTCCGGTTAGATGCTGCAATTGTTTCGGTCTTGGGTCGTTTGGCTGAATCGACCACCAGAGAGCATCGTTGCACTGTTCCGATGCCGATAAGGGGTGACCGAACGTGTTCATTCTAATGATAACTCCTATCAAGCGGCGGCAAGAGTCGTTCAAGAGGGACATCATATTGAGTGTGTTTGCAAGATCGTTGCAATGGATACGGATACACTTACCCGTGAGTAAACCACCAGCGATGGCGATCGCCATCGTCAATCCAATTGCCATCAGCTGGAAGGCACCCTGCTTAGCTCCGGAACGTCCGTAACCCTATCATAGATATGTTACAGGAGATAGGTTAAAGATAAGGTACAGAAGATTAGGAAAGATCACTTACTCCAATGGCGTATTCGAGTGGTTCCATTTCTGCTCCAGAGTGGCTGGTGGCGTTAGGATTCTGCATGGCGGGGAAAATCGTTGCCAATGAGGTTCCGTACGTGTCAGCACTGGCAAACGTGGCATAGATGGCGGAGAAGATGGCCGACAGTACGGCCGGCATACCGTGCA
Source organism: Anopheles rivulorum (assembly GCA_018908115.1). Classification (NCBI taxonomy): domain Eukaryota; kingdom Metazoa; phylum Arthropoda; class Insecta; order Diptera; family Culicidae; genus Anopheles; species Anopheles rivulorum. Next base: position 17,314,514 of record STHB01000004.1, read on the forward strand.
GGTTGTGAACACCACACGTATCCGCAATGCGCAGATTTGACAGTATGGCAGGCTGGAAAATGAATCAAGTAATTTAATTATTTATAGAAATCTCCAACAAGCTGTTCCCCAACGATTGGATGCCTCTCTTAACTAGAGTTTTCTTTAAGCAAACTAGAATTTAATTAATAAAGTCAATGTTACAAAAATAGAATTTGTTTTCCCTTTTGTTAACACACCTCAGGGAGTCATTTGCTAATGAAATTATTCCAACCGACCGTGGCAATTCGTATCGATATAACCTGTTTGCTGATTTCATCTAACCGTTGCTGAGTGCTAAATGGAGCACTTTGAGATCACTTGTTATCACGCGTGTGTTAAAATGTTCCGAAAACAGACGATCGATCTCGAGGAGATCGGAACAGTTGCTAACAGCATCGAAGAAGAATTCGTTTAGCGATGTTTAACAGCTGTTCGCACTGTCCGAGTTGTACTGGTTGATAACATGTTCCGGCACCATAAGAACGGTACGGCGAAAAGGTAATTAAAATTTGAATTGCTTCTTCACTTTTTTTTGTTGAGCAAAACGAGAGCGCGAGAGAGTGATCGTTGGTTAGATAGCAGTTAGGCAAACATCACATGAGTTTCCACCGCAGATATCGCTCTACTTACCGTGAGGTACCGATAGCCCAGCACCGAAATAACGCCTGCAATAACACCGACGATCAGTGCACCGAACGGGTGGATCAGCAGGTTACAGATGGAACCAACGGCAACACCGCCGGCCAGGGTAGAATTCTGTACATGCACCATATCGAGCTTATGCTCGTGCGATACCAGCGCCGACAGCACGAATGTGGTCACCGTGGCACCGGCCAGCGAGAGATAGGTGTTGATAATGGCACGCTCCTGATCCGCTCCATCCACCAACGCCGAATTAAAGCTCGGCCAGAAGATCCACAAAAAGATCGTTCCGATCATGGCACTAATGTCGGAGTTGTAGGACGAACCTTCCAGCGGTCCAGCCTTGGCATTTTCTTTCTTCGGGCGTAGCATAAAGCTTACCGCTAAGCCAAAGTAAGCACCGAAAGCGTGCACCGTTATTGAGCCACCGACATCGGCCGCCTTTACCAGCTCCAGTTGCAGATACTCATTGCCCGCGAAGATCGCAATTTCCAGGATGCCCATGATAAGCAGCTGGATCGGTGTGGTACGACCCAACAGCGCACCCATGCTGATGAGTACGGCCGCGGCCGCAATGTCCGCACCGATCAGGTTCTGCAACGAGATCGGAATGATACCATCCTCCATCTCGTAGCAACCGCGCATGATGATCGCCCACTGGACGACGAGCGAGGCAACCAGTAGATTAAGTCCCGACGCACTAAACCCGTACCGCTTGAGGAACGTCATCAGGAATGCAAAGCCGGCAAAAATCATCACGTGTATATCTTGGAAATCTGGAAGTTTAGATCACCGGGAGAGAGAAAGAGCGCCATGTGTGAAAATTAAACAGATCTTCATAGGTAACACCTTGGCGCGTTGAGCATTACGTGGATATTTGCGAAGATTTGATTCCTCCGGTTCGGATGCGGCCGCTCTGGCCGTTTCATTTTTAACGGGCAACAGTTCCTTCGCATAATCCGTGCAGAATCCGAACACGATTATAAACACCACCTGCACGATTAGCAGCAGTGCGTAACCGGATGTCGATGATCCTGGCGTATGCATGATTGCGAACACTATTTCCTTGTCCCAAATCAAAATAAAGTAAAACAAGAACACTGATGGCTTTGTTCCCACTGGTAGGCCGATAGGTGACAAATCCACGGAGCGTTAGCCGTGGCACATTTTTATCCACGAGCTGTCCAAATGGAACTGATTTCGGCGGCTGGATGCGTTGATGGATGATGGTTGGGATTTCTGCTTGATGGCGGATAGAACCGACACCGGGCAAGGCGGTGGATGATAATGATGTCCCGCACAATGGGAGTGATGAAGCAGTTCCGATGGGCAAAAAATAAAATGATTGTATATTAAAGGAAAGATTTAAATGAACACTTGTGAGTAGAATAAACGAGCAAAATGCACCTATTATAAAGAAGAAATGGAATTGCAATTTGGAATTTGGAATTGGAGTGAAACATTTTTGCACACTGTGCATGTCAATCAAACGTGCAGCGTGCACGGTCTGCAAAATATCTGAAGTGGACCAAAATCAACCTCAACGTATTCAGATGCGTATATAGTTTTTTTTTTTGCATTTGCCACCTAACCCTTGTGAGCTCGATCCTGGTCGACGATGATTGAAAGTGAACATTTAAATTAGGAAAAGGGGGTAAATGAATTAGGTAAATTTATACAACCCGTTAGCCCCAGGTCTTTGTAACATCCCTGTTCTTGCCATCCGCCCTCCCCGCATTGTTGCTGCACAGATTCCGTTTGACCATGACCATGGATTAGCGCAATCATGGGGAATCGGTGCAGAATTAGGGTGTGCCTGTGCTTGAAAATTTATGAACCACTTCAACCCTCGATTCCTGCCCACCGAGTCAAAAACCGAGCAGTGCTGCTTGAAAGTGAATTTAATTTGAAGTGTATGTTTTGATCGGTTCCGTCCTGATCGATGAATTGAAGATGAACGGATAGATTGATTTTCCCGAACGTTCTATTGAGGAAGAGTTCCGTGTTTTTTTTTTCGTTCCTGCTTGAAGTCCCTCACTCTCTGTAATCAAATATGGAAACGAATTGGACCAGGGCTTACCGGTCTGTCTGCTTTAGGATTTGAAGGATCAGCAATCGAATCGTGTCGGCACGATGTGGGCCTGTTACCGGCCTGTTTTCTATGTCCATAGCAAAAACGAAATACCAATACGTGACGCCTTCGGTCACGCAATGTCAGAATGTGTCTCGCTGGGGGGGGAGAACAGTAATCGACATGGTAATGCGGACTCTTAATTATTGATGTTGAAGTTACGGTGGTGAGACGTATTGGGCGTAATGCACACATGACACAAGACACACAAACAGGATTTGTGTGGTTTTGTGTTTAACGACCGAAAGTGAAGTCAAACGCTTTGGTACGCTAGTGAAATTGATCTGTGAATGTTTATTGATTTGCCGATTTGCTTACGCTTACAATCTACCGGAAGGATTCAATATTGTCGTTTGCCATTCGTGTACACAAAAACAGTGCGCCTTGGTGTTTTTGGGTGGATGGTAAATCCGAAGAGTCGTTACGGGGAAGGTTGTTTTTATTTTATTTTTTACAAAACTTCATTTCCATCGCTCAGGAACTGTACTCATCCTGCATGGCCGGTGTGTACGAGGTAACGTTCTCAATCGGTGCATTGAGGACGACCTTACGGAATATAAGGTAAGCTATACCGCCGATCAGTAGATTCACAATGGCGACTATCGTAATGATGGCCCACGCCGGGATCATCGGTCCACCTGTAATTGAAAAGTTGATTAATGGGAGGCCCAATAAGTGTGTGTCTGTGTGTATGACTCACGTTTGAATGTTCGGTTGATGGTACGGCGTCCACGGAGAATCTTACGGCGTGCCTCCGTTTGATCCAAACACATGCTCAAAACAACTGCAAGAATGTAAACAGTAAGGGATAGTTAGATAATGTTCGGTAAATTAAACAAGCTTTTGGGACTCAATTTAACACCATTTCCACTCATTGCATATGATGCTATTGGAATCTTGTGTGACGTGATTGCGATATTAATCCAGCTTAACTACCGAACAGTCTCGTACCGTTTGAGGTCACAGTTCCTTCATGTTTATTGCTATTTAAAAAAAGTACTTCGCTGAACCAGAGGAAGCCGTCTTAAGTAAGATGCCGCTCGTTTGATAAACACGACAGGAACAGTGCGGAGATTTATCTCGTTACTTATTGCACTGACCTAGTCTTACAACACGAAGAGCAAACCATTTCTCGTACGCATGTGGCTTATGGATAAGCTATTAAATTGAAATACGTGCTCTTAACTTCCCTAGCGTAATTTGCGTCGTATTGCAAACAGTTTTGCAATGCGACACACACACACACACGCACACATTTCATTATCTATTTGCTAGAGCACGGTGAAGTAATGTTTCGTTCCGGGAAATATTCTAACGATGAATCACTCATTCCCTAACAGCTTCAAGGTGATCCGACACCTGTTACCCTGTGCCCATTTTACGCATGAATATTTACCGAGCATGAGCGTGAAGTACACTGCTTTGTTCTTTATGAGATGCATCTTTCCACGATTTTTATAAGAAAAACTCCACGTTAACTTCACAAATAACTTGTGGAACACTTAAGCCTTTTAATTCTTTCTGTAACACTGGCTTTACTTTCGTTGGGATTGATTAATTGATTCTATTTGCTGTGAAGCGTTGTAGCACAATAAGACCTGTTCGTATCCGACGGTTACACCCTAACGATGTTTCCTATCAGGTTCCGATTGACAAATATGGGTAGATATCGTACGTTAGATAAGATAACGTTAGCGTACTTCACCTGTGTATATGCGATGCGTTGTGCTTTCGTACCTGTTGCGCCGTTTAACGGGCGAAGTTACAAATTCTCTGGTAACGGCGGATGCGATAAGATAAGAGAAAACTCGAGAAATAGCGTTCGTTTAGACGACTACAAATTTATTTTTAGTAAGGTTAGGTGCCACACCAAAACACACCAAAACGATCAAAGTGTATATACGCAGGGAAAAAAACCACATGGAATAGTATTGGTTCGTAATCTTCAGTCATCCAATTGACAGAGACAGGCGGTCCCTCGTAGAACCCAGTGCTCCAACGGCATACTGGTGTCTAGCTCGAGGAACATGACGAAGTTTGTCGAGTGACCGGTGGTGGATAGGACACCGCGACGCTCACTAGTCTTGTAGATGGGGCAGTCGTAACGAATGCGCTGTTGGCCACTCTTTTCCGTTTTCAGTATCGGAGTCATCGAGATGATGGGCAGCGTGTCGTAGAGAATGCGTGACAATGGCTCGTCTAAGCGCATGCTTTCGCGGTTCCATCGAGCACCTTCTAAGTACAAACCCTGTGAAAAGTGTAAGGAGAATTAGATTACTGATAGTACAGCTCTGGTAATAGGTTATCCGTTTATGTGATTGTTCAACTTTTGAGAGGAAATAACATATTGACAGGTCCGTTTGATCCGATGTACTTACGTCGAACAGTACGTAGTCTACGTTGATGCGTCGTTTGTCCTTTTTGTGAGGCAGCGTGTTAAAAAAAAATGGTTTGGGTCGTTAAAACACTACATAAAGATTGTCCTAATATGTACTAGCATCGAAAGATTATATGCTTAGTAAGGATGTAAAATGCATCTAATACTATCTACTATTAGTTCTACATCAACCATTTGTAGGTTCGTTGATTTACCTTAACAAACGTAGCCACTTCCGACGAATCTTTGACCGCTTCGTCTGATTCAAAACTGGTCACATCGAAATCCATTACCAACTCATCGATGCGCAGCTTAAACTTGCGCGAATGATTCTGCATAATACCGGTGAGAAAGGACTGCGTAAAGTAGAAACCACTCATCCAGTACACATTCGGTTCCCCTTCGTCGATCCAGCGCTGGAAGAATGCCAACCGTTGGACGAAATCGTTCACGTAGCTACCGAGCGGCTTCAGCGACGGGTAGCTCTTCGATAGCCAGGCCTTTGGCACGCGCGATATCTTCATCGCCCGATAGATGTTCTCCAGCTCCGGAATCATGCTGATCTGACCCTTAATGGCTCGCTGCACATCGACCAGGCTGAGCCGGATGTATTCCAGCAGCCGGTTAAAGCGCGTCAGTTCCTGGCGCAGCACTGTATTCATGGAGTTTTCGTACTCGATCGGGTACATTTCAGCGACGGCATCCACGTCGAAGAGGTTGGGCAGTTTCTTAGCGATCTCAGTACACAGCACCAACACAGGGTCGTCTTTTTGTTCCGTGTCCGAAGAGGCCGTTCCGGCGAAGAGATGCGTTTGGGTGAGCAGAACTCGATCAAGCAACTGAAATGAGTGAACGATGATAAAGTGCGATATACGACAGGTTCTCCCCTCGTTGATCGTACATACCGATGATGTTTCATCAATATTGCGTGTGATGTCAGCATTTTCATGCAGCCCAAACACCTCGGGATGCGCGATCATGGGCAATGTGGAGATGTAGCCAAGCGCTTCCTTGCTAGTGGGCAGCTCCGGTACTTTGTAGCGTCCCGACTCCGTGAGCTGGAAGTTATCGACGTCGATCGTGTTTTGATTGTAGATCCGATTGAGGAGAGCCATCAGCAAACGTCTATCCTTATCGTCCGTGACGCGCCCACCATAGTTGCACTCGCCTGTAAGATAGATGTGCCCCTCGAACGGGATTTTGTGGTACTGGTTGAGGAACATCTTCAACTGCATCAGAGATATTCTTTTGAGAAGAGAGAGATACAGGTTAGTGAATTGGGAAGAAAATGTGTAAACGCAATCCTTACTTTAGATCCGATTCATTGAACTCGTACGGAATGTTCCAACCCAGCGGACCGAACTTGCAACGTTCCTGCACAACAGCATGGAAAAATACCAGCGAAAAGACTCCTCGAAGCCATACCTTGCCGAGGTCACCATCGAACGCTTCGGAGTAGAACGCATTGTTGGACAGCGGTTCCGTGGAGAAGATGCGTTTCATGTTGTTCTTCACACCTTTCGGCGCTTCGTTCGTCATCTTCACGCTGTTTTGTAGAATGGACACCGGGAACCGCCGGCTAGGATATGACGTACACCATAAGCGATACTTTGGATGCACCGATTCGTACAGGCTCGAGTCCATGCAAATCTTTTCCAGCTCGTCCATGTACGACTCCGCCACGTGACAGTTCTGTAGGACCACCCAATAGCCCAGCTTGATCGCATCCAGTATAGTGCGCGTGGCCTTCGGACCCTGACCTTGGCCAAGCGAGATCACTCGACAGTCATCGCTCATGTAGTGAGCGTTTGCGAACGTAAAGATGTTGTCCATAGGATCAGAACCGGGCGACAGCATAAATATGAGTGGGATTCGCGGGGACGAATCGCGGTACGATGTTTCCAAATTAAACTGCGGTGGTTCGACGTACGTTTTGCCAATATTTTGTATGATGAAGCGCTGTAACCCAGGCACTACCTTATCCGGCCGGAGACACTTCAGCACGATCAGTTTGATAATGTTTTCGTGCTGATCGAACGGTTCGGGCAGTGGATTGGCATCGGGATCGTTCAGTTCGTTGTATGTCTTCCACTGCTCAACGTTTCCCATGAACGATTGGGGAAGCTCTTTGAGGGAAGGAAGTGACCCGGCACGCACTACCTCGGACCAACATTTATCCGTAAGCCAATCGGGAGCAGGATTAGGATACGGGTTATCTAAGGCTAATCCACCGGCCAACAGGAAGGACAGCTCTGCATCTTCAATGTCTCCCCGTCCACGCATGATGCCCAGACATAGCACGAACGAGAACATAAGCTTATCCTTCTCGAACAACGAGCGACATACGTTATTGTAGATGGCCATTGTAAAGTAATCGGTTAGATGCTTCAACCGTTGCTCCAGATCATCGGACTTGGGTGAGTTAAGGATCGCCTGGACGAAGATGNGTTCTGTAGGACCACCCAATAGCCCAGCTTGATCGCATCCAGTATAGTGCGCGTGGCCTTCGGACCCTGACCTTGGCCAAGCGAGATCACTCGACAGTCATCGCTCATGTAGTGAGCGTTTGCGAACGTAAAGATGTTGTCCATAGGATCAGAACCGGGCGACAGCATAAATATGAGTGGGATTCGCGGGGACGAATCGCGGTACGATGTTTCCAAATTAAACTGCGGTGGTTCGACGTACGTTTTGCCAATATTTTGTATGATGAAGCGCTGTAACCCAGGCACTACCTTATCCGGCCGGAGACACTTCAGCACGATCAGTTTGATAATGTTTTCGTGCTGATCGAACGGTTCGGGCAGTGGATTGGCATCGGGATCGTTCAGTTCGTTGTATGTCTTCCACTGCTCAACGTTTCCCATGAACGATTGGGGAAGCTCTTTGAGGGAAGGAAGTGACCCGGCACGCACTACCTCGGACCAACATTTATCCGTAAGCCAATCGGGAGCAGGATTAGGATACGGGTTATCTAAGGCTAATCCACCGGCCAACAGGAAGGACAGCTCTGCATCTTCAATGTCTCCCCTTCCACGCATGATGCCCAGACATAGCACGAACGAGAACATAAGCTTATCCTTCTCGAACAACGAGCGACATACGTTATTGTAGATGGCCATTGTAAAGTAATCGGTTAGATGCTTCAACCGTTGCTCCAGATCATCGGACTTGGGTGAGTTAAGGATCGCCTGGACGAAGATGTTAAGGAACCAGGTCAAGTTGAACTGGTACATGGGATCAATGTTGGCCAGCTCAGCCGTACAGAAGAAGATCACAGCCGAATGGCGAGCTACCGGTATGTACTGTTGTCTAGCAGCATCAATTTCGGCCTCAGTAGCAACGGCAATAATTTGCTTCGCTTGTATCTCCTCGGACAGTTGCTTACTCGAGGTGAGTATGTCGATGGCGTTTTCATCATCCAGAATGTTACCTTCCGCTGTCGAGAGCACTTGCAGAATCTTCGCTTCGGCATTGTACAAAGCTTCCTGATTTTGGGCGGACTCTATAATCAGAGATTCCTTTTTCTCCTGCAAATCGGGACGCTCTTGTATGATGACCGTGCCAAGCAGCTGCGATCGTAAGCCCTGTTCCGTGATCATGAAGTTCATTAGCGTGACCATGACGGCCGTTTCGGGCAGATAATGCGGATTGCGCAAGTTGGTCGTGATGTAGAATCGGAAGTTGTCGTTATATTCAATCATACCGTCACCAAACTTTATATTGTACGATCCTTTCTGGTAGATGATGTTCTTCTCGAGTATCGAGTTAAAGCCGGAATCGATGTTTTCGCCAACGTTTTCCAACAGCACGGGATACCCGTTGATGATGGCGTTCTCAACAACGCGCATATAGTTCGCTTCCATTTGCTGGATGATGCGGAGATTGTTCGCCTTCTCCATGTTCTTCACCCACTTGTTTGCTTGCCCCTCCGGATCGATCATGAGCGGCCAGCGGCGCGCATGTTTCACGATAATGCCATTCTCCACGGAAAAGTTATCCGTCGGTAAGCCCCAGTTGGACCAGCTGCGAATCTGCAGCGGATTGCCGAGCGTGGTGATCAGGGAGAAGTTCTCTGTACAGGGTATGCGCCGTGTTACGGCTTCCGCGTTCCATTCCTGCACGATTGCCGAACGAAACTCGGTGGTGAAACATCCGAGATAGGCTACACAGCCGGCTGCTAGTAAGACATCGCCCACCACGTTACTGAGCGACTGGTGTAGATTGAAGGCACACTCGGACCATCGTCGCTTTTCTCCGCCAAGACCTCCAATCAGCTGCTCTGCACGGATCAGCTTCTTTTCGCAGCTATCAATTTCATCCTCGAGGCGTTTCTTTTCGCGCGACTTTTCGGCGAAGAAATCGTTCAACTTCTGAAGCTTGTCGAGAATTTCCTGCAGTTCGGCACGTTTCGAGTTAAGCTTTTCCATCTGCATTGCAAGTTCGGTTTCGGCTTCGCGCAGTGCTTCCTTTTTCGGTGCTACAATCTTCGCAACGCGATCGTAGATTTCCATCGCACGCACCCACCGGCAGAGTCCTTCGCAGGCCATCGAAATGCTTTTGATCTTTTCCGGCACAAACTCACGGTCGGCAATGTAGCTGCGAGGGATGGTAAATGAAATGGGTAAAACGAAACAGGAATTCGCCCGCAGAATCTTACACTTCTCTGATTTTCTTCATAATCGGTATGGGAATGTTGTCCTTTTCGAATAACTTCAAGCTATCCAAAAATTTGAGATCTCCCAGCATCTTTTGCGAAGGTCCCCAGTAATCTTCCACCAGGTGTCCATCTGGAAAGAATAATTAGGGAGGAATAAAGTTTTGCACAGATAGCACCGGCATCATCAGCAACTCACTTGGATCCGGCTTTCTGTCCGGTTTGATGCCTCGAATAACGCAGACGGCTTCCAGCACGAGCTTCACACCAGAGGGCGGATTTTTCATCGACTTCACTACGGTAACGTCTGCCGGTTTGAGCGTATCGAGCGCTGTAAGAGCAGCTTCCAGAGCCGGTACGGCCTCCTGCAGATCGCTTTCACAATCGTCCTTTATCGCTTGTGCCGATGCAGCCGCCTCGTTTGCTGCCGTTTCGTCCGCACCGACAATTTCCTTCTTCTTTTCCGCTTCCGCCGTTTCGCGCTCGATATTGACCATAATTTTCTCCGTTTCATCGGACGTTTGTTTGAGCATCGGTTGCAAATCTTGCAGCTGGTTTTGCATGACCGAAACCTGGCCGGCGGCAAAGTCTAGCTTCTCCAAACCGGTAGTGTACCGATCGCGCTGTGTAATCGTTTCGGAGTACTTCTTGTGGTACAAATCCTTGAACGATCTTAACATCTCCAGGTAGGAAGTCGGAGTCACGTAGTTACGTCGACCCAGCTCGGTAAAGAATCGGTTCGAATTCTCCACAACACTTTCGTTAAACACCAGCACACAGTCGATCAGCTTCAGCTCCAGCTCGGTAAGCTTGCGCACTTTTTGGTCCTTCTCGTCCGTCGGTTCGATCGCCTCGACGCTGGACGATTCGCGTGACATCGACAACCGCTCCTGGCTGCTGACGAGATCCATCGAGCGGATGAAAAATTCGGCCACCTTTTGCAGCGCATCATCGGGCCAAGCCGTGAACCAGTCGATGGTGCAGCAGTTGATGAGCGAAGGGTAGATGCGCAGCCGCTTCTTGAAGGAGTCCCCGATCGGGGAGAACGCTAGCGCTATGTGCAGGTTTTCGCGTACACGCTCTACGAAGAAGCTGTAGAGCGACAGCGCTGTCAGATCGATTGGTTTGTTCGTGGCCTGGACGATGATTTGCATTTGCTCGAGGATCACCGCCTTCTCCTCGGCCTGGAACAGATTGGGCAGATCGGCAGTGTTGAGCAGGGAGTTGATGTCCTCCACGAAGGCTTCCTCCTTTGCCTGGGAGTCGTTAAACAGAAATACGGTTCGCTTTCCATCGCAGCCCGCATACATGAGCAGCTTCTTCATATCCTCACGCCACTCGTTGAGTGTGTAGCTGCGCGTAACTTCCACCTGAAAGACGAGCGAATCGCTCATGCTAGACGCTAGCTTCACTGCACTGCGACGTCCGGAACCGCCGAGACCGACCATCAGCAGATGTCCGCGAGGCATCTGCAGCACGCGCGATACGCGCGAAATGTGCTCAATGGCAAATCGGAACAACACCAAGTTCATGGGCGATTTCGATCGTTCGTTGTACTCTGTCAGGTAGAAGTTGATGTTCTTCTCGAGCTGTTCCCAGTTGTCCACCTCGTCGTAGATCCGCGTTACGGCGGCAGGTTCCATGTAATTACCGAACAGCAGATCGCGTATGTGTTTATCCGATACCTTCTGGCCCGGTTCGAGCCGTTCGCCGAACGCTTGCTCAAGCTTCAAGCGTAGATGTGTAACACATGCTTCATCGACCAAGCGCAGTAGCTTCAGCTTGTCGTCATCGTCTACTAATCGATCACAAAACACGCGATACGTTTCGTGCACCCAAAGACGCACAAGCTTCTCCGGATCGGGCAGCTTCTTCGAGGGCAGCAGCACGATTCCCTGATAGACGCGTGAAACATCCCGCAACGAGAACAGATAGTGCGACTTGGCCGGTGTTGGTAGAAAGTTTTCGATCGCTCCACGGTATACCGCGATCGCTGCTTGGCTGAGCAGCTTGCTGAGTCGGGCGACCGGTTCTGGGAAACCCTTGGCAAAGTGCCAATCGCCGATGGAGGAGAAAATGCGCATCAGCGTTATATCTTCGAAGGAATCGATCGACATCACGAACATGTGGCGATATAATCGCTGGGGGATGTAGTTGCTGCCACCGATCGGTCCCATAGNAAATAGTGCGACTTGGCCGGTGTTGGTAGAAAGTTTTCGATCGCTCCACGGTATACCGCGATCGCTGCTTGGCTGAGCAGCTTGCTGAGTCGGGCGACCGGTTCTGGGAAACCCTTGGCAAAGTGCCAATCGCCGATGGAGGAGAAAATGCGCATCAGCGTTATATCTTCGAAGGAATCGATCGACATCACGAACATGTGGCGATATAATCGCTGGGGGATGTAGTTGCTGCCACCGATCGGTCCCATAGCAGCGATCAGCAGCAGATCGATCAGCTCGATCTTGGATGTATCGCGCAGATCGGACCATATGCGATGGTCGAGCCAGGTGCGCACGAGCTCCAACGGTGGCTGCGAACCATAATCGTCACGCGCCGGCATGGCAAGATCGTCGATGAAGTTGACACACTCTTTGCCGACCGGCGGTCCGTAAACGCCTTTGCGCCGACGGTCCAGCTTGCTCATGATCGTATCCTGCACCTGTGCGGCGGTGCTTCTGGCCGAACAGTTGATAATGTTCGAGATGAATTTCGCCTTCGGCAGCTCGCGAATGTAGTTCGAAATTGTGGCACTTTTGCCCGTTCCGGTTGGACCGGCGAGCAAGATCGGAATACCATGGCGAACGCAAAGGTTGGTCCAGTACAGGATGTAGCCCGTTTCCTTCGTCGGTATCATCAGCTCGGATACGATGCACGATTCGGGCAGCACGAGCTCTTCGGTAGTTTGCCAAGGCCACCAATTCTCGTGCTCATCGTACCGGTAGTCCATGAAGTTCATCTTCTCGGGATACATCTGGCCACGATTCAGAGAAAAGTGCTTTGGTTTGGGATGATCTTCATTGCCACCGTACAGTATCTTCCGCAGCAATGGATCAATCATCTTACGTCCCTCGTTGGTGACGGACGAGAAATAGCCCCACGCATAGCAAAACAGAAACGTCTGCTGAAACTGTATCTGTGTGTAGTTTGCAATGCGTGTGCAAAATATGGAGAAGAACTTGGAGAACATCTGCAAGAGCGACAAAGTGCAAAGGATAAACATTGCTTTACGTTAAGGTTAATACATTTGTGGTTGGGTTGTGTACTACCGAATAGCACTGCATCTCGGAGATTGGTAGGACGGTTTTGACCATCTTAAGAAACTTCAATGATGGAGGTATCAACCATTCCACTAGCTGCTCGAAGACACCGATACTAATTTCGGACACTCCTTTCTCTTCCAGCACCAACAAAAATGACTTGTGCAAAGCAATCCAACCGAGTTGGTGTGGTTCCATGTAGATCATACCGCATCTAGAAACACGAGCAAGAAACTCAATTTGTGTACAAACATAATTTCTACCGAAGGAGTCTCATGGCTTTACCTGGACACGGTTGCTGGAGACGCTTGTTCCAGATCGACGGGTTCGAACACTAGATTCATGAGTTTGGTCATCTGAATAATTTCACCCGACATCAAACAAAGTTTCTTGTTGTCATCAAGCACGGTGTTCAGATTCTCGATCCACACCGCGTCTACTGGTCCATCAAACAGAATCCACTGTCGCTCTGGGCTCGTGGTGTTAACCATCTCTCGGAACGTGTTCGCTAGCACTCCGTCCGACCATTCATGTGACGCTGGATCGAAGCTACCGTATAGTTGGCCCATGGAAATGGATTTTGGATTGATGATACGGTATTGTACACCTTGCTCTTCACACTTGGGGCCCTTCTCGAGACGTAGTTCGCGCAACGTTTCAGCCAACACCTGGTAAGCCGTGGTTTTACCACCCATCGAGTCACCCACTATCATTAAACCGTGGCGAACGAGCATCATCTCGTAAATCTGCATGATTTTGTCAATGTACCAAGCCGTTGGTTGTAGCTTCCTTTTGACCAATTTGACAAGCAATATGCGTACGATATCGTCTCGTGCAGGCTGTAAAGGAAAAGTGTTTGTAATCTGAAGCAGACAAACCGATAACAACATGAGCTACGTACCGGTGGGAGAGTAACGCCAGGAAACAAATCTTTGTAGATACCCTCGAAGAGTGGTATGTCCTGTTGCAGAAACTTTGGCAGATTCACATCTATAATAGCACGCAGTACGATCTGATCCTCCGCCAGATGTGGCTGAGTGCGGCGTAAGGAACCCGCTGCCATTAGGACAGATTTGACCGCACGCATTCCATAGTCGTAGTGGAACTGCGAGGACAACTGTTCCGAGCAGAGCTTGTACGTATGGACGATTTTTTGTGCCAGCACACGAGCGTTATCAAAGCCGTTGGAGTACAATGTGATCTCACCGATCATGGCATAGTCCGGAACCATCATGGCGACCGTACGGAACAGCACCTTTAGATTATCGGGCAGCTCCGTACGTCCTGCGTAACCCGGATTCATCGTGATGAATATATTGCACGTAGGGTCAAGCTTCAAATGCGTGTCTTCAAACGTAAATTTAGCAATCTTTTGTGCGATCGCATGTTGTATGGTGAGAATTTGCTGTGCTACGACCGACAGTACCTCCAGCTCGATACGGTTGAACTCGTCGAAACATGCCCAGGAACCGGACTGTGCGAGCCCCTTGAAGAATTTGCCCAACGCTTTGTAGTCCAACCCGTCGGAGCAGTTGAATACGACGCACTTCTTGGCCACTGCTTTGGCAAGATCTTTGCAGGTTTCCGTTTTGCCGGTACCGGCCGGACCTTCGGGTGCTCCGCCCAAGTTTAGTTTGAACGCACCCATCAGCGTGCGGAAGCATCGATCGGTCAGTGGGGTCGTGACGAGACGTCCCGTATTACCAAGGTATTCCATACCATACTTTAGATCCGTGGTGACCATACTAACGCCTACGTAGCTTTGCTTGTCATCGTCATCTATGCGCCAGTAGTAGCGCAGCTGAGAGAACCAGTTAAAGTCACCCACATCGCATATCTGTTTCTCCTCCAGTAGTTTCACAATGTCTCGTGCGTGCACATCGACGACAATCAGTGCCTCGATTGTGATCGTTGCTCCAGGGGAAAGGTTTCCACGCACGAGATCTACCAACTCTGCAATCTGATTGCTGCATGTTTTGGCAAACTGTGGCAGCTGTCCTTGCTGGATGGCTTCTTCTGCCTCTTCGGTCCATTTCAGACAGGAAACCACTTGTACGGCTTGGCCGGGCCAGTTCAATACCCACACTTTGCGTGGATCGTTCGGGTAGCGTTCGTACGACTGCCAGATTTGCTCCTTCACGCTTTCCAGCATGACGGTCTCGACCTCCTTGAGCCATTTTTCAACCAAACCCTACCTCCCAAGACACAAGGTTTACATTAGCAAAGATGACCACTCCACTTCACGATCATACTTACATTGGCAAGGTTGGGATTGACCTTTCGCACGCACGGTATCACTTCCTGCTCGGCCGAAGTAATCGCAACGATCTCCATCTGCGGATCAAACTGCAGCGAGTGTATGCCTTCGAAGCACTTCTTCAGATGGGGCTGTACACGTAGCGGATCCTTGGTTTCGGACAAAATTTCCAACAGTTCGTCGTTGGAGAGGAAAAAGAAGCGCGCGAAGAAGAGCCGCTTCTTCTCGAGATACATGTTGAGACCCTTTTGTATCTCCTCCAGGTCGGTGTACGCCTTGCGGAGGGTGTTCAACAGCTCTGGATAATCTGTCGCCTGGATGACGTGCGCATCGGCCGTGGTGTGTTTCATGATCTTGCGGAATACACGATCGACGGCCTTGAAGTGACGGCCCTCGGTTGGCATCTGCCGGAGGATGTCTTCGGAGCTGAAAATCGGCTCGAGATACATCCAGGTCGCCTGCACCTGCAGCCAGGTATCGATAATGTCTTGCATAGAAATGAGCTTATCCTCCCAGTTGTTTGCTTTCGTGCCGAGCGCAGCGATATACGGCGATCCGCGCATCGCCTGTGCCTTCAGAATGTGATCGTCCAGCAGGGTTTGGATTTCGTCGACGGAGGACAGGATGTACATATCGCTGTCTCGGTACGGCACGCAAACGAACATCACGTCGGTCCACTCTTCCTGCATGTTGACGAGCTGAATGTTCAGCTCGTACTCTTTACCGGCCGCGTTGGAGATCTCCTCGAGACGCTCCTGTATCTTGACGATATCGATCTCCACCATTTGGCTTAGCGAGTTGTGCACGGCGGGGTTCACATCTTGGCCCAGTTCTTCCGAGATCTGCTTCCAATGGCGATCGCACAGCCCCTGGCGACAGACGGACTCCAGTATCGGCAGATACACCTTAAACTTTTCCACCTTCATACGTATCTGCTCCGCGACACGCTTTGCCTGTGGGCTACCGGTGAGCTCCTTCAGCAGCAGCGATATAGCTTGATACATCTCCTCCACCGCATTCCGTATAATGTCTGCGTCGAGGTCTTTGAATGGACCGAAGTACCATACCTCGTGGCAGGTGTCAAACTTGTACGCTGTGTGCCACAGCTTCTCAACCGGTCCCATCTTTTCGATCATCTCATTGAGTGACGGGAAGAAGGACAGATCAATCTGCAGCAGATTCTCGTTCGTGTTGATTTCCTTCGCTTCTCGGCTACAATCCTGAAGAATGCAATTTTGTTAAGAAGTTGCTTTCTAAAAAACTCAAACATTCAGATAAATACTTCCAAAATCTTCATCAGCCCATCCACCGTGTCGACTTTATCGCGCAGATCGTCCAGCGAGAGCATTTCACGTATCTCTCTCGTGCGGAAGTGGTCCATCTTTTTCTTTTCCGTCATCAGATACTGTTCAAATTTGACGCGACGTTCGCGTAGGGACGTTTCAAGATTCTCGCGNCTACAATCCTGAAGAATGCAATTTTGTTAAGAAGTTGCTTTCTAAAAAACTCAAACATTCAGATAAATACTTCCAAAATCTTCATCAGCCCATCCACCGTGTCGACTTTATCGCGCAGATCGTCCAGCGAGAGCATTTCACGTATCTCTCTCGTGCGGAAGTGGTCCATCTTTTTCTTTTCCGTCATCAGATACTGTTCAAATTTGACGCGACGTTCGCGTAGGGACGTTTCAAGATTCTCGCGTACCACTGACAAACGGGCACCGCTGAGATCGAGCACCTTTTCCAGCTCTTTCGGCCACAAGAACAAGCGGGAATTGAGATTGATGTCTTCTTCTGCAGAATGGAGGGAACGAAAATAACTGATGATCAACTTCGGAACATTGTGTGGTTCAGGTAGGAACATGCTACATACGGTCAAGAATCGCGTGCGTTAGCAGGAAAATAACTCGCTGAGCGACGTGTTTAATCTCCGTCGTTAGCTGATACATGCGCTCCTCTCGGCACTGGGTAAGGTAGTTCTGCAAAGCGACCACTTCAGGTGTTTCTTTGGGTCTCTCGCCAGCATGCAGCGACATATCCTCAAATTCATCACAAATTCTGCCGAAAATTGTTTAAACAACCAAATCATTCCAGTTGAATAGAAAAACTTCTTGATGCGACACTCACCTTCTGTTATCCACCTGGTTGAGCGTGATGAAATAGTTGATGACAAAGTTCTTGAGATCGTTCACCAGCTTTTCCAGCACCTTGTTCAATCGACTGTTGTCTAGCATGAACAAATTGAGCGGTATAAAGTCACGCAGATAATAAATGCCATTGAGCAGATCGGTAAACTTTTGCACCAGCTCTTTGAAAATGTCCAGCGGTGGTAGTTCCAGCTGCGAGAAGATGCCCTCCGTTATCAGTTTCATTTTGTTGGCCAGCACCGGGAAGTAGTACTCATACATCGGATACAGATAAACCGTCGGTCCTGTCTGGTTGGCAATAACAATCTTCTTCACGCGCTCGTACAGCTTCTTCATGTCATCGTTGTCGGTGCGTATGAAGTGCAGATAGCCCAGCTGCTTCTCATCCTGCGTCAGATAGTACTCGAGCCGCGGAATCTTGTAGCCCACCTTTAGTATCTTCACGAAGTAGCTTTTGAATAGATCGGGCAGCTCTTCCATGTACGGATAGATGATAATTTTGCCACTGCTCTTCACGATGAAGGACGTTCTCCGTTCATCACCGTTAGTCAGCACAAAGTCGTCCGACTCCGACGCTAGTATGTCAGGATCATCGTCATCCACCTGGTACAGTGAAAGGTCACTTTTCTCCGTAGTTTTCTCAATATCCGTGTGGTGTTGACCAACGACCGAGACGGTTAGGGTCATGAAGGGTTTCTTCTTCACTTTCGGTTCCTCTCCAGCAATATCGCCTTCCCGGTAAACTTCCAACGCTTCGACCAGGTGATCCAAACTCTTTTTGATCAGCTCTTGCAGATGGTACGAGGTGAGGGCATGTATGCAATTGAAGAAGATTGTGCCCCGTCCACCGTGGGTAGAGTTACGAGGTACCAGATCTTTCCAGTATTTACGCATCACATCCACCAGATCGGCTACTCGTGGCATCCAATCGTTGATTAATATCTGAAAAAGATCGATAAAAATTGTACAAAATGGTCGTCTGCAGTATCTGCAGCATGGTTCCATATCTTACATCTCGCGTTATACGACAGCTGTTATGTATCATCTCGGTTATTTTATCTGCGTGCATGGGAACATCAGTGCTGTAGAACTTCACCGAATCGACGACCAGCAGGTTGCTGTACAATTTGTGCCATAGCATATTGATCGCTTGCAGCACCGGGTGGTTAATCATGAGCACTTCCTCCAGTCGATTTTTTGCCAGCTGTATGGAACACTTCCATGGGACTGGTGCGACCATGGTGGCGATAGGGAACTCGGGTGGTTCAATTGCAAGCTGAAGCCGCGAACGTTCCATTTCCGAGCGGAGTATATACCGCAGGAAGGCACGCTTCACGTAGTAACGATAGTCTTCCTGCAGATCCATTAGCAGGATGATGAAGAACACTGCCTGATCGCGCGACACACCATGATCCGTATCGAAGAGATAGTCCATCAGTATCACCTCGGGATATACGTTAGGCCAAAGTTGTTCCTCTTCGAGAATGAACTTGTACGCCTGCTTGAGATAGTGAAGTCGCTGATCCACCCGGGGAATGATCTTCTTGATAAGATGTGAAGGATAATGATCGATCTTTCGCACATCTAGTTGATCTAGAACGTTCAATGTGCGTTGCTTCATTGAGTCGTCGAAGAAACACATCGCATGGCGAAAGTTTTGCTCGTACCGTAGGAGTATTTTGTCTTTTTGCTCATCAGGATGAACAGGCAGTAAGGCTTGTAGGTATTTCAATTTCCTGGAAGAAGAAGGAGAGATCAGTAAGTACAGGGATGGAGTATTTCTGGATCATGGGCTTACATGCTTTCCGATTGTTTGAGTTTCTTGATGTACTGCTCGTTAGTAAGACGTTTCTTTTTCACCTTAACCTGGTAGACATTCTTGCTCTTAGATGTGCACTGCAAAAAAAGAATAAGGGCACATGATTCGCAAACACCAAGCATTTAACTTTTAAGAATCGCCCACATACAAACTGAGGTCTTCGCTCTTGCTCTTCTTTTTCCCGGCGTCGCTTTTCCGCCTCCCGGATGCTCTTGGCAATCATCTTGTCCAAATGCTTCTGAATGCGACGCAACGCTTCCTCATTTTCTTCCGGCGTACGATAAGCAAACTCATCGAACTGAAACTTCTGCGGTCGTTTCTTTCTCCACAGCGAAGGCAACTTTCGACGACCGTCATCATCGTTGCGGCCATAGCGACGGAAAAATTCGTTGCCTCGAAGAACCGGTTTAGTGAGCGCGAGGTCGTGGAAGATTTTCAACCGAAATCGTTTGTACACATCAATCATACGATCGGTAGCATCTTTGTCTTTCGCTGCCAGTCCACGACCACGAATATCGCGAGCAGGTTGACCGCGACAGTAAATCTTCGATGTCGACGGGCGTGGACTAGGTTCTGCGTGGGGGATCGTAGTAGTAGCACATTCGGATGGCAATAGTTCGGGCTCGAGCGTACCATCACCACGCGGCGTACGATGAAGACTGTAATCCTTGGTGAAGCAACTCGATTTAGTGGAGTGTATTTTTCCTACGTTAGTGTCCAAAGTAATAAAGAATTAAGAATTATTAGAGTTTGGTTGGCTCGCGCATTGAAATCTCACCGATTTGTTCCTCTATGAAGGTGCGTGCTGGATCAAGCGGAAGCTCATCCTTTCCATGGCTAAACTTGTAAAATGGAACATCCTCAATGTGACGCTTGAGTTTGGGTTTCGGTTTCTTCGTTCGTCTCATTTCTTTCCCCGTATTTTGGATAATTGTTTAAAGAAAATTTCTTTAAAAAATAATCTTTGTATAAAATCGTCTGCACCATTCACTGCAGCCTACTGGGAATGAAAAATGGCTCGTATTGTTTACTACCGGTAAACGAAAATGTGGCAAAGCGTCAGTTGCCGAAGCAATAATCACCTATGGCAACTGCCGCGAAGTAGGTGAACACGTGGTGAAATATGCAACAAATGGTTGATTGCAACAGGAACCTGTTGCGGGCGTTTTGTGTTGTGTTGTGGATGGGATTGTGTTGATAGAGAGTAAATATCAACAAGTGTGTAAATAAAATCGGATAACAAAATGAAGAATTTGAAATACCTATGCAAGCGAGTATTTGAAACTGGGTCGCACGTGTGCCTACATTCCGGTAAATAACTTTGCTTTTATTATGTTTTTAATTTTCTGCATTGCATTAGAACAATAAAACTAGAAACTCCGTTATCATAAATAATATACAAGCTTGATATTATCCCAAGTAAAGACACTGCGTTTCAATATTCATATTCGTTCATCTGAAAAATAAATTTTTCTTAAGAGCAAAAAGCAAGATTATGTATTATTCAGTTGTTTGTAAAGATTATATTTCTGTTGGTAACGTTTACTCATGCACTTGTTTCTTTATTTAGTTTCTTTTTAAAAATTTATTGAAGGGATAAAAATTAGGAAACGATAAATAAAAATTTTTTTGAGGATGAAAGAAGGTAGAAAATTGTTGAACGAAATAATCCTAAATATATATTGATAAATATGACACTCGCATTATCCATTGTGATGGAAATGGAACACATGGTTGTGTACAAGATTGAGTGTTCAGTTGATGAAGCAGCGCCATCTAGTAGGCAATAGTACAAGCTAATAACATAATGGTGGGAGGAGAGAGAAAGAATTAAATTAAATAAAGTCAGTCATTCGTTACACAAAGGCGAGTTAGATGTTATTAAACTAAATATATTCTGTACAATTTGTATCAGTAATACAGAAAGGATGTTTTTTTTTGAGTAAATAAAGAGTTCATTTTCATTAATGGTAAACCTGGTACCGAATGATCTGACACCTAGAGGAATTTGTATGTCTTCGTTAAAAGTATATTATCCAGACTTTAGAAACAGAGCAAACATCATTTTTAAAAAGGCTTTCACACCCGCCACTAATATATCCCAATCTCAAAACAAATTTAAATTAAATCTTTTCTAGAGCACACCAGGAAATAATTGAAATTGCAAAAGTCGTCACCCTGCCACCGTGGTTGCACGGTTGCTCATTTGTAACGGAAGGAAATGGGTGGCTCTTGTGTGTGTTTGCTGAAAAAAAGATTTATTTCACCCACCACGGTACGTTCGAAGCGAACAGCGGCTTTAATAAAACACAATTTCGGAGCAAATCGTTTGCGCTGTCAAAATAGAAAATTTATGTACTGTAAGTCACCCATCTCGCTTCGGAGGCGAGCATGGAGCACCGTCCTGTCCGAATGAGCAGGCTAAATGAATTTGAATTTAAAAACCCGTCCGTAAGACGGCATGCGGACCCCATTAGGCCGTACAAAACGCAAAACCCTGCTCCGAACCTGGCCCGTACCTGGCATCTTGATTGGGCCGAAAATTAACTTCCAAAGTCAATGCGAGTGCAGTCCACCGCACAAGGGGTCAGCATTTTTATCCCCCTTTTGTAGGCCCCCGGTTGTCTGTCGGGCTATAACTTACGCGCATAATCCACCCTTCATCCCGGGCAGGATAAGAAGTGTACTTAGGCGCCCACTCGCGGTACCGCTCAGTGCCCGCGTAAGTATCAATTAGTGCGAGAGTATTTCGTGCAACTAATCAACATCGGGCCAGACAAGCCCCGGCCGAACTCGAGCGGATCGGGCGTCCCTATTTCGGTGGATTCGGTGCGCTAGGGTGGTTCGTTATCACCCCGGACTGTTCGTTCGTGCCGAGGCAACAAACCCACGCTTGTCCTGCAGAACCCGGGTTGCTCCCGGCGGGATCACGACCATTGCGCGCCCAGTCTCCACGTGCTCCTGCCGGAGCTATTAGCAGTCATTTACGTATCTCCCGGGACCCGGGACACAATTGCCCGTGCCCGACTGACTTCAGTCAGACTGAAGCAACTTTATCGAGGGGGAGATTTCGTATTCCGCTGGCCGCGTACCAATGCTTACGGGGTTCAGTTACTCCACTGGACGGTTTACGGACGATTGTACCGTATCGTCTCCCTTTGGTCCGTGCCAATCGTGTAAGCAGAATAATGTCGGAAGCAATTTTCGTGCCTGAAGCTATAATTAAACGACCGAGAGCGCATGGGCTTCATGTCCACTGGCTTAGAGCGCAAGCCGTCCGTTTGAACGCACGCCGGCTGGGAGTTTTAAAGGGTGGTTAAGGTGGTGGTTTCGGGTCACAAAAAAAAGGGCACACGGCGATGATTCGTTTGAAATTACAATGACATTGTACCGAGGGGAGGCCACATTTGTGACGGGGACTTTGAGCATTTCGGATGATTCAAGTTCCGGGCACAACAGGTTAGATGCTTGTCGCGATGCTTAATGGTGGATTTGGAGCTGCGTAGAAGACAGACAGAGTTTGAAAAATGTTGGAAAAATGTGAACACTTGTTGAGCCAAGTTCCTACTGGAATTTCCTCTCTGGGGAGAGTGATATTCTGGAGGTTGGGCCTGCAGTATAACACGATTATATAGATAGATAGGGATAAGGATTAGTAGAGAACATCAGGTCCATGACTTTCACCTAATGAATAATGAACAAAAAATGAACAAAAAGCTTTAATTTAATGAAGTTTAGGTCGTGTTTTAATAACTATCAAATACATATAACAGACAGAGGATGTACTTACTAGTAAACGATAAATCCATTTTCTAATCTCCTAACAGCTATAAGAAGCTGTACTAAAACATTGTGATTGCATACTTTTAGGCGTTGTATCTCTATTTCACAATCCATAGGATTAATGTACCATTACCACAGAAGCTTCTGCCAATTAGTGCCACAAAATGCATACAATTTTATCACTAATTTACAATAAAACACTGCAAAATTTGCAGTGAGCATTCTGATATTGCGTTATTGACACACATTAAAAATAAGTGGAGAAACCAGCAGCAAGATTGATTGCAGTTTGATGCAACC
This sequence comes from Anopheles rivulorum, assembly GCA_018908115.1. Lineage (NCBI taxonomy): Eukaryota > Metazoa > Arthropoda > Insecta > Diptera > Culicidae > Anopheles > Anopheles rivulorum. The sequence continues at coordinate 17,337,904 of STHB01000004.1, forward strand.
CGGCAAAAAAAAAACAACAACCGACCATTCAACACATACACATCATATCCGGGTAAAGTGCAGTGAAGTTATTGAATTTCACCAGCAGCCGTATTTGCTCTAGCTAAATAAAAGCTCCCACCGTAGCGTATCGTGTGGATCGATCTCCCACACGGTGGGATCGTGCTGTGCAACTATTGATTCTGTTAGCATTGACCTCGGGGGCACTATTCGCGAATCGCCAATCACGCCTAGCTCAATATCGCCGACAATGGCTAATATTTGCATGCTGGTATAGGCCGAACTTTCTGGATAGGAAAATCTGTTTGATTGGCTACCAGTTCCGTGCTGCGCGGCATTCGGCATTCTCTATCAGCGTAATCGAAAATCATTGAATGCCAAAAAAAAAACACGCTTTTTTCGCTAAAGAAATGCGTTGGTAAAGGGTTGGGACCGATTGGGACATAATTGCTTCGCCTAGCGTTAAGAGTCAATTGTGGTAATTTGCTCAGCTGGAAATGGCTGCACAACAATTAGACGATCGCTTTTATGCAACCGCCGAAACAACGGCAACCTCGAAATGTGCCGCGTAATGAGACCTGGAGTGTGCTGCTCTTAAATGCTGACCAGCTCCCGGTTGATGCTCTAATCCAGTGGACAAAAACGCCACGACAGAACAGCCTGCGAAAGGTGCGGGCGGTTTGAGTGGACAATAATTTACGCTTCCCAAAAGCGTATTCGCAGCGTCGGAAATGTCGGAGCGTGTGCAAAGGTGTGCCTGGCTGTCAGCTTGGTGGAAAAATCTGCTCGATTGCGCGAATAATGTGCCCGCATTTTGCCATCTGGCGGAAATGCAGCCAGACGACGCCCGACCGAACCAGTTGGCGCTCCCGACCCGAAGAATTAATTAAATGAGCAATTTACACATTGCCATTTATTTATTGTGTAAAAGTGTGTGCGCGATAATGGGCTCCATTCCGTGGTGCATTCGCCGCACGCGTATCCGAAGGATGGGGTCGGGCCGGTTTTGGGTTGTCGCGTGCTGAGTGAGATAAAATAATAAACAACCCGTTCCTGTGTTTCTCTTCTCCCATCCAAGCAACTTTTCACCGTGAAACAACAGGGGTACAAGAAGCACCAGACATGCAGCGGAAAATCGTCAACATATTTTTGTCGATCCAAGCAATCTGCATCGGTGTGAGCGAGCACGGGGACGGGCTCACAACCTTCGCACAGTGACATGCATTTGTTTGGTTGCATTTTAAAGCAGTTTGTTTACTGAGTGTGGCCTTTTCGCGTGTGTTTGTGTTGTCTGGTGAATGATTAAACTAAAGTGAACGTGGAAAGTGATACAGAAGAAGGAAATGTGTAAACAACCGGTACCGTAACGCAAGAATAACCAACACGGTTGACAGTCTTGATAAAATTGACGACATGAGAGAGCAATTGACAATATGAGTTGCTTTTAAACGCAGAACCATTAAGAACAGTATTTTGCATACTGACAGGCGAATAAAAACAAACGATCGTTTCGAAACGCCGTAACTCATGCAATCCGCTATACATATGATACTATTGCAGTTTCTGGGAAGGTTTTTATTGGCTTATATGAATTTAATTGAAACTGATTTATATTACGCATAATTCGTTACATTTTGTAAAAGGGTTTCAGTTGGAATTTTATATCGAAACCGACTCGTCATAAAATATTAAACAAAAAAATAAAAAAATAAAAGTAATAGGAAAGTGATGCTTTTGGAATAATTGATGGAAAAATTCTCCGCTCAGGACACGAGAATTTTTTATTTATTTGTTAATTATTTAGATCAACTTATGAATGTAACAATACTATTTTGTTATGGGTAAAAACTTTAGCAACTACACAAATGTGATGCATTGTGCGCTGATGATGAAGCACAAAGCTTCGTGTATTCATTTTCTTGCTTGCTTCTGTATGCATCAACTGAAAGCTGCAACGATAGCATTCCCTCCTACATCAACCAAGTGCACAACAGCATTCGCTATGCTGTCCAAAAGATTATGTCGCAGCATAACGCGCGTGGAATGTGGAAGAGAAAAAACAACAAAATAAATACAGCACACGCGAATGGATAGGAATGCAAATATCAAATACAAAAATGGAAATAAAAACGAAAAAGCAGAGCAACAATCCGATAATAATCAATAATGAATGGTTTCAATTCTGTACGTCTCGGTGAGCATTGTTTCGGGCGGGCAGTGGATTGGGTTTTGGGCGGGCATTAAAAATCAGTCCGGCTGTCGTACTGGGAATTAAGCGAAGATTTATACGCGAATCGAAATGTATTGTAAGCTTTATTTTTCATTTGCTTTCATTTCAATTTTTTTGTGCATCAAACTGGGAGAGTTTTTTGTTCCTTTGCACCATAAAATAATTGTTGGGACAGTGATTAAAGGGGACAGCAAAAAAAAAAGTAAAACAAACATTCACTTTACATCGTTTATTGTGTTTAATTACATATTTTCCTGCGTGCGGTAATTGAATATACTGTAAATGTGTTTTTCGTGGAACGTTTAACCTGTAAGGCCGTGCCTGTCTCGATACTGTTGTTTTGCGTGTCGTTTGTTTTATTGCATATATTTGTACAGCAATTAAATGCATCATTTTCCTGTTTCCCGATCGTTATAATGAGGGGACGTTTAAACGGCGACACAGGCAAAGAAAGCGAAAGCATAATTTAAAGCCATAATAAGATAATTTTGTCAGGTGCGCTGCATACCTTTGGGCGTTGCCGCCTGCATAAGCAGATGGTAATATTTATTTATATACGGCTCAAACAGATTGTGCTTAAAACCGAACAAGTGCTTCAAGTATCGTTGAAATGATTTTCCCACCAACTCTCACGCGGTTGTTTTAGTCAGATTGTACTTACGATGAATGTTTCATCACCGATATGTACTGCGAAAAATAAGCAATTAACAGACAGTGGTTTGTGCTTGACATAAGTCTTCATCCCCTTTGGGTTCATTAAATGCTTCAAAAGAAGCAACCAAAACAAAAATAAAAAGGAACCCATTTAACTGCAATCACAAGCAGCATGAGTGAAGCGTTCATGAGCACGGTTTATTTTTAGGAACACATAAACAGGCACGTCCAAACAATGGCAAAGCGGCAAATGGCTGTCAAAGAAAGCTGTAACAAAAAAAAAACAAAAGGGACTCATCAAACGTTTGCTGCCACGAGCAGTGGAACAAAACGGGTGAGCCAAAAGTAGCAAATAATGTACCGAAAGGGTAAACAGAGCCGGACAGACGGGTTTCACGGGTGGGTATTGTCCATTGAAGGTGGTACTTCTTGTTGTGCTGCAAATTCGTGTCCACATACTGGTTGTGCTGGTTGTTTGGTACACGAAGAAGGATCAAAAACCCAGAGGTTGTGTCTGAGACAATCCTAAGGCACACAACGGAAGGAAGAAATTGTCGCTTCCAAGGACACTGTGAAATCGTCCTTCATCGTTCGTCCTGGTTCGTCCAACCAACCATGCCATACCGCCGTACGCTTGTTCCCCCCCCCCTCCCCCAAAAGCGTCGTGCACTGTAAGGAGCCTACTTCCCAGTAAACATATGCACATACTCACACGTGTACACACGCCCATAGTGCCCACTTCAAGGCTGGTTCCATGCCTTCCCACTTGACGGCGGCCCTTAAGGGGCTTCCGGGTGTGAAGTCCTTTCCCGGGGTGGAGTGTCTTCATCAATCATGCCACGGTACCAGGAAGGGGGAGAGGAGGAGGTAGTGGGACACGGGTCTAAGAGATCTTGCTAATGCGGCACATGGTGCCACATCTTAGCGACACCTCCTGTTCGCGTGCGGCCGTTGCCGGGAAAGCAAAGTGTNCATAAACAGGCACGTCCAAACAATGGCAAAGCGGCAAATGGCTGTCAAAGAAAGCTGTAACAAAAAAAAAACAAAAGGGACTCATCAAACGTTTGCTGCCACGAGCAGTGGAACAAAACGGGTGAGCCAAAAGTAGCAAATAATGTACCGAAAGGGTAAACAGAGCCGGACAGACGGGTTTCACGGGTGGGTATTGTCCATTGAAGGTGGTACTTCTTGTTGTGCTGCAAATTCGTGTCCACATACTGGTTGTGCTGGTTGTTTGGTACACGAAGAAGGATCAAAAACCCAGAGGTTGTGTCTGAGACACTCCTAAGGCACCACACAACGGAAGGAAAAAATTGTCGCTTCCAAGGACACTGTGAATTCGTCCTTCATCGTTCGTCCTGGTCCGTCCAACCAACCATGCCATAGCACCGTACGCTTGTTCCTCCTCCCCCCAAAAGCGTCGTGCACTGTAAGGAGCCTACTTCCCAGTAAACATATGCACATACTCACACGTGTACACACGCCCATAGTGCCCACTTCAAGGCTGGTTCCATGCCTTCCCACTTGACGGCGGCCCTTAAGGGGCTTCCGGGTGTGAAGTCCTTTCCCGGGGTGGAGTGTCTTCATCAATCATGCCACGGTACCAGGAAGGGGGAGAGGAGGAGGTAGTGGGACACGGGTCTAAGAGATCTTGCTAATGCGGCACATGGTGCCACATCTTAGCGACACCTCCTGTTCGCGTGCGGCCGTTGCCGGGAAAGCAAAGTGTCCCTCGTCTGCTATTAAATGCAAATTAATTATCCAACAATTAATGTAAATACCACTTGTTGGTGCAGGTTTCTCTGGAAGATTGTGATGCATCGGGTTTGCTGGAATGGCATGGTAACGAGGAGTGGTAAAAGGCACCGGGTGTGAGGGGAAGGAATCATTAATCCACCCATGCCTTGACGGATGGTTGCCTGTATGCAGTCAACTTGCGGCCGATTTCCTTGAGCATGGATGTCGCTGCTGACGGTGCCCAATTGCCCAACCTGCGTGAGTGATGGTTGCATTCGCGTTCGGCGTACAGTAGGTGTCGTTTGTATGTTCCTGAATATGCCATTTGTAGCTAGTATATTTTCTATATTTTTATGTTTTTAAATTGTTTTATTTTTATTTTTAGTTTTAAACATCTCCCATGCAATTAATGCTTAACTAAAACAACACAACATACCATAAAATATCAATTATTTCGGGCCAGATGGATCGATTCGCGGTTTAACAGTGGTACTAGAAATAGTATTACTTAGTTTAAATTTTAAATAATTTTCTGTCTAAACTATATTTAAATTGTTTTTCCACCTTCCAAAGTTTCATTCAAAAAGGAAAACATGACTGTTTATCCGTGGAAATCGATTAACCGGCATTTTACCGGATAATCGAGGTTATACTGCAATTTAACTGCTGTGTAATGCGTATTGCGTGATGTTAGGCGTTTAGTCGGTTTTTCGATTTTTGCTTTTGAGAAATGTTTTTGTTTTACAACACATTGAAGTGTGTTTTTTTAATTTCTGTGCAAGAACAATCTGACACTTTTTTACTATGTATAATTATTTTAAAAATGACAACATGGCGTGAAGCCGTCATCCTTAATATAATATAAATAAATAAATAATTAATTTAACAAAATAAAATCCACAGCGACCGTTGTTATATTTTTAGGGTTGCACTGTACGCAAAGAAACACCACCAGTTCTTGAAAGAAAATGTGTTTGTGTTGGTACCACCCACCACTACCTCCATCCATCCCATCGTACAACAAACCAACCAAACCAAACAACCCACCCAAACTGGTGTCAATTTTTGCGACACTATGAATTTTAAATGTGCCACTTCCGCATCCGCATTAACAAGCTTCGGTGCGGGATGGGCCCACGGTGGCACGTTAAGGACAATCGTGTAGTGTGCGCAACGCAGATGGTAGGGCCCACATCGTACGTGTGCGCACACAGTTCTCGGTCGATGATGATCCGGCCACCGGGGTGACGGAAGACGGCCGGCGGGCGTCCGAAGCAACCTTACACACACACCCCAAGTAAGCACAAGTGGGCAAGAATTAGCTCACGATAGGGTAGTCGAAGTGGATGCACTTTACTTCCGGGGAACAACCTGCTTCTCTTTCAGGTGGAGCAGGAGGGAAAGAGAGCAGGGAAGGGGAAGGGGTTAGATGGAGCGTAGGATAATGGTTCCGTAAGGGGCCACTCATCTAATTCAAATCACCGCAAACTCACACTGCAGTGCGGTGTGCACTGGTTGTTGGCTGAAAATGGTGGTGCCAGTGCACCCATTGAATGCACCACCGGATGCAAACAATTTCGTTTGGTCAAGATTTTCACACATATCCCTTGTCCAGGCAGTCCAGTCTGCCCGACCGGGCCTTAACGGGGCCGAACGGGAAAGTTTTTCAAACAAGCAGGAAGAAGGCTGTAATTGAACGAACTTTAAGATGCTAAAACAAGGAAAGCACCATCAGGGGAAGGAAAAACATTGTCAGGAAAAAAGAATCATGGAAAACATCACCATAACAGTATGGCGTCTTGTAGGCGTGTGGTTCTTGAGTAAATCCCGTAGCGAAATGAACACTTTGCCGCATTAACAACCGTGTCCACTTGGTGATTTTGAAAACCCCAGCGCGCGAGGTTCTTCATTTCTTTAGAGAAAACAGCAGAGGGAGTGGATGTCTTTTCACGACTGGCCATCCATCTGTCCATCTGAAGGATCAAAGTACAGCTCGTACCGGGAATGTTTGTGCAGTGCAGCGCGAAGCAATGCAGCAAAATGCTTCATTCCATCCTGTCTCATTATATTTTAATGGTACGCGCATCTACGCGCGAGCGGAAATAATGACATTCGGTTTCGGTTCCGGAAATGTACGTACCAAGTGGAAGTTGCATTCCGGATAAACCCGCCACTACCCTCGACACGGCCAAGGAAGTGTGTAAGTAAATTTTTCATTACTGCTCACAAGATTATGGTGCGCACTTTGCTGTTCGTTGCTGATCAGTTACGTTCGGTGATGGGATGCCGGCTGTTACACTGGGCGCACCACTTGAAAGCCAGGGATGGAACAAACAGGGAACAAATACAGCCAAGGCAAACAACCCTCGGTGTTTAGAAGGATTTTGGAAGGGTGGAATGTAGTAAAATTTCCCTTCTAAAAGGCTGCAAATAATTTAAAAGCTGTAAATGGAAGATACCACAAGCTTTTGCGACGCGGTTCTGGTACTTATCGAGTTTGTAAGGTATTTGTTTGATTTCATTTAACGTTAAATCATACAAAAAATAAGGTTAATTTTTTATATTAAATATTATTTATTTCCTTTTGTTATATTTTGTTTTATTACATTTTTCAAGATGTTGTTTTTAACTTTTATTTTCTGTTCTTTTTGGTATGGTTGGTGCATTGTTGCAATTTTGTTGAATCTGTTGTTATATTTATGTGTAGTTTGTTATAATTTATTGTTTTTATGTATTTATTTTGTGTTTTTACAAGTGTTTTATATTTGTCCTTATAATTATTAGCTTTTTTACATTTCTTTCAAGAAATTAAATTTATAATACTAATATTTCGTTATTTTAAATCATGCTTAACCCATTTTACAGCCACGTGCTAAAAAAAACATCTCCCTCAACTGTCATTTTTACGCCAATCAGCAGCACCAACCGTCCCAGCGAAGTTCGAGCTGTTTGAGAGGTGATGCCTGTTCTTCAACCCGTCGCCAAGGATGCCGAGGCCATTATTGTGCAAATTGTGGCACATTAAGCGGGACCGTTCGAGGTCAACGGGCGAACCGGCCCCGTACGGTGACGGAAACGGTTCCGGAAAACGATTCCATGCCCTGGTCTGGTCTGGCCTGGGCAGCTGATCAATGCGATAGTAACGAACGAGAAAGAGAGAGTATGATAAATGATTTTTCGCGCACATGGCTAGCATGCAGTGGGCAAGGAGAGGAAAGAGAGAGAGAGAGAGAAAGGGAGGGAAGGGGGGGGGGGAGGTGGGGTGGGTTTGTGTGAAGCCGGGCGGAAGAAGGCTTATTGTAATAATAGGCATACCAGAAACAAACACTTTTGTCCCCCCGGAGTCGGCCAAAGTCGCCGACGTGAAAAAACGTGCGCCGCCGTTTGTCGATCGTACGCCGAGGGTGAATAAATTTGCATAATGAAGAAGACGCGACAATATCTTCCTCGCCCGGTGCGGTGCGGGTCCCCTTTTTTTTTTTTTAGCAGGGCGCTGGATGGAAAGGTGTCCATCGGGCAACGTTCGTTCGATTTAGGTGGAATCTGGGTGTGGAGTGGATTCGGGGTGGTTAGGGGTTGGACAAGGGGTCTTGTTATAGTTTCCGGTGTGCACGACAAAACGGAGCAGNGGTTTAGTATCAATTGACGTCTTATTGCGCATAGTACAGCTATTAAGGATCTTGATTTGCTTCTCACAAAAAATCATTAACTCCTTATACGAATCAGAATCTTGGTCAGCCGAGTGTTGCTCCCATGCCAGAAGAGTTTTAGGATCAAACTTGTAAATCACGAGCGACGTTAAAGGTGTGTCCCAATGCTTTACCGGTTCATTTGTTCGTTCCATGCCTCTCACTAATCTCTTTGTCTCGTTCACTAAACGCGATAATTCTTCAACGGACGCTCCATTCATTGGTTCCAAGTGATATAATGCCTTAAAATGTTCCCTTTTTATGCGCTTGGAATCATCGTAGCGTTCGTGTAATGATTTCCACGTAATATCGTAATTCTCAGCTATGAGTTGAGTGTGATCGTATAACGTAGCTGCGTCTCCCTTCAAGGCTGTTAACAAATATTGCAGCTTTGTTACATCTGAAAGTTCAACCACCTCATGAACCATCGATGTGAAACGATCCTTAAAGGTTAGCCATTTTGTGACGTCACCGTCGAACGAAGGCAAATTTATTTCTGGTAGCCGTACTTTAGGGCGATACGTGGACGTTTGTAATATTGTGCTACTACCTGCTGGGATCATTGTAGCTTCCAAATGCAGGTTGCTTTTAAGGAATCCCTTTACTTCAATAAACGTTTTATTAAACTGTTTAAACTCCTCCACTAACACGTCTTCATCACATTCGTCTTCTTGAAGTAATTGTCGTCGCGCACTAATGAACTCACTTCTCATGTCCTCCAGCTGCTCCAATTGCACTTGAACTTGCACGCTGTGCCTTTCTGCATTGTATCCATCCACAAACTCCTTAAACTGCTCGATACCACGCAAACAATCAGTATAAATTCTTTTTAGTCTGCGAAACTGTCGATCCGTTATGGGGGCAGATTGAACCACTACCTTATCACCAGCGGACGCTGTGGAACCAGTCGGTTGGTCCGTCATAGGCATGTTGGCTACTTAACTATTCCGATCCGACACTATTATTATTTTATTCACCGGAATGAAATCACAGCTTAACTATCACCTTTTAATTTAGGTACACGATGGTCCTTATATGGGTATTAATAGTTCGCATAGAATTATTACCCACACTGTAACCATGTGACGCGCACCGCACTAAGATGGCAGCGTCATTACTATACGCAATGCGCTCTCACGCTACACACACATTGCACCTTACGCGCACAGTCTGAGTCTATCAACCACGAGGCAGTTAACCTCACAAATTGCTACCGGTGTCTGCGAATCACACCACTTCCTTTGCTTCACACTAATGCGTCCAGTCACTTATTATTGCTCATATCACGTTAGATATAGATCGCTCTCGCATTAATGTTTCTCACGCAGCACCAACACCTTTTAGAAGTGAACCTTTTACACGTATCAAGTTCCTTTCCCGCTCACTAATGCGTCTGCCGTCGCTTCACTAGTACTCTTACAGGCGCGCAGAAAGTACGGTTAATAAGAATTCACTTATTATCCAACAACGATAATGCAATCACTTCTAACTGGTAGCAGTGTTAAACTCTTAAAAAAGCCTTGTCCCTTATCCAGCAATCCGGTTCGAAGGACCAATGTTCGCAGCTCTATATGGGTGCCTGAAAGGGACGCGTGTGGTTTCGATGCTTGTTCTACGCAGACTGCCTTATTTCCTTAGTTACAATTCCAGTTCTTCTTTAATGCGTGAATTATAGCAACGCGCTATAATTTGGCTTACATGTAAACATCCAACAATATTATTAACTACTATTAAAATAATTTTGTATGTTGCAAGTTTCAAGCAAAGCATTATCTTGAAACGATGTTCCAACTTTATCTCTCAATCGATGGAACACGTAGAAGCTTTAGCCGCAATTTCGTCTCGACCATTGAGGAGAATTGGTACCGCTCAACTTAACAACGTTCCTAAGTTCAAATATCAACTAGCTTTTACAGTTTTAAGTAACATAAATTACAAATAACACTAACATTGGGAAGGAGAATAACCAACAAATGAAAGACGACGAAGCTTTTAACTCACTCAAGAAAAAATCTCAAATAAGACAGCTTCCCTTTAACGGTTAACGCTTTCTTCTCCATTACCCCGTAGTTACTGGTGACACTTAAAACGATAAAATAAACCGCACCAATTTCGGATGGAGACTTTTATACCAGCACATCTCCCTTATTGCCCAACAACTCCCGTCCAGGGCAACACCAATTACGAGAAATTACTGTAAAACATGAAACGAAATGCACCCACCCGTAGGGAGTGTGTTTGAGCGATCTCCACGTACACGATCGAAGGAAATAATTAAAGTTTTCTCTTTGATATAAGAAAGATAATTCGAACGAAACAAAAATTGTAACAAAAGTGGAAAATTAGGCGAAAAAAAAAATCAGACGCCACCCCAAAAATTACCGTTCATTATCAGGTTTTCGACACTGACAGCGTCATTGTCACGTAATGACAGCACGAAAGCTACTAGCTCCATCAGTTGCATCTGTTTGTTGTTTGCTGTTGATCGGTGCTTCCGGTGCTTGCGCCTCAACAACTCTCGACGTCTTCTCCTTCTCATGTGCTCTCTTTTTGGCCATCCTTAACCCAGGTATGGCCAGAGGACAATTAAAGATCGGTGTCCCGATCTTAACCGATCGATCGACTCTCCAACGACTGCCCAATTACCGGATCGTCAACTCGGCAAAGGGTCGCCCCCGGGCTTGTGGTTCACCTACTTTTCTTGGCCCGCAAAGGGTGATTGGGATGGGAGTGAAAGGGCTAAGCTGGCCCTTTGCAACTGATGACACAAATAAAAAATACGCCAGTAAATCATGCGTACATTTGAGCTCAGTAAAGAAGATCTCTTTCGTGCGTTGCAGTATAGCGATCGTCTGATAGAAAAAGCGAATAAGGAGTATTCCAAGCGAACGTCTTTTTTAAGATCTTGCTTTAACAACACACAGACACACCAAACCACACATCTCTGGGTTTGCGATCGCACGCGTACCGACACCATAATCGGCCGACACTAATCACAGCAAAATGAGCCAAACAAATCTGACTTTGGTCAAAAATTGCACCGCGTCTTGTCTTGTCTTGGACGGTGCGTCTGTGTGTGTGTGTGTGTGTTTACAGAACCGGAACCCATTCCGGCACACACGAACCGAAGCTACCGGTTTGTCATTACCAAAAATGGTATACACTTCACCTACAGGCGAAGTACACGACGTTCCGATAAGGACAGGACCAGACAGTGAGACAAAATGCGAAGGAATCAAGTAAAGAAAGAAAGAAAGCAAGGCAAAAAAAACGCTCCACATCAACAACCAGCATCGGAAAAGGGCATCCAGGGATTGTGGCGATCGTGTATGTGTGTAGAAAAAGCTGTGTAGCGTGTGCTGTCCTGCATCCAGAAGGAACGAAATAAAGTTTCAGTATCGAGAGTCGCCCGGTACGCCCGGTTCCCAGTGCTCTGTCTCTTCCATCGTCCATTCGGAGACAGAGGACCCATTCGCATCCGTACAGTGATCGATGATGATGAATCATCCATGCGAATGCGACGACATGTGTACAAGATGCAATCGGGAGGGGGCCCATAAACAGCATTGGTTGTCCGCGAGTCTGTCAAATTTACCACCTAACGTCATCTCGTATAAAGTCGCGGAACGGAACAAAATGGGAACATCTTCCACGAGATGTACACGGCATCGAACGGCAGAATCGATTGCAACACAGCAAATTGTAGTTGGCAAGGAAAGAATATCCATCCAACATCCAAGCACATTGCGCGGAAGAACTCGAACTGTTCGTTCCTTCGTTTTTTGTTTGCTGTTTGTTTGATCGCTACGGACAGCACGATCATTATGCAATAAGGCAATCGATTTCTGTTGCATCGTCGTAACCTCTTCCTATACCAACTTCTCCCCCCCCCTCCCTCCACTCCCATTCCACAATCCTAGGAAAAAGAAGGAACCACTTCCCAAGCCATATCGTGAGTAATGATCTTGAACGATCACGCGCATTAAGCAACGGTTTCGGCCTGACTTCGATTAATGGTTTTTTTTTGCAGCGATATTTAATTCTGTGTGGTACACTTTCATTTTTAGAATTATTGATTAGAATGCAATGTTATTGCTTGTGTGCGATTTAATGTGTAGGACTAATTTTATGTTACAATTTACCTTGACGTTAAAGCACGTCCTAATCATGCATCCCTTACTGAAAGAGGGTACTTGAAATATCGCAGCCATATGTGAACGGGAAGTTGCGTGACACAAAACCCCATTACCACTGGGAAATCTGGTTGGCACCAACTCCAATGTGCACCCAACAGTGACATCCCGATTTGATGGAACGGTTTTCAATTTGCATCCTTTTGCAAAACTGGTACCGTACCGCATCCACCACCCCCCTCCCCCCTCCACCATTCGAAAGAGCTGCATCATCTTTCATCAATCATTATCCCCATGGCAATAATATCGCTGGCCGTCAAGCAAAAGGCAAACGATATTTTATGTGCCGTCGGGTTATTTTGTATTTTTCAATTGCTCGTGAATCGTGAAATGGCGCCATCGTGTTATGGGGTGCCCCAAACGATCGCAGAACGGCCAGTTCGTAGGCTAGACGATGGCCAGTTTAAGCATATGCAGTGCACGTTGCGACTATTAATAACAACAAAAATAATAAAACCCGAACCCTTCATTACGCATGCGAAACCACAACATTAGATTCCGGAGCCGGAGCCGAACCGGCCAAAGGCGAATGCGTTTATTACAAAACTGCACCGTGTCGTCGATCGGCACGGGAATGTGCTGGAAAATCGATTGCATTTCAGTTCCGACTGCAGTAGAAGTACACTACCACCACTAGACTAGCGGATACGAGCGGTGCGAACGAGTTTGCATAATTTGTGCTACCACACACAAAGAGGAAAACAGATGCATCTTCCTTGCAATGGTTAGTTAGGCTTGATGTAGCCTTCATTTGACTACCTTTCAGTTTCGGTTGATCCGGTTCACTCCGATGGAACGTTCAGTTTTCGACACCTCGGCTAAAAAAGGCTTCATTGCGATGCGCTGATTGATGTAATGGATCATAATTTCCGAGCCTTCACCGTTTGTACAAGGGCTCACACACACACACACACGATCGTATGTATGTACGGTAGCATAATTATGAGACAAGCAGCGTGTGCGCTCTAATGTGCGGCCATGCGGCGGCCTCCAATTTGCGCATGGTTCACCTCGTCGCGACCGGTGACGCGGTCGTGCAGCGCCATAAACAGCCCGATACCTGGGTCCAACCATCCTCCCGCCACCCTTTCTCATCGCCCACTCTCCCCCCCCCTCCCCCACAGCAACCTGCAGGTGACGCGGTACCGATGATGCCGACCTGATCGGTGATCGCCACCGCCGTCGTGGCAGATCAGTGCAAAACCAAACTAACGAGCCTTGTCCCGCATTCGCATGGACGATCGCCTTTGCCTGCCCGGCCGGGCCACAGATTGATCCGACATGATGTCGGACGGCAGCCCCAGCAAAAACCCGGGAGCTGTCGATTGGCTTGCTAACGATCGAGCGATCTGACCCAATGTTGAACAGCACCATTTTGCAGCATGTATGTTGCCGCGCTGAACTGGAATTAAGCTCATTCAATTATACACTCACAACATGGGTCCCAATGCATGAAGGTGTGGAGAGAACGCAGTCGGATGGGGGTGTAGGAGCGGGGTATGTTCAACTAGTGTGCCCACCCACCAGCAAACTACTGTTTCATGATCTGTCCCTACCACTCTCCTCATGCTCTCGCACTGCCACAATACGTTACCCACTATTGCTTCTTTGCTGTTCGGCATGAAACATCCACTCAAATGGGAAATCATTCCACCATTCCACAGTACCTTAATCAACAGCAAAACAACTAACTTATACAAAGAGTTATGTTCATTTGTGTGTGAACACAAATACCCTTGAATGTCTGTGTGTGTGTTTTGTTTTTTATTAGATCCCTTTGATCTTTCACTTTCCGCACTGGTAGCGAAAGTGACACCGAAATTGGCTTAATTGGATTCAAATGAAACTGAAAGCAGTAAAATTAAATCACCAGTTGCAGAACAGTTGGATTTTGCGTTTTGTAACCGCTTTTGTTTGTTTCTTTTTTATTTCCACTTTTTTTTTGCAATATTTGTGTAGCTTTGAGTGGAATGCTGTATAGTTCGATAGAAAACGAAAGATGTACTAACCTCTTTTTTTAGCATTTGTTTCATAAGTTAATAAATCTCTCTCTCTCTCTCTTTGGTTTAACGACCTACCAGGTCATGCCGGCCATCAAATGGCTTACTAGACTATTAGATACCACGTAGTTGCTTAGTCAGTGCTCACTACGGGGGAACGGTCCGGATGGGATTTGAACCCGGTCCGGTCGTGGTAGGGACTAGCGCCGTTTCCAAATACACCACCGAGCCGCCCTCCGAGCCGAAGTTAATAAATCTATATAACTCTCAACAATATTTATTTGAAAGTTCCCACACTCGGACCACTACAGGAAAGCATCGAATCACAACTCAGGAAAGTGTGTGGAACAAGAGTTCTTACTTTGAGTTATTAAATTTTGAAAATCGCCTCGATAAATATTATAATTCAGAAATAAATTTAATCGCAAGAAGACATGTTCTGTCATGTTCTTATGTATTTTAACGTTTTAGCTAACTT
>STHB01000004.1:17359017-17598129 GCA_018908115.1 Anopheles rivulorum
ACGTGCCTGGGAGCGATATGCGATTCGCCGCCGTGATGCTAGTGATTGCGAAATTTCGATACCGAGTGCAGTGTTTGTGTGAAATTCAAATAACACCCCCTCCCACTACATCGGGTTTGAGGGGGGGGGGGGGGGGGGGGGGAGGAAAAGGGAGGGGGGGGGGGGGGGGGAGGGGGGGAAGGGGCGTAGAGATAATAAAACAAAAGAATCTTCCGGTCGGGGAGTTGCGGAAGTTACGTGGAAGTAGCAAAGGAATGATAGAAACACACACACACAAGACAAACGAACGATGAGTGCCCAGCACGAGTGGATACGGAAATCAGCCGGAAATCGTACCGAAATGTGAAATTTGCGATATTTGGCAGCAAAGAACCTGATCTTTTGTTTTCCGGTACGAATGCCATCCATCGGTAGGCAAACCGTGTGAGCTAATGTAATTATGTCAAGCATTACACAGCTCGTGCCGTGCGACATAATGGGGCACCGTACACCGTATGGGAATATTTTTCCTGAGCTGCAAGAGAAAATAGAACGTTTCGCGTCCCATTGTCCACTGTCGTTCCCCCGGGCTTGATGGTTCACCGTCACGTGATGTATCGCCTAAATTGGGCCAGTCCGTTCGTAGCGATGTTCAAAATAGTACCGTGCAGCAGTGTTCCATGTCATTCATTCATCGAAGCATGTTTATGTTTGATCTTTTCCTCTTGCTCTGCTGGTTACAATTTATATTTTTGGAACAGTTGTCATTTTTTATTTAGAATGTGACTTGTGCTTTGTCGTGTGTCTTTTTGTGTACTGTTGGGCTAACGATAGCACTTTATTAAGCATTTTCTTTTTTTAACATTAAATGTATGTTTGTTCTTTAAAATTAATTTTGGATTACAGATTTTCTGGATTTAATTTGAGTTAAATTAAAGTTAAAGATAAACACTAAACGTTTCAACACGTTGTCACCATTTTATCGGACACTCGTATCTTCATTGTACTGATTAATGTCAGCTAAAATAATTAACTTTTTGATTCATGTTTATATTAGTTTTTAAATCGTTTTGACTCGTATTTTGATGGTTAACTCGAATATAAGCTACAATATCTCTCATTTACTAAAACATTGATTTTGTGCGAATTTAATGATATGCGTATGAGTATAATATTTAGTTTATGACGTGAACTATTCAAATAAAACAGAGCTGTAGAAGTGTAATATCAGTACTCTGGGTAGTTATACAAAAGAAATTAAAAGAAACTGTATTTATTCTGAATGAATGGATACAAATAATTATTGAAGAGGTCCGTAATATAAAATTATTCTTCTTTTCTGATTGATTTATTTCATATTGAAGGATAGAATGAATGTTAAATATGAAAATATTAAATTTAATCCCGCACAAAAAGGATTTCCACTTTAAATTTCTTATATTATCTTAACGATTGAGCTTCGGATCAATCGAAAATCAACAACGATTGTTAGTTTTGCTTGCTTCAATTGTAAAAAATACTTATCCCCAACATTGTCTGCTTAAATCCAACTCCAAAACATACATCTTCCTTGAGCAATGTTGTTGTTTTAGCGAAAAATAACAGCCCTGGAGGTATATTCCATAACCACAGATGACAGCTTGTTGCTCGTGCCGTCGATAGTGTTGCAGTTGCAAGAATGGCACAGCACAAATAAACAAGAATTAAACCGATGGAGAGCAGACGAAGACACAATCCCTTTCTGTCTTTCGGCCCAACCGTCTTTGGCATCTTGGCAGCGATCAGTTTGATTCGGTTTGCTGTGTGCTAGTTTAGGGTTATTATAATTTCGATTGTATGTGCAGCCGTACCTTCTGCAGCGGTGTGTTGCTTATTATTGTACTTGTTTATTCTTTTGCAATTTTCCATCCAAGAGTTTCTTGGCATGGTGCAAAGGAAAAAGCGCACGGAAATTGGTATCCTTATCGGGGAGCGCGTTAGCAACTGGCACAGCGTTGCGATGCTGTTGTTTTCATTAATCCTTCTCGTTTGCTCGTCGATCGACCGGTGGATCGGCGTCTCGGTTTATCGGGAAAATGTAGCCAAGGATTTTGAAATCCGCCTAACGAGGAATTGTTCTGCTTTTCGTGTGGTGCCGGTAGGGATTTTGTACGTCCGCGATTGTGGCAACCGGTCGTGCTTATATTATTTCCGCCGCTCTTCGTTCGGCAAACCGGCTCGTTTCGCATCGTTTGGGCTTAGAGCATAAAGTGGCAATTTAATATTGATTCGCACCGATTCGTTCGGCGCCGATGCACACCGATTCCCATGCTGCGCCATGCGGCACCCTCGCGCTGATGGTGCAATGTGCACCCCCCCCCCCCCCCCGTGAGGGTGAGAAGGAGGAGAGGATGGTTGTGAGGGGGAATCCGTTTGGATGCTTCATGTAGTTCGCAATTTGCAGCAAACCCCTTGTCCCGGGCAGAATTTTGTTTTGCGACCGTAGCTGATGTCTTGGGTTCTTGGGTGGTTTGTACATCTCATCTACTCCGTGTCAGTGACTGTCGTGTGCCAGCTCACACGCCCTCGGAATTGCCACACGCCACACGAACCAAATCATCTCATTGCAGCTTTCTGCAGGATGGGATACACCTTGATTCCTTGCGGGAAACCGACTGGCAAGCGTGTCGGGGCACCCGGGAGCAGAGCAGAGCATAAATTATTGATGACAATTTCCGATGCGATGCGTGTGTATTTTAATTTAATATTTTCCCGGGGCGCACAGCAAACGCACCGCAGAAAGAAGAAAATTGTCTGCTAAATATTTCATTATGCTCATCATTTGGAGCCGGCCTTGCTGCCGTAACGGGCCTGGCCGCCTTCTAAGCCGCTTTCCGAACGGTTGGAGCTTTCGAGATCACGACGACAATGACGTTGATGAAGATGATGATGACTATGATGGTGGAGACAACACTGATGACGACGACGACGATGAAGACGATGCTGGTGTAGAGATGAACTTGTGCCACGACAGAGAGAGAGAGTGATAGTGAGAAAAAGAGAGAGAGAGAGAGAGAGAGAGAGAGAGAGAGAGAAAGTAGAGGCCCGCGAAAGGTCCGTGATTGCATGAACGAGGCAATCTTTGCCCCGGGCGCTTCCACGATCGATTGCTGCAGTGGGATTTGAGTGGTTTTGGGTGACAGAATATTTAAAGTGAAGTGTTTCCTCCTCCGTTTTTCCAACGCCCGGCACGCCCACCCACCCGCGTGCGTTGTCCCGCGAGCTTTTTTGCCACCCGTGCGGGGTTTTCAGGTTTTACGATCCTTTGAATATTTAACGCGCAAACCCCCGGCAGCAAACGAGAAAAGGTGATAGAGCGAACACTGGCGACCACCGGGCCAGGATCGAGCGTTTGGGGGTTGGTGTTCGGGGTTTAGCACTGTGCTTTTCTCGCTCTGGGTGTGTGTGTGTGCTTTTTTTTTGTTTTGTTGTGTTTTACCTCAATGTGCCGTTGTGTTTCACTAAAACTTGGTCGCCATTCCAAAACCAAGGCACGATGAATGATGAAAGCGGGATTAAAGCGATAAACTAAAATACAAAAGCACTTGGAGCGATCGTGATTGAGCGGGCCAAACCAGCTCGTGACGGAACGCGTTGGCGATGCCACGAATAGTGTTACGGATTTGCTGCTGCAGGTTTTATGGATGAAATATTGAGCATGATTATTATGAAATGAATTTGAAGCGCTAGTTCCGTTTTTTGCGGTGGTTAAGGGCTTGTAAAATAAAAAGGTGAGGTGAGTTGTGTTTTTTTTGTAGTGGTACATTATTTAGCACAGCAAATTGTTTTCTGTGGTGAGGTTTTATGCTTAAATGATGTTAAACGTTGGTTTGTAACGACGTTAATTAATTTCGATTTTATATTTGTTTGCCCAAACTTCTTCAAATAAAATGCTTACATTATGCGCCCAAAAGTATGCAATTTGCTATACATTTTGATAAAGTAATCAAATTGATAAATTTATCTCACCTAAAGGCATTATTGAAGGCGGATTTGATTATTGTTGCCTAAAAGTATGCAATAATGACAAATTAAGAGAATTTTTAATTAACTTGATAAAGACATAATTTATATAGCATCAGTGCATATTGTTATACTCCCAAAAGAATGCAATCAGCGGTACATTTTGGTCAAATAATCTAATATTGGTGCAAGTAATTGTTTTCGTCCTGTCTATAGGTGTTCATGTCAGCTAAACAAATGTAATAAATGATAAATTAAGCAAATTTTTAACTGTCTTGGGAATGATAAAATGCCATAGTACGTAGTGGAAAAATAATCCCTAAACAGTTGATAAGCCAACTTTTGACCAAATAAGTATCTATGTTAAGCACAGCATCTTTGTATCACAAACAAAAGCTTAGTTTTAATACAGTGAACGGATAGCAAAACTATTTCTTTTTAACATTTTTTGCAGATGAAAAGTGTAATTGATAAATCGAATTCTTTACCTACCATTCCACGTTCTTTAAAAATCTTACAATGGTTGAAGCATCGGTAGTTTTTTTTTTGCAGCGCCCAACAACGAGTGCTTGATTCATATCCGGCCCGAACGTTGCGGACAATTTTGCAATTGCACCAATCGTAGGAAATCACGAGACAATTGAATTACACGGCACGGCTCGGGGAAGATTTTTTTGTTGCTGCCAGTCTGTACCCTATCTTTTCCACCACAAATTCCGTATCGTGACGGCAAGCAAACGGCCCAAAAGATACAGCAAAATAAAGCACAAGAAAAAAAAACAGAAACATGACGACAACCTCAGCGCAAGGAACATAAACTGCTGCGACCGTGCGCAGAATTGAATTTCGATGATTTGCTGATGGTGAGCTTGGAAATTTTGCGTTCCATCGCAATTGAGTCAGTTTCGGTGTGGCAAAAGGGGGGGGAGAAAAAACAACAGAAAAACATACAGAGACACCGAAAAACACATTCCCGGTTACCATTTCCGATTGCGGAAACTAAAAATACGGCTCCCCGAAAGAAAATGGATTCCACCACGAAGCGTTTTTTTTCCCACAAAAATTCCCACTTTCCATCACCAGACTTGAAAGTTTTCTGACAAACGTTGGCAAAAGGATGCAAAGGAGAGAACTGTCTCCGCGCCGACCGTCGACCGCCTCTCGCCTTCCGGTCAGAAATTGAAGCATCCATTTTGCTCGTGGTAGGCAAATTTGTTGGCATAATTTCCCGATAAGCATGATCGGTGCGACGAAAAAGTGTTTGGTTGAAGAAAATTTCGATCGATCTTATAATTTTTCGGGTCAAAAGTTTGTCATTCAAAGTTTAGCGTTGGCGGCGGGATGGAGGTGGAAGGAGGGTTGGTCGGATGGGTGGCGCTTTTGATTGCTGTTGGAGATATCTTTTCCAACGCTGATGGGAGACATCTGATAAATGAAGCGATCGAATGTTTGCTGCAAAGCGCAATCTTCAAGCAGGAACCAGAAAATCTTCATCGCTAAATGCTGAGCTTAATCATGGCAGTGTAAGGTGAAAAATCGATTCCTCGCTCTCACACACACACACACGCATACACACACAAATGGTGATCGAGAAGTGGAAAATGGTGAGACGAAAGCTCACTCAACCCCGAAACATTCATCACTTTATCATCGTTTATGCATGTTTTATTTTCTCTCCTTTTTCTGTGTGCCAATTTCAGTTCTTTCCTGTAGAAACAGCGCGACAGGATTAGGGGTTGGGAAAGGGCGCAAAGATCACGGTGGCAGCACGTGGCATTAAAGTTTGCATAATTTTACTTGCACATTAACTTTTCAAATACAACTTCCGGCCATCCGTGTTGATCCCTTTCGCTCGTTCGCACACTTGCTGTTCCCCATTGCAGCCGAATCTTATCGCCATGTAAGCTCGCTAACGATAATCAAGAGAGTGGAGAAGAGAGGANCTGCAAGAGAAAATAGAACGTTTCGCGTCCCATTGTCCACTGTCGTTCCCCCGGGCTTGATGGTTCACCGTCACGTGATGTATCGCCTAAATTGGGCCAGTCCGTTCGTAGCGATGTTCAAAATAGTACCGTGCAGCAATGTTCCATGTCATTCATTCATCGAAGCATGTTTATGTTTGATCTTTTCCTCTTGCTCTGCTGGTTACAATTTATATTTTTGGAACAGTTGTCATGTTTTATTTAGAATGTGACTTGTGCGTTGTCGTGTGTCTTTTTGTGTATTGTTGGGCTAACGATAGCACTTTATTAAGCTTTTTCTTTTTTTAACATTAATTGTATGTTTGTTCTCATTTAAAAAAAAATTGGATTGCAGATTTTCTGGATTTAATTTGAGTTAAATTAAAGATTAAAGATAAACATTAAACGTTTCAGCACGTTGTTACCATTTTATCGGACACTTGTATCTTCATTGTATTGATTAATGTCAGCTAAAATATTTAACTAAAATAATTAACTCATGTTTATATTAATTTTTAAATAATTTTGATTCGTATTTCGATGGTTAACTCGAATATAAGCTACAATATCTCTCATTTACTAAAACATTGATTTTGTGCGAATTTATAGTTATGCGTATGAGTATAATATTTAGTTTATGACGTGAACAATTCAAATAAAACAGAGCTGTAGAAGTGTAATATCAATGTTCTGGGTAGTTATACAAAAGAAATTACAAGAAACTGTTTTTATTCTGAATGAATGGATACAAAGAATGATTGAAGAGGTACGTAACATAACTATATTGTTCTTTCCTGATTGATTTTTTTCATATTGAAGGATAGAATAAATGTTAAATATGAAAAAATGAAATTTAATCACTCACAAAAAGGATTTCCACTTTAAATTCCTTATATTATTTTAACGTTTGAGCTTCGGATCAATCGAAAATCAACAACGATTGTTAGTTTTGCTTGCTTCTATTGTAAAAAATACTTATCCCCAACATTGTCTGCAAAAAACCGAACTCAAAAACATACATCTTCCTTGGGTAATATTGTTGATTTAGCGAAAAATAACAGCCCTGGAGGTATATTCCATAACCACAGATGACAGCTTGTTGCTCGTGCCGTCGATAGTGTTGCAGTTGCAAGAATGGCACAGCACAAATAAACAAGAATTAAGCCGATGGAGAGCAGACGAAGACACAATCCCTTTCTGTCTTTCTGTCGCCCCAACCGTCTTTGGCATCTTGGCAGCGATCCTAGTTTGATTCGGTTTGCTGTTTGTTAGTTTAGGGTTATTATAATTTCGATTGTATGTGCAGCCGTACCTCCTGCAGCGGTGTGTTGCTTATTATTGTACTGTTTATTCTTTTGCAATTTTCCATCCAAGAGTTTCTTGGCATGGTGCAAAGGAAAAAGCGCACGGAAATTGGTATCCTTATCGGGGAGCGCGTTAGCAACTGGCACAGCGTTGCGATGCTGTTGTTTTCATTAATCCTTCTCGTTTGCTCGTCGATCGACCGGTGGATCGGTGTCTCGGTGTATCGGGAAAATGTAGCCAAGGATTTTGAAATCCGCCTAACGAGGAATTGTTCTGCTTTTCGTGTGGTGCCGGTAGGGATTTTGTACGTCCGCGATTGTGCCAACCGGTCGTGCTTATATTATTTCCGCCGCTCTTCGTTCGGCAAACCGGCTCGTTTCGCATCGTTTGGGCTGAGAGCATAAAGTGGCAATTTAATATTGATTCGCACCGATTCGTTCGGCGCCGATGCACACCGATTCCCATGCTGCGCCATGCGGCACCCTCGCGCTGATGGTGCAATGTGCACCCCCACCGTGAGGGTGAGAAGGTGGAGAGGATGGTTGTGAGGGGGAATCCGTTTTGATGCTTCATGTAGTTCGCAATTTGCAGCAAACCCCTTGTCCCGGGCAGAATTTTGTTTTGCGACCGTAGCTGATGTCTTGGGTTCTCGGGTGGTTTGTACATCTCATCTACTCCGTGTCAGTGACTGTCGTGTGCCGGCTCACACGCCCTCGGAAGGGCCACACGCCACACGAACCAAATCATCTCATTGCAGCTTTCTGCAGGATGGGATACACCTTGATTCCTTGCGGGAAACCGACTGGCAAGCGTGTCGGGGCACCCGGGAGCAGAGCAGAGCATAAATTATTGATGACAATTTCCGATGCGATGCGTGTGTATTTTAATTTAATATTTTCCCGGGGCGCACAGCAAACGCACCGCAGAAAGAAGAAAATTGTCTGCTAAATATTTCATTATGCTCATCATTTGGAGCCGGCCTTGCTGCCGTAACGGGCCAGGCCACCTTCTAAGCCGCTTTCCAAACGGTTGGAGCTTTCGAGATCACGACGACAATGACGTTGATGAAGATGATGATGACTATGATGGTGGAGACAACACTGACGCCGACGACGACGACGATGAAGACGATGCTGGTGTAGAGATGAACTTGTGCCACGACAGAGAGGGAGAGTGATAGTGAGAGAAAAAGAGAGAGAAAGTAGAAGCCCGCGAAAGGTCCGTGATTGCATGAACGAGGCAATCTTTGCCCCGGGCGCTTCCACGATCGATTGCTGCAGTGGGATTTGAGTGGTTTTGGGTGACAGAATATTTAAAGTGAAGTGTTTCCTCCTTCGTTTTTCCAACGCCCGGCACGCTCACCCACCCGCGTGCGTTGTCCCGCGAGCTTTTTTGCCACCCGTGCGGGGTTTTCAGGTTTTACGATCCTTTGAATATTTAACGCGCAAACCCCCGGCAGCAAACGAGAAAAGGTGATAGAGCGAACACTGGCGACCACCGGGCCAGGATCGAGCGTTTGGGGGTTGGTGTTCGGGGTTTAGCACTGTGCTTTTCTCGCTCTGGGTGTGTGTGTGTGCTTTTTTTTTGTTTTGTTGTGTTTTACCTCAATGTGCCGTTGTGTTTCACTAAAACTTGGTCGCCATTCCAAAACCAAGGCACGATGAATGATGAAAGCGGGATTAAAGCGATAAACTAAAATACAAAAGCACTTGGAGCGATCGTGATTGAGCGGGCCAAACCAGCTAGTGACGGAACGCGTTGGCGATGCCACGAATAGTGTTACGGATTTGCTGCTGCAGGTTTTATGGATAAAATATTGAGCATGATTATTATGAAATGAATTTGAAGCGCTAGTTCCTTTTTTTGCGGTGGTTTAGGGCTTGTAAAATAAAAAGGTGAGGTGAGTTGTGTGTTTTTTTTGTAGTGGTACATTATTTAGCACAGCAAATTGTTTTCTGTGGTGAGGTTTTATGCTTAAATGATGTAAAAGGTTGGTTTGTAACGACGTTAATTAATTTCGATTTAATATTTGTTTGCTCAAACTTCTTCGAATAAAATGCTTACATTATGCGCCCAAAAGTATGCAATTTGCGATACATTTTGATAAAGTAATCAAATTGATTAATTTATCTCACCTAAAGGCATTATTGGAGGCGGACTTGATTATTGTTGCCTAAAAGTATGCAATAATGACAAATTAAGAGCATTTTTAATTAACTTGCTAAAGACATAATTTATATAGCATCAGTGCATATTGTTATACTCCCAAAAGAATGCAATCAGCGGTACATTTTGGTCAAATAATCTAATATTGGTGCAAGTAACAGTTTTCGTCCTGCCTATAGGTGTTCATGTCAGCTAAACAAATGTAATAAATGATAAATTAAGCAAATTTTTAACTGTCTTGGGAATGATAGAATGCCATAGTACGTATCTCATAGTTGAAAAATAATCCCTAAACAGTTGATAAGCCTATTTTTGACCAAATAACTATCTATGTTAAGCACAGCATCTTTGTATCACAAACAAAAGCTTAGTTTTAATACAGTGAACGGATAGCAAAACTATTTCTTTTTAACATTTTTGGCAGATGAAAAGTGTAATTGATAAATCGAATTCTTTACCTACCATTCCACGTACTTTAAAAATCTTACAATGGTTGAAGCATCGGTAGTTTTTTTTTCTGCATCGCCCAACAACGAGCGCTTGATTCATATCCGGCCCGAACGTTGCGGACAATTTTGCAATTGCACCAATCGTAGGAAATCACGAGACAATTGAATTACACGGCTCGGGGAAGAATTTTTTTTTGTTGCCCGTCTGTACCCTATCTTTTCCACCACAAATTCCGTATCGTGACGGCAAGCAAACGGCCCAAAAGATACAGCAAAATAAAGCACAAGAAAAAAAAAACAGAAACATGACGACAACCTCAGCGCAAGGAACATAAACTGCTGCGACCGTGCGCAGAATTGAATTTCGATGATTTGCTGATGGTGAGCTTGGAAATTTTGCGTTCCATCGCAATTGAGTCAGTTTCGGTGTGGCAAAAGGGGGGGAGAAAAAACAACAGAAAAACACACAGAGACATCGAAAAACACATTCCCGGTTACCATTTCCGATTGCGGAAACTAAAAATACGGCTCCCCGAAAGAAAATGGATTCCACCACGAAGCGTTTTTTTTCCCACAAAAATTCCCACTTTCCACCACCAGACTTGAAAGTTTTCTGACAAACGTTGGCAAAAGGATGGAAAGGAGAGAACTGTCTCCGCGCCGACCGTCGACCGCCTCTCGCCTTCCGGTCAGAAATTGAAGCATCCATTTTGCTCGTGGTAGGCAAATTTGTTGGCATAATTTCCCGATAAGCATGATCGGTGCGACGAAAAAGTGTTTGGTTGAAGAAAATTTCGATCGATCTTATAATTTTTCGGGTCAAAAGTTTGTCATTCAAAGTTTGGCGTTGGCGCCGGGATGGAGGTGGAAGGAGGGTAGGTCGGATGGGTGGCGCTTTTGATTGCTGTTGGAGATATCTTTTCCAACGCTGATGGGAGACATCTGATAAATGAAGCGATCGAATGTTTGCTGCAAAGCGCAATCTTCAAGCAGGAACCAGAAAATCTTCATCGCTAAATGCTGAGCTTAATCATGGCAGTGTAAGGTGAAAAATCGATTCCTCGCTCTCACACACACACACACGCATACACACACAAATGGTGATCGAGAAGTGGAAAATGGTGAGACGAAAGCTCACTCAACCCCGAAACATTCATCACTTTATCATCGTTTATGCATGTTTTATTTTCTCTCCTTTTTCTGTGTGCCAATTTCAGTTCTTTCCTGTAGAAACAGCGCGACAGGATTAGGGGTTGGGAAAGGGCGCAAAGATCACGGTGGCAGCACGTGGCATTAAAGTTTGCATAATTTTACTTGCACATTAACTTTTCAAATACAACTTCCGGCCATCCGTGTTGATCCCTTTCGCTCGTTCGCACACTTGCTGTTCCCCATTGCAGCCGAATCTTATCGCCATGTAAGCTCGCTAACGATGATCAAGAGAGTGGTGAAGAGAGGAAGAGGGGAGGGGGGGGAAGGGAGTGGTGTATGATAAGAGGAAAGTGAGTTGAAAAAAGTTAGGCAAATCTCATCAATAATCAGGCGGCAGCTAATTTGCATATTCGATGTATCGGCACAAAGTGAATCGAAAGGCTGCCGGTACCGGAAAGCGTCTGTCAAAGGTAGCCGAGTATCGCACGAGTTTGAGGAAGTTTTAAAAGTGTAAAGCGAGAAAAGGAAACGGCAAATACGTGGAACAAAACTTGGGTGTCGTGTTTGGCATCCAGGAAAAAACCGGGCGAAAAAGGAATGGGTTTGAGGTGGCATAGAGCATAGCAGTCGGCAAAACAGGCAATGAATTATTTGTTCCATTCCCGTGAATTGTGAGAAGAATTTTATGCATACTGAGCTGAGCAGCATGGCATTCGGCATCACTGATCCGTAGAGCCGAAAATTGGATTGTATTTGTTTTGCAAGCAAATCCAAGCAAATGCATCGGATGGTCTTTTCAATGATGCTGTATTAAGCATGACTGTTGAGCTTAAGCACTTGAGTTAATTTGAAAGGATTTTCAATGCCTTGGCACGATACATTAGACATTTGTGTAGTGTTTGTTGAATTATTTAGAACATTCACCTGTCTGATTTCTGTTATTAAACAATCTTAAGATAAGTTTGAACACTTAATTTGTTGTTGCTTAAATGAAGCTTTTCTGTAGGTTTGGAAAGTAATTACATTTGGTTTAATTTAGTTTGTTACTAGTTGCAGATTCCATTTTAATGTTTTTCATGCCATTAACTTCCTTTGTCAGGATTACAAATTATAAAATCATGAAAAGTTCCCAAAAGAAATAACAAGGATCAAGAACTGTTTCGTCATTGGAAAAAGACTGATTATGTAGTGCGAATTGCATGAATTTAAGAATTTGAATTTGAAGAATTGCGCAACATAAGAAAAAAAGCGGCCAGAAAACATTTTTATCATCATGATTTGATTTGAACCGGAATGGCATGCCAAATTGTTTCCGTACAGTTGACGCCATTTTTTACATCTTTATTAAATTCCAACTTTGCAGACAGATACATTGGAATGTTCCGGTGAATGTTAACGGCAGGAGGTTAAATGTAAGTATTAAAAATGTTAAAATTAGACCAACGCAGCTATAATCGACAAAACATGGAGCACAGAAATTTAAGCAATAGACTAAAATGTACTATAAATAGCAACCCTTCTTTGAAGGTTATTCCATCAAAGGGAGAACCTGTCTTAAAAGCTCATAAAAAAATAAAAATGGTCACACTGTACATCGACTGATTATCAGTGATTATCAATCGGGCCATTTTATACTTTTCTTACCCCATAAGACGAACTCGCCCTGAGAGTTTTATTGTTATAAATTGATATCGTATACATTATCGATATCGATAATTGTTATATCGTCGCCATGCTTATGGCCCATGTGTCCAGCACACCTATGATCTTGAATACATTTTTCAACGATTCGCTTACATTGAATTTTCTACGGCTGTTTAACGAATCTCTGACGATTGTCTCACGACTTTCTGATGAATATTGAGCGAATATTGGGCGAATATCGTACCTCGTTCGCTCTGTGAGTCATTTCGAGAAACAAGTCGATTACTTTGGTTGGATCGCAAACGAAAATGAATCTTTCTACTCATTTGACGGTCCATCTTTTGACGGTGTAGGCGACCACTTACTGTATCCCACCGTTTAATCCACCACTCGCTCCAATCAACACCTCGAACTCGGTTCGCTCGGTGCACGGTCGGATTATATTAATCTCTGCCCACAAAATGGTGTGGGATGGTTAAAACAAAAGATGGTAAAATAAAAAATGCAAATTTCTATTCAAACACCGCGCGTCACCAACACTATTCATCGGCCGGGATGATCGAAGCCCGAGTTAAACAATGACAGCATAATCATTTAAACCCAAACCCACTTTGCCTCAATCGCGCCGTGTATCGCTTATGCTTGGTGACTAGTGGTGATGGTATCCCCATCCCCACGGTGGCCATTTATCACGCGGAGGTTAAAGCAGTGCCACACTGTCGAGTGCCTTTTTGGGGGTGGGTTGGCCCTTTCGGGAGGTGGTGGTTTCAATTTAAGCGTCCGCTTATCGCCACCCAGCCCATAAACAATAGATAGCGAATCTTGCTAACAAAGAAAAGCTTGCGCTAATGGGGTTCACTCTTCACTCGAGTATTGTTCCAGTGCCGGGGCCGGAGGGTGGGTTGAGGGTAGGTGGTTAGGAGGAGCGGGGTAAGTAGGGCGACAGGACAAGCGAGAAACTCGTTTTGATGCCGTGCGCTGATCAAAAACTTCTTCATCCTACCCACGGCAATGCAACTTTCGGGTGGTTCATTCCATTTTCAGCCGGCACGCCATTTTCCCTTTAAGAGGGACACTGTGTTTTCGAATTGTGTTTTTACCCAATTTCCTGCGCACCGATTGTTTACAGGCTCGTTTCAGTTGGAACAATTTTCTTCCCATTCCTAGTGCCTTATGCTTCTAGTGCTGGTTCAGTAAAGCGAATGGATCGATTTTTCCAACAAGTTTATGGTTTGTGGTGAGTTTTCAAAATTGAATTTCCAGCTTCAAATGTACATGCATCATGTCTGGGATGCACAGGCGAGATTTAGATTTGGCTGCAACCATACAGCTTCCGGTGAAAGACGAACATGGCGTCGACAAAATGGCGTGCAGTGTGTAGATAAGGAATTGTGCGCGAAGGATGCGGTGAGATAGTAAGTTGAATTAGCACGGCACGTTTTTGCCGGCCTGTTTTATCGACGAATCGAACGTCAACTTTCTGACGAGTCCATTTCCGGGTTGTATGTAGCGAATGTTTGTGGTTTTACATGCATAAGCAATGTTGTTTGTCTCGTTACGAAACCAATATGTTTGTTGATTTTGGGTGAAAATTGATTGGAAAATGGTACAGTGCATTATATTTATAATGCCTGTTATGCTTGTACCATTTTCCATTTGTATTCATATTATCCAAATTACACTTACACATGTCTTTTGTTACCTTATCGTCACGCATGGTAGAATACAATGAATGTGAAGTCAATACACACGTTGCTAGAAAAAGCGTACTCAAGTGACAAAAGCGTTAGGGAAATGAATGATGATAAAAAGATATTTTTGTTGATCGGTATGCCTACATTTAGGCGCTTCACTATGTTGGTTCGCTTTTGATTTTGCCATTTACATGTCTAAGATATGTAGTTCCTTTATTGAGTTGGATGGGTGTTATTGTATTCTAAAGATAGTTTTGTTAAGTGCTGTCTTTAAATTACTGCGTCTAAAAGTATGCAAATATAGATTTTTTTAATAAAAATAGTTTATTTAACAATATCGTAGATTCGTCCATGAAAAATTTTAAAAAAGGTTCAAAAATTCTAAAATAGTATAAAGAATAAGGCCAAAAATATTTTATATGATATTATATGGTGTGCAAGGCCACATATATGTACACCCTGTTTTATGTCATCGCGGGGCACGTTTTCAAGAGCAATAATAGATGTTACACTAATAAATATTAAAATAAAATTATCAATATCGTACACTTGAAAACAATTTATTAATGATATTAATAAAATTTTCCAGGAATTAAACGAAAATTGTGATTGAAAAATATGGACAAAAATGAGCAGAAGTAAAAACCCAATTCTAGAGGCATTTTAGGAAAAGAGAAGCGACTAGCGAAATGCACACCGAATGCTTACCATTCTTTTCCATGAGCTATAACTTCGTAACGCATGTCGAACAACATTGGTCAGTGCAAACAGTCAGCCAAACATAATAAATCTCCTTTATCGTGCAACTCAACAAGCAACATTGCAGCATCTAGTTTTTTGGCTGTAAATTTCTACTCCCTAGCTGGGCACTGAAGCACACAAACAGAACACACCAAAAAACCCTCTACACAACCATCCATCATCTCCAACGCCATTCGCGACGATTCCAATCAGCCAGAAATTCTGCTCCGTAATGGCGCCAATTCAGCGCTGATTTGCAAACTGCAAACGTTGTAAACGCGACGGTGGCCCCTGGTCGATGCCAACATCTTCCGCCTGTTCGTTCCGGCCCGCAATCCACAAAATGTCAAGGCGGACAGAATCAGCTTCCGTTATCGTTTCACTTCTTCACCTTCTGCACACCGGCGTTCGTAACGGCCTCACGGCCAGACACTATCGCCAAGCAGACACCAATGCAAAGAGGGACGAGACACCAGCAAAAAGGGACACACAGAGAGCGAACAAAAAACCAACCTCGAACACGAATTCACCGAAACGCAATGTCTGCGTACGTCGTGTGTTGCGTACGATGTCGCACTAATCAAACACCGGAAGCGGTTCCTCACCCTGGTTCACCCCTGGCTGGCTGGCTGTACCGATTCCGGAGATGCAATAATTCGCCCCGGAGGGTGATCAAACGGTTGTTTGATTCAATCATGATGCGATTCGACACATCGATTCCGTCAAACCGGACTCTGGGTCCCGATCCACGCCCATTCGTGAAGACTGAATTTGCAAATTTAATCGGCACGCCTACTTTTTTCTACCCCGTCGGTGCCTTCCGGCTGTGAAAGGGTTGTTGGCATCCCGGTTTAGGATGTCCTGGGGAAGGGAGGGGTGAGGTGGTATGCGGAGCGGGGGACTAATATGTTTCGCCAATTTTCGGAGGTCGCTTCCCTCCGGGTGCCACTCATGATTGCTTGTAAGAAATTAAAGGTATGACGGTATAGCCGGCCGGACGCCGGGAATTACGCCGATCGCTGAAAAAGACGATTAGACGTTTGGCAAGGGTATGGCAGGGTATGTGTTTCGTTGAATAGTTTATGCAAATTGGGATGTTCTTTGATGTTTGGTGGCACCTAGCACGCAATTACGCGGTTGTGATTAGTGCAATTCGGTACGTTTGCGATGCGACACAACAGTGATGTTTGAGTTCTTCGATTAACGTAACTTGTTAGATAACCGTGCTCGAGTGAGCAAGAGTAAAAGGAGAGGAGATTTGAGTGTAAAATTGTTGAACAAAGATACATCTATATTAAAATACACAAAGATAATTATAAAAAATGTAACTTCATAATTTGTGGTACAAATCAGGTAAAAATATGAAGAATCTTCAAAACATAGAGTGCATAAAGTGTTGTTATGGTATGAGTCCGCTTGTAGTGTGCATCAAATAAATGACTCCTAATGTGCTTCATAAGCAATATCGATATAGCAATGCCTCATTTTGGACACATCAATCGATGGTTGTCAAATCATTCAAATCATTGAACGATTTTGCTGTAAGTGGACCTAAACAACGCCATCGTACAGCTGTGTAAGTCCTAATAAACCTTTAGATGTATTGGTGATATCTGAAAGCTTGTGAAGCACAAGATGCTCTAATTCGATATGTCACTTTGACGTTTAGATGTGCCATGAAGAGTTGTTTTTTTCTGGAATCTAAGGATTTAATTTTAATTGAAAACATTATCCTTTGATGTGTTCAAATGTTCATAAATGTTTTCATAAATCACATAGAAACAAATTACAGAAATGTACCTCAAAATTTATTGAAACATGCCATTACATTATGAAACATGCCATTATTTTATCAAAACTCAATGAAGCCTATACACATAGATATAATACTACTGAATAAAAGTTAATAAACAAATTCTAATTTGATGCACTCCATAACGGTGTACCCAGAATCCATATTTAGATTTATTATCAGATCAATCACGGCCCAGCACGAGCTGGAATAATCGACCAGGCTCGATGAATGTAATTAAGTAAAAGTTTGCGATAAAAATACTAAACCAGCCGGATAGCCTTCGGCCAATAATTAGGATCCGGTCCGTTTGTCCTAGCGCACACCTTTACCAGATAGCCGATAGCCGATTTGTCCAGTTGTGTGACAACGTTCGGTTCCAACGAATCGGTTCAGTGAGCGAGCTAATGAAATGAAACTGCAATTGCCTAGCCGGGCTGTGAAAACTACCCGGGCTATCACAATTCCAACCCCATTTTGCGTTGGGTAACATCGAGATAGTAACAACATGAAGCAAACAAAAAAAAAAAAGTAAAGGTGCACCTAGTGTACACCTCGGGTTAGGGAACAGAACCATGGATGAGTGGTTAGTTTAAATTGTACGGTTCAATTAATTTTCAAAATCCCGTAACGCAACTCCGAACAGCAGGGCCTGCAGGGTCCAATCGAGGTGATGGGATTTTCCTACAAGGGATGGTTCGTTTTTTGTTGCAAACTCTCTCCCCGGAAGCAGCAGGACACAGTTCTTCAACAGGTAGCTGGTCGGTGCTGGTGAACTTTTTTGTTGCAGCTATTGTCGTTTTTGTAGCTTTAGTGAGATGGGCTGTAAATAAAAAGTGTCGGTTTTCGCACTATTGCATTATTGGCTTCGTGTATTTAGGACCGACACGGATGAACGATACAGGGGTTTTAGGGAACACGCCGTTCGAAGGATTAGCTTATTTGGGGCTGAAGGGATTTTACGCGAAGGAACAATTTATATTGGCCAAGATATTTCTTAATGGGTGTACGAAGGCTGAAGAAAGCTAGCAGCCTTCCGTAAAATAACGAGCCAGCAAAACAATTCGATTCGTTTTGCCCTTTTCTAGGCATGCGAATGCGGAGACGAGCGCGCTAATTTAATCCCGGTTAAAATTGCATTAGCCGCTATCTAAATTTGTTTACAGCTTTCGTTTGTTGGTCGCTATTGCGGTCACCGCAAAGCTGGCAAACAACACATTGGGACAAAGCGCATAATCTCCGGTTTCGGTTCCGGAGCGGAAGCGCAATCGCACCAATATTGTTAGGTTTGTGGGAAAGTTGCTGTTTGGTAAAATTTAACGTGGTTTATCAAATTACTAGTCAATACGGCTATGGTTGAAGAATGAAAAAAAGTAATTATCATTTAGTAACATAATCATGCGATTCGTATCATATTTTGTAGTTGATGAATAATAATTGTTAAATTACTCCTCAAAGTATGCAATTCGCAATGCAATAGAGTTTAAAATGAGAATTCGTTTAAAAAAACTAATGTAGGGTCGTGGTCGTGATAATAGAGCGGAAAATGGTCCTTTTCATTCATTATTCTATGGTTAATCGTCACATTATTTGTTAATTACTTTGAAAAACTTGTTCGACAGCTATTAAAAAACTTTCACGGTTGGTCCAATTTGACCTCCGTCTGATGTATTACACACATGTCTTATTTTAACTTCTTATAAATTATGAACTTAATTTAGCAAACTTATTTGCACACCTTGCACAATACCTGCACACCACACAAAACCCATCCATAAATTAAAAACAAAACATCCACGGATTATACAGCATTCGGTAGGCGGTATCGGAAAGTGACCATTAGCGTGAAGCCAGAACGGTTTCTGCAGCATTGCCGCATCGCAAAACACCTTTGTACCAGGCCCAGCCTCATTTTACCGGACTTTGCCTTTATAGTTTATAGGCAGGGGCTAGCCGCTTTTAAACGTTTGGCCGAAACTTTCTTCCCGAAACCGTGTACGCTCTGCTTTCTTCGGCGCGGATCGACTTTCTTGGCGAATTTTGCGGGCCACAGTTGCACGGGACGCAGCGCAAAACTTTCCACCATCCTTTGGTACAGTCCCACCTTGGGGCTTCGCACCGGCCACAAACCCATGCCCGGTGGGCTTATTGTGCGCTTGGTCGGTAGTCGGTTTTCGGTCGGCAAATTAATTACGGTCTACTGCGTACGGGCTTTCGGGGTAGTTTGGGAAGTTTTATTAAAATTGCACACAGTCGCTGGCTGGCGGGCTCCCATCTTTCAGATCGGGGGTTGATGGGGAAAAACACACACACACACTCACAGACATAAACACAAGAACATTTACCTACCTTCCGGGGATGATCCGCCGGATCGTTCGGTGTGTTGTAGGCTTTGTTTGTGGCATTTCTTAGCGCTTTTGGGCAGGCCTTTGTGTGTGGGAAGAGAGCTTTTTTTTGGTGGAGGAAAGCAAGAAGGTGGGTGGAGGAAGTGAAAGGAACCAATGGCGAAAGGGGGAAAAAGTTTTATCAAACGATATGCCTTTGATAAATCCGTTCATCCGTTTGAAGTTTGACGTTTTCGCCGGCACCGGTATATATTTGGTACGAGTAGGTTTCACTCATCAAAGCGCTTGTTTGGATGGATGCGACGTGTAAGGACCGAAATGATGGAAGTAATGAGTGTAACCGTGGTACATTGCTTTTCGTAATAAAAGCGCAGTTTGGTGGAACAGCAGTATATGAACTTTGGCGAAACCTGTTGGAAATTAAATTTTTGTATGTTTTTTTTTTTTGTTTTGTTTTGCAATATTGCTCTGCCCAGTTCCCACACAAGAAACAAAGTTTGGTACTGGAATGAGCTTTATTTTACATCACGTGCAGAAGGAATTTATAAGCGAGAAAAATGGCGTATAAAAATGAGGTCTAGAATTTCGAACACCATTTTCTATTTTATGAATCATTTTTATAAATGATAAAACAGTGGAAAAACGTGAATTTTCCATTTGATGCTCTTGCGTGGTGGGAGGTTTAAGTTTTATGGTGCCATACCGCGCTGTGAATTTAATTTTTATGTGATGTATGAGGTATTACGAGTCTTTCCACCATCATAACGTTAATGGCTCACCGTAGGACCAACACACAAACACAAAAGAAAACGAGTCAAACTAGTTGACGATTCGCTCATAAAGGTTTAAACTTTTCTGTTGCCAAAAACGGGCGGAAACAACAGGCATACCTGGTGGCGTACTTAGGTTTCTAAATATTTCTCAAATACTTCGCAAAAGACGTCCGTCGACCACACGGTGCACGCGGTACGGTAGCAAGCGATAAGAATCTCATCTTATAAATACTTTTACGAGTACTGGCCCACGTACACGTCCGGAGCACGGTTGTTGACATTATTGGGCTAGCAAACAAACCTTCGGGCCCGGGGTCTGTCTGTCTACCGCAGGGCTCAACCTTTCGCCTCGCGCACGCCATGCCGTTGAGTGACAGGTTGCACAGTCTTGTCGAAACGTTGCACATGGCTCCATTAGGGTGTGTAGTTGCTTTATTGCACACCACATCGGGTAAAAAGGGAAGGGAAGGGGGCAGATAGAACCTGCCCGAAACATTGCCCCTCCCCGGGCCCCTCCCAAGCATAACAAACGGCTCCTTCTTCTTGCAAACAAACATAGCACAAAAAGAAAACAAAAATTTGGAGCGTCGAAACCGAAAAACGTTCTCTTTCGTTCTCGATCATATTGGTGCAGCTTTGTCCGAAAGGAATCGTGAACGGGAAAAAGCGTCCCTGCACCCTGCACACCGCAGCCACCCCCGTTCCCAGAGCCTCCCGAAGGA
The DNA here is from genome assembly GCA_018908115.1 of Anopheles rivulorum. Taxonomy (NCBI): domain Eukaryota; kingdom Metazoa; phylum Arthropoda; class Insecta; order Diptera; family Culicidae; genus Anopheles; species Anopheles rivulorum. The sequence continues at coordinate 17,379,743 of STHB01000004.1, forward strand.
GCCTAATAAAGTTTCATCAATTTAACGATGCAAAGTTATGTTCCCATGCTTTCAATGTTTTCAGCAGCGACCCGAACAGTTCCTTCCCCTTTGGTCGCTTGGGTGCGGGAGCTTGTGAATAAAATATGATTCCATAAAGGAGGCCAGTTTGTCATTCATCCCCAATACCCCACATACATACCGGGGGTGGAGGAAAAAAAAATGGGAAGAAAATAAAACATGAACATACCAACCTAGCATTCATGCAACCTTTCCGGTGTCTTGGTTTTTCTTTTAGTTGTTTGGCGTGGCGTTGAGGTGAGTGCTTTTGGTGATGGCTGGCAAGTGCGAAGGAGGTGGAGAATAGAATGGCATGCTAGCGTGAGGTGAGCACCCTGTACATGAGCACTATGCAGCACCAAAATGTAGGTGAAGGCGTCCAAGTACCGAGTGCCTCGCGGTTTGCTCGCGTGTCGGTAGCCGACGGTCCTTCACATGATGTTGCGTTCTTTACTGCATGAGGAAACTTCTAGCGAGCGAGAAGCAGTAATGCAGGGTTTGTCAAATATTGCCATTGCATTCTTATGCTTTTTGAAACTATTGTTAAATTATCATTCATTTTATTCTTGTATAGCAAAATCATTAAATAATCTTCTCATTGTTGATGATGACCGGAAAAGAGAAGACATTATTGTTGAGTTGAAATATTAGAAACCCAGAAAAGCGCTGAAACAGTGGTTTAATGATGAAACGCCTAAATGTATGCAATATAATGATTTTTATAGTTTAATCATCCATTAAGCATTTTGAGCAATCTCCCTCACAATTTGACCGTGTTGCATTTTTTAATCCTTTTTATTGAATAGCTGGAAGGTGTGACAGGCAAAACTGTTTAAAAGTTACTCAAAGTTACATAGAATGCTTCAATTCGTCTGTTCGAAATGGTCCAAACGCTTCTTTTGTGTAAATTATATATGAAGTTGCTTCATTAAATGGAAAACCCCTGCCGAGACCCAATTTCGTCTGTCTTTCCTGTATAGTCGGAAGTCAGTGTTTTGCATTGCCAACCTCTGTGCATGTTTGTGTGTGATCATGCATGAAGTAACTTTATTGGCGAAACCAAAAACAAAACCTTTAAAAAAAGAAAATAAAAGCATAACATTTACTCCGATCAGCACTAGCGGACACTAGTGTTCCATGCAGTGGAACAAACACAGTACAAATGTTACCAGCCAGGTGAAGTCATTTCTCAGTTCGCCTTTCCGCGCCGATGCATCCATGCCTGCACCGTCCAAGTTCTGGGATCCATACCGTGCACCCGGTGTGGTGAGAAATCGAACCGAAGTACGATTTTTATGGTCACCCAATTTTATGACCAGCGCCAAAACAACGGTCGCCCTGTCGCCTTTTACAAAACGTTGCGTTACGAGCAGGTCCCAAGGCAGATCGTACCCGGGACGGCTGCGACGTCGAACGAACGAACGGATAGCTTGATCTATCTTTCTTCACTACACTTCGCCCAAAGCAGAGAAAGCTCAACGGCAAGTGAAGGATTTAACCCCTTTTTTCGGTGTTGTTCTCCGCTCCAGTGGTCTAGCAGTGGTTTATCCTCGCCGAGGTGAACACGATGCCCCGACACGACGCTGACTCGGCAACAGTATCATCACCTGCGGCTCACAAGACACTCCGCCCCCAGTGACTAGCTGAGTGGTGTGCAACCGTGGTGTGTAGGGTGATAGAAAGTGTCATAAAAAGCTCATCATATCAACATAATAAACTCCATAAACGTAGCACAGAAATATATCGCTTTATGGGTCGGTAAATCATGGCCTCGATATGGTTTGGTTGCTTGGGTAGGTTTCCCGCACCGTCCCTGAGTGGCTTTCAGGGCAATTTAAGGATCGAATGGTACAACCGCGTGTCAATGCTTTGATTTAGTCGCTCGCACCCATCCCATCTGCCTATGTGTGGGTGAGTATTTGGGAAAGTGCGTTATTAATTTAGTGAAAACGAAACCTATCCCTGTTCGGTTCCCCGGTACGGAGCGAATCTGGTTGCACAACACCAAATGGCACCCGATGCGATGGAATTCCATTTTCCCAGTTTTATTGATACTTTTCATGGCGGCAAACACTCCCGACAGCAGCGACCGGCTAGACCGGAAATGCGTCGCCATTGCTACACAACCATTCACGCAGCACACGTTCTGACCCGTGTTGCCCGTGTGGGTTTGCTTTCCCTTTTGTATCATGCTTTCAGCGAGATCTCGATCATGGTATTGCTGCTGCTGCTGCTGTTGCTGGAGTGAGCAGGATGTTTTTTCGTTGCTTTTTGTTCGGTGCTGGTTTTAATGGTGGCTACCATGAATGCGGGCCTCTCACCGACCGGAAGGAGTGGTGAATGATTTTCTACATTACGATGATGTATGGTGTGTTTATTTTGCAGCATAAACAAGACGTACGTTCCGGATCGAGGCGATGGTGGAAACGGTGGCGCTAAATGGATTGCAACTGCTCGGCTGCTGCTGCTGCTTTTGTGGAAACCTTTCTGTCCGGGTGAATTTGCAGCCATATTGGGTTTGGGAGGTGGGGTTTTTCGCTTGTTGTCGCCTTTGATAGCATATTGTGCATTTGGTAGATAGCAGCTGGGTTAAACCATTATGCTAGCTTTGTGTTAAGCCGAAAGGCGAGCGTTGATTAGATTTGTCCTTTTGAAGTTTAGTTTTCGTTTAGGGTCGTTTATTAAATATTGAACTTTATAAAACTTTTGATGTAAATAATGTAAAAATACTTATCATAGCGAAAGCTCTAATAATTGAATCAACGTAATATTAACTTTTAATCGAATCTTTTTCTAAAAATATTTCTTTTGTTGTGCAAAATGCCTACATTTAGGCGTATTTTAACGTCTTTTGAAATGCTTTGTTTTTGATACGTTTAGATGAAGTTTCTTTGCGAAATTCTGTTATAGAGCTCATCCATTTTACCTTTGTTTTGCTCAACTTTTATGTTACCTTTTACTTTTAATGAATTAACTCTTTTGCACGGAATTGAACGAAAAAAGGCTCCACCATTCATTTTGCTGCAAAACCTGCCTCGAATGTAATACTTAATAACATACGTGGCATGTAAATCGCTGGTGCGTGTTGTGTTGTTCTTTCTTGTTGTTTAATTTCACTTCATAATTTCCACCACCACTCAAACACCGATGCACATCCGCTCGTCGGCACCCAATCGGGGTTTTGAAGAATTCATCGAGAGCCAATTATGACTCCCAGCGGCTGGACGACGGTTCGGTGTTTGGTGCCGTGTAAGGTGCAACAAAGTCCCAACCCAGGCGTTGGTCTGGTGTGTCTTTTTGTGCTGTTTCTGGCCTTTTCGTTCGCATTTTTCCATTCCTCCCCGCTGCCCTGTGGTGCAGCTCACAGCTACCCCATTAGAAGTACGGCCACTGCAAATGACATTGAGCGGTGTAGTTTAGGGGAAAAACCATTCCGGCCACCTTTTTTTTTTTCTTCCTGCACCAGTTACACGCACGCGGGAAAGAAACAAAACAGGAAACCCATTCTCATTGGGTGGAACTGGGCGGGTGAGCAAAAAAAAAAAAAACAGGGAGGCACTCATTAGGGTATTCGGGCAGTGTAATGCCGTCTGCATTTGATTCCGCACCGGCAAGCCACTGCCCCCGGCCAAGTGGACCGAAGGCGAAACGATTGATCGTAGGACGGTTTAACGTGTGAGGGGGGGAGGGAGGGGGAAGGGGAGTGGGTTTTTTTCCTGTGGCTGCACGTGGCACGAAATGAAATTGGCGCCATATGTGCTTGCGCTGGCTTAATTTGTTTTGTTTGCAAACAGTGGCTTTTCCTAGGAAAATCCCGGGCATCAATTGCGCCCGGCCAATGGAGAAAAAGTTGGTTAACGGTGAGGAAAAAACTTTTCTTTTGAATTGCAAAAAAAAAAAACACCCACCGCTCCATCGTTGGGTGCAATTGAGGGTAGAGGTAATTAAGGGAAATTTTCCACCCAATGAACCACCTGCCAGGTTGTGCACACATACACACACACATCTATACACACGAAACCCTTCGGTACCTTGCTGGTGCCGTGGGTCGGCTGGTGTTGGTGGCCAAAGGCTGAAGTGTACCACACTCGAATGAATACGCTTTGAATTTATCGCATTTCGCAAATGAATGCGAATGACACGGGTGTGTGGGTGTGCTTAAGCATAAGGGAAGGGAGACAAAAAAAAACACAAGCGGGAGGGCGAAAAGGATGGTTTAACTTTTGCAATTTGTCGTTCGGTCGCCTTTCTCGTATGCAAATTAGCACGATTACGATGCGGATAAAAGGAGGGGGGGGGGAAGGGGTGAATAAAGGGAAAGGGGATGAAGAAGGTAAGGGAGAGGGGGGGGGGGGGAGAGTGCAGGAGCAACGCGGTACAGTTTTGTTCGAATGTAACAGGTTACAGGAAATTATCAAATCAACACGTCCGTTGCATTGCTCATGTCATCAGTGCTGCTGCCGAGTGGACCAAAACTAATGAAAGTTTTAAATGAAGGCATGATTTTTGGTTTTCGTTTTAATTTAAGTTTTTTGTTTTTAAAAATTATTTTTATTTGTAGTTAGTTGCGAATGCGCACAGAAGCAATTGTTGTCTTTCATTCTCTTTCATCTGTTACTTTTGTATTGTATGTTTTTGTAACATATTTTATAATTAATGTATTTTTTTCTATTTATACATAAGCCACGTCTAAGTTTAATCTTAATTAAAATTATCCTCTATAATAATTCGTTTTTATAAAAACAAAAACTAAGACAGAATAAGCCAAACTTAAGTGAAAAGGAAAACAAAACATGAAGCAACAGACCAGGAAGCATATAAATTATTGAAAGCAATAATATTTCTTTTTGGGGAAAATTAGAAACTTTCCTTTTCGAAACTGTTTCAAACGTTTTCCATTCGAAATCTCAAGACTCACGCTTGAAAAATGAATTTACAATTACACAACGCGCCCGCGTATCCGTGCCAAACATTTCGCTAGCTATTCCTACTTTGCGCTAATGAAGTGATTAAAAATTTACACATTCCGTTTGTATTGGGCCGTGCCCGGCTTCAGCTTATTTTATTGCATTTTAACACCAATTTACCGATGTCACCTGTACACCGGGTTCACGTTCACGTTAACGGAGGGCCATCCAATGCTGGGTCCGTGACCTTTTTCCACTGTAACTAGCGGCCAACCCTCTTCAATGGTTGACGTGTCGTTCGTTCCTTTTTGCAGTGGCGTTTTGTCACAAGGTGGAACACCTTCGCAAAATCTAGTGCCCGGAAAAACGGAGCGGCAAACCCTTTTTGTTGAACCGAATTCGAAGAAAAGTGGTGTGCTGTTTTTCCATAGTCAAAGAATCCGATGTTCCACTGGCTTATTTTGCACGTTGATGTCACCAGGGAGTAAGAGAGAAGGTAGGTAAGAGAGAGAGAGAGAGAGAGAGAGAGAGAGAGAGAGTGGTTTAGCAGGAACTATTCATTCATTTATTTATGTGGGTAGATTCGAGGTAAAAGGTTGACTTTGCTTCGAAAGAAAATTCCTCGAGCAGCCGGGGAAGATCGTATGACGGGCATTGTTGGATAGGAAATCGCATAAAACAAGTGTGTTTCTTGTGGCATCTGCTTTGATGAATTAATCAAACATTCATTCAATCTTATCCACCATCTGAAGGACGGTAGATAGCAGAGGGAAAGCAATTGAAAATGAAATGGCGACAAATGTCAACCGAAAGGCATGCGACTTTTATGACGAGTTTGTTGTTTTCGGGGGAAATTCCTTGCTTTTCTTTAGCTAATTTTTGAATTATATCTTCCCGAACATGATTATCTTCCTACGCAAAATAAAATCCGTTAAACAAAGTGGTCAATTCCGACCCGTTCCGATACTCTATAGCTGCTGCTGAAGAAAGATTTCCATAATCAATTTCAATGTTAATTGTTGATCTTTGCTCGTTTTATCCGGCATCCGTCCCAGGGCAATTCAACGCCCTTTGTGTTGGACGCGTTTAATAAAGCCCCAGTTTTTCGTTTTGCAAAACCACACCCCATCCAATTGTGGCCGACCATCACCATCCGCCAGCGGGGGTTAAAATATTTTAAACCGATTAGCTTGATTGATTTCTTTCGCCAATTTTCGCCAGGCATTCCCAGTGCAGTGGTCTCCCAGGACCGCTGGAAGGAGTTATTGGAATCGATCTAACATAATATTAGCTCAACCACTCAATCGGTGGCGCGTGTTGGCGAAGGAAAGGCGATCCATTTTTAACACGACCGATCCGCGTTCTCTGTTTGCCCGGGGTGCTGCTGCTGCTCGCTGACGGGAGAATTAATACTGCAGCTGTTTTTTTTGTGTGCGTTATTGTATCCATCCTTTATCTTGAAGTTGTTCGTGAACTCGCTGGAAGTGATGCGTTCCTTTTTGCTTTTCCTTTTTCCACACCAACCAGTGCCAGTGCGGCGAGAGCATCACCGTAATTACCGTCTCTGGCACGTCACGCGCGAACGTGCAACGTGGCCACAATGATTATGATTGAACCGAGTGAATCCATTCGCGGCTGGGGAACCAAAAGGCGATTGGTGCAAGCGAGGAAAACATGAAACCAATATGGAATAAATGCAAATGGAATTTCATTGTTCCACTTTCATTCCTAATCAATACTAGTTATCTAGCTGAGTGGAACTATAATTATCGGTTGGGGGAGGTTGTTTTTTTTTTGCATGGATGTTTTAAATTAAATTAATTTTAGAGAAAATTACAGTTGAGAAAAGTTGGTAATAAACTGTTGAAACTGAAGTGAAGGTGTCATTCGAAAGAAATTTTTGAAAGAAATTATTATTTTTAGCTATAATCTTTTATAAAGATGAACAGCCATATGCTGGAGCAAATTAGCCACCTGGTAAATTATTTATTTTCTTCTCAATCGGTATGATTTTTCAACAGACACCTGTAAAATAATTAATTTTAATCATTACGTTTTGTGCAATTTTATTTTTGATTACAATTTAATGATGTTTTACCAGATTTTAAAGATGAAATCGTAAAGTATCAGAATTATTTCTGGAATATTAAAAAGGTAAAATAAAATATGTTCAACTAAAAATGTGTTTTAACCTTTCTCAAACTTTTACAAGATGAAATAGATTGTGTGAAAAGCTTAATAAACTGGCACCACTTTATGTATACATAATTTTGACACGACGGATCAGGTAAAGGTTGAAGATAGGTAAGGTAAAGGTGGATAAGATGTCATATCTGGCTCTGCATTTTCTACTTCATCTTGAAAAGAATCTAGTTAAGGCTTTAACTTTAACGCTTCAAAATGAAAACTCTGGTGTTTAAATTTAATTTACTTTAATTTAATTTGGGTGATCTAAATCTCCTTTGAAAATGTTATGAAATTGTATTTGTACAACACAAGTCTTACAAATTCTTAAACATCTTCGATTGTTTATGTGAAAAATTTAAAAAAGTAAAGGAATTATTAAATGGAAAATATTGCCTAAAACTAGAGTGCAGCAGAAGTAACATTTTGCTTTTTCTAACTTTCAACCTAAGTTTTTGTACGCACAATGCCTAATGATAATTTGCAGTTAATATGGCAATGTCCATTTTCCTGCAGCGCCATCTGGCAAACGTTTGGTGAAAGGTACACGAGTCGCTGAAATTTTGTCCATTCCGTAACCGTGAAACAATTGACAGAGCAAAAAGTGAAGCAAAAAAAAAAACCAAAGCTTCACCACACTTTTGTAGCCTTCACCATTTGGTCGATTATGGAGAGCTTTTTTGGTGAACCACCACTTGAATGGAACAAAAAAAAAAAAAAACACCCCAAAACCAGAAAAAAATAAAGATCGTACAGCCATCCCAGACGTGGGACGGTAGTTTTTTTTTTTTTAATTCAGTTAAAGTCATGCGAGATTTCACCCGATAACAAGGGCGAACCGGCAAACGAACCGGCTCGACCGAGACAGCGACCATTATGGTGACCAATTCATATTATCCCGCCACACCGCCAACAAACGGGCCAACTTCCGTGCTGTAATTCATTCACAAAATTGTGTTTTTGATCGTGTCGTGCCGCTAAGCGTGCGGCACAGGTTTGGGCACTTGGCAGTGAATGCCACCACTTGCACCGAGCTGCATTCGCGGTGCAGCGTTTTTTCGCCGACATTTATGATCACGTTTTGCATGATGGGGTAGTACGCGGTTACCAGTCGCGACCATTTATTGCGGCGTGGATGCCACGAGCAGAAAAATCAAACACACGACGCGAAGAAAGGTGAGAAATGAAAAAGGACGAGCTTTCAATGTGCATAAATAATCGTCTTTTGCGCGTTATTTGCTGGCGACTCTGGGTTTTTCCCGGATATGGTACCAATGGTATGAGTTTGCATGGTTTTGGTGGTTTGATTGTGACAAATTATCACTCTCTCTTTCTCCCGGTTCAGTGCATTTTGGTGTTTCCAGCAGCGATGGACACACAAGAGAAGCCGATACCAACACAGGGAAAGCATTCTGCTCGTGGCGGAAAAATAAATTTCCAGCATTTGCAACTATCCCATCTTGGTTGTCCTAGGGATGGTGGATAAAAAAATAACATCACTCGCGTATTTTCATGGTCGCTATTTACTGGTTGTCTTTGTGACTTTATAATCGTTTTATGGTGAACATTTGTTTTGCGGCGCTAGCACCACAGGAAATAGCAATGAAAATGCTGCTGAGAAATATAAAATACCATAACTCTTGTCGTTGCCGTGCAAAGCAGCATAGATCAAAATGAAATAAAAGTTAAAGTAGAAAAAGACATATCAAGATAAGCAGATTACAGTAATGATGAATTGTTTCCGTTTGTGAAGATTAATGGCTAATATCTATATCACTTTGGAATGGTAAGTGAAAAACTGTAGCGTTTTTTTAAATTATTATTCATTTATTTATGATACTATTCATAACTAAGATGCTGAAACAACATGAACATCCCTTTGTACTTTAATTTAGGAGCATTTTTCATATTGGTGTTGGATCTGTTTAAACAGACTGTATAGTGATGTGGAAAGCATACATTCAGGCGTTCAATTATGAGTGAAGGTATTTGCGGTTATGTTGTCTTTTGAAATTCTTTATCCTTTAATTGATCTGTTCTGTTTTATTATAGTATTATAATTTTGTTCATAAAGACTTCTCACTTCGAACAATACTATCGTCGATAGCAAACACTACGTGCCGTTTGTGTTTCAGCTATCTCACTTAAACGGGTAAATAAATCTGTTCCCTTATTCTTCCAATTTTTCTTCCAACACGCAACAAAGTCACGCAGCACAGCACCCGACCCATTTCGATTTGTCTTCGGCTGTACTTAAAGATTTTTGGTGCAGGCGAACGGGGTTTCCATCCAGACAAATGGTCTCTTTGCACGGTTCACCAAAGGGAACGGGAGATAAACGAGGTTATGGTAGCCATTTCTTACGGCAAACAGTGCGCTCCAAATTTCACCGAAACCGGTGCAGCGCAATCGTGTGCCCAAATGGAGTGCCAGCAAACTTTCGATAGCACACATGGGCACTCGTACACGCGGGCCGGACCCGTGAACAAGTGTGTGATAAGACACGCTTAAGCCGACAAAAAAAAAGGAAGGAAAAAAGACGACACCGAAACGGATTCTGAGTTGAGCAGGGTATTGCGGCAAACAAATTGCTCTATGAATTTCCAGACCATTGCCGGAGTGTGACCAATGCTGGGTGGTAGAGGTGGAACAATTGAAAGGTGAATGCTTTCACCGGATCCGATGCGACACGGAAGCGAATTTATCAATTTGGGAGTTTGTTCTTTCGTTTCGTGATGCGGTATATACTTATGATTAGTGTATCATGAGTGGGAAACAAATTGTTCCACTATTTCATCGTATTTTGTGCAGCGATATGAAATGATCTGCAGAATGATTTTATTGGGAAAGTGTATATGAACGCTTTTACCAAAACTGTTTTACGATTGTTTTACTAATAAATTTCACAATAATAATGTGATAATGTAGAATTATTTGTGCCGACGAGACTCATCCTCACATGAACGTGTCCAAATAACCTTGCTGGGCAGCGTGAAGCATCACCTTGGAGATTCTATCGTTCACTGTCTCGCCGCCCGCAATCAGATAAATCTGGCGGAACGCATCCGCCGTGACATCCGTATGGAAATGATGCACAATCTGCTGCACCTCCTGCTCGTTGGCCAGCATGCAGGGCAGAAACTTGATCGCTATGATTGCACCATAAATGAAGTACTTTTGCAGATGCTGCTTCATCGCCTCGAACCTGTGTGAGAAAGAAGAATTGTATCGTGGAATTAATTTTGTACAATTTTACTATCTGTCTTCAGTAGCTTCCCGTTGGGTAAAGGTTCTGATGGATAATTCTTGATGATATGTCAGTTTTTACACTTTTTAACCTGAATCTCCCTGTTACTTAACTTACTCTTTAAACGCTATTTAGACTTCTTAGCGCGTATATTGCATACTCTCAGGCTTATCGCACAATACTACTACATGGGGGTTTTCTCTATTATTACCTGTATGGTTCTAAGAGCTGATCATCGGGCTTCAGTTTCACGATGTCACACACACTCCGCATCAATTCCTGATGGTACACGGTAAGCAAATGTTCCCAGCCTCCGTTAGCCCATGCCTCCGGTGGCATGTTCATGTACATAAAGAACGACAGATCGAGAGCTGGTGAGCCGTATCGATTCTCCTGAAAATCGATCAACATCACATCTTGCGGCACATCGCCTTCGTAGCGAAACAGCACATTGTTGCGATTGTAGTCACCGTGCAGAATCACCGAATAGATATCATCCCGTTCGAGACATCGTTGCATCAATTCTGAGGGAGTCACACCATACTTTCGCCGTAAGGTTTGTACACGATCCCGAACGCTAGCTAGTTGTAGCAGTTCCGGATTCTTGTCAAAGTAGGCAAACAATCGTTCGAAAACGACCTTAAACACAATATCGTAACTTTCGAAAAAGATTTTCCCATCTTGGAGAAAATTAAGTGGAATTATTCGTAACATCAAGTTGCGCAGAGTCTCCGAATGGCCACCGATGCGGAGTGCGTAGGAGCACGCGTGAAACTGTGCTATCTTGCGTGCCATAAGCACGAGATGTGGTTGATCGAGGTTGAGCCTGGGTCCCGGAACGAATCCTCTTTCCGAGACGTCTTCCATCACCAGGAACGTTTCGTCTTGATCACTGTAGGCAGGATATCGGACACCCGCCTCAGCAAGATAGATCCGTGGACAAAGCGTCCGAAGATCGAGCTGAGCATCGGCATTGCGTATCAATTGCGCGAATGCCGGTATCACCGCGGAGTAAACGTTTATCTCGTTCGGGAACAGTACGAGCCCAAGCGATTTCTTCCGGAAGTCATCATCACCTTTCATCACCTTCACCATGACGGTAAGGCATCTCGTCGCACTGGTAAAAAAGATTACAGAAAGTTTGGATAAATGGACTTCACGCAAATGTGCCCTGGCACATAAATAGTTCTTATCACTTGCACTACTGTATTTACCCGTTGGTGGAATGTGTAAGGTTTAACGTTAGCCGGTGTATGACGGACATGAATCCATCCAAACCTAGTGGAGTGGTCAGCGTACAGTCACTATCAGACACTAGACGATAGCCTTTCAGATCGTAATTCGTTTGAATGATTTTGTTTACCAGTTCCGTGGTTAGGAATTTCTCTTTCCGATCCGGTGCCATTTCTAATTGCGGATCGTTTTCGTTTAGACTAGACAATCGAGGAGGAGATTCCGAAGCGTACTGGCACTCGCCCGGTCGCACGAAAACAACACCGCGTACACTGGCCTCACACAAACACTCGCAATGCGTACGGCTTGGGCCAGCGTTATGTTGTGGTTCGCTCTGCCGCTTCTCTAATCTTATCACGACGAAGTCACTAAACCCTCAACAAATACTGTTGAATCAGTTTGGATGGTGCTGTTTTTTCTTCTTCCATATGGTTGACCTTGGCGTAATTGGTGTCGTTTGCCGGTTTGATAAACCAAGCGCAACATAGCGTCATCAGGCAATGATACTTTCCTTTGCTACATAACGATGATTCGTTCGTTTGATTAGACTTTATTGCAGCTTTAGGTCGCTATCAATGTTGAGTATGGTTATGTATGAGGGCGAAAAGTAGTTTTCGTTTGTTTGTCAAACTCGCCGCGTTAGGAGCCGATTACAGTACAATAAACAGTACAGGCTCGTACCATTAGCGTTACTTCGAAATTAATTGAAGCTTTCTCCGTAAAATGAGATTTAATTGTAGGGTTTCTCTGGTGTGATTTTACATTTTTTGGATTTTAGAAGTTTTATTTAACCAACTAGCAAATAAATGTGCGTGTAAAATTTTGTGTTTATCAAATATTGTAATTTAATGGAAATATAATTTCAGTTGCACTTTTTTATAGCTTAAAGAAATATTTATTTCTGGGTAAATAAATTATTTGTTTTAGTTAATTTATTAGGGAGGATTTGGAACTCGCCAAATGGATACTCTCTGAGCAGAATAGTTCGTTTCTGTGAAATGTAATTTGACGATAGATATTAAACATTAATAAGATCCACGTACATAAATACTTAAATTCACAGGAAACCATATTACGTTCCTATGCTTTCCTTCCCAAATAAATTAAGCAAGATTGAAAAGCTTTAACCAGAACGCATGCAAAAACAAAAACGTTAAAACTTGCACAAACTGATGCGGTGCCATAATTAGCCACCAGAATTACAGCTGGCACACTTAAAATTGCTATTACACTTGGACGGAAACTTTTGCTTTATTGTCTCTCCGACACCGGTCGGTTTTGTGAGTCGAAACTGTCACATTAGGGCAATATCGTGCCATTTTTGTGCACCGTGCACCGTGCACCGTGCCGTTTATGGAAAATGCATGCCAAGCTGCAATTTTCGGCAAGTGAATGACACCGTACGACAAACATGAGTTTTGTGGCATGCACTTGAATGGCGCGCGCCTGTTAAAAGCGTTGCCTGCCTGGTTGCTGCAACGATGAACAGACAGCTAGACAAATAACATGACGATAATGAAACTAATTAAATTGTCGTAAAAGTTAAGCAACAGTCATAAAAAAAGCGGAACAACTTTCTCCGAAGCGTGGCGACCCGGTTTACGGTGTCGAAACGAGACGGAAACTGAAAAATCGGTGCTCGTGTCCGGACGCCAGTAAATTCATTAAATACAGCGCAGCAAGCGACAACATATGCTACTGACAATCGCAATCAAATTACGGCACCCGAAAATCCGTTTCGTCCCAATATCACCCTCGTGCGGGCTCGGGGTTTTCCAGCTGCGCCGTGCAGGAAGGGCAAAACTTTCCCATTCAATTACTCGAAAGTGTTTGTTCTTCTTGTGAATCGAGGGCTGGAGGTGGTAGAATCGTCTTCGAGACCTCTCTAGCTGCTGCTGTGGCACGCTTGCTGATATGTTATGTCTGGTGAAGCCAAGACTGGTAAAACTTTTCCCCAAACAGTGAAGTGGAAGCATCCCAATTGCGGATGTGGGAATCACTTTCTCCATTTCCGAAGCAAAAACCAACCCGGTCCTCAGCCCACAGCCACCCGTCATCAACGATTTCCGGGCTTTAGTCTAAATCAAGTTAAGTGAGCTGCACACACACACAAACACACATACATGTTCAAAGCGACGCATAAGCATGTGCACAAGCTCACACACACACACACACGACGAGAGCGACGATCACGTCCAGGGGCTCGGGAGAACGATCGAGCTTTAGGTTGGGTTGTTTGGCAGCAGGTTTTACCGGAGGGCCGGGCACAGTTTCAACCTAACAGGGAAGAATTCTAGTTAAGCATTGTTTCTTCTGCATCGGAAGCGCCGCTCCAGCATAACAGGTGGCAAGGATAACAGACGGTAACTATCACGCCGGTGGAAAAGTAGTCACCGGAAAACTAACTTTCGAGCAGCGGTGGTATGTGGCTTGCTTGCGATTGTGTAGGATTTTCCCGGGGCCACAAAGCACCTTCTTCCGAATGCAAAACTTGCTCCGAAGCGTCTTTGACTGTCGCGCAATGGGCCGCGTAAAGCAAACGAAAACAGGCAAAATCATAGTAGTGTATGTGTATGTGTGCCTTTTTTTTACTCGTGTATTTTCCCGTTGTTATCTCTCCACAGGATGGGATGGAAAGTTTTCACAAAGAATTCAAATCCATATCAACTCGGAGCCATATTCATTATGATAATAACAATGATAATAACAACACACTCACGCGCGCCGCTTCCCGCACTGCAATCAAAGCACACAAACAAACAAACACACACACACACACACACACGCTCCATAGAGTTGGGAGGGAGGAGGATAGGATCCCAGGGTTTTTCCCAGTTTGAGCTATTTCAGTCGTATTAGCCCGGCAAAGTTGACGGCACAAGGCTGCGGTTTTTGGCCGTACCGTACCGAACAAACGCTTCCTAACGGACGTTGCTTAGCTTCACCAGGCGGAAAGAACCGAAAGTCTTTGGAGCCTTTTTCGAGTGTAGTGAGTGTAGTGTAGCCCCCAAAAGAGGTTCACATTGTTTTGGGAAGGTACTGCATACTTTACGGGGAGATAAACAGGGGAAAAAAGAAGGAAGATCAAAACGGCACGGGCAAATGGAAATTCAATTCGAGTCGTGTGCTAGAACAAGCTAGAAAACAAGCGTTCGCATGGCAAACAAAACAACACGTGCGGTTTGACGTGGGGCGATCAGTTGAAGCGTTTGTCTAAATGGCGGTAATGAGCTTGAGAGTGTGCGCCTGAATGCACACACTCGCACACACGAGCGAGGCTGATAGATGTTCATAAACTTTCGCCCGTGTTTGGTAGAGAAGCGTGCTAAAGCTCGGGAGAACATTATTTATTTACCATATCAACCAGCACACGGTGCAGGCTGCTTTCGTGAGCTTTTATTGCAATGTGCGGCAAACAATACTTCCAACGACTTTACGAACTGAAGATCTTAAGGGAAAAGGTTACGGAAATAGTAGATAAATTATATAAATAAAGACTTTTTTATCATTTAGATAAATTGTTTATTTAAGATATACGGCCTGGCCGTTCTGATGAGAATAAAAAAAATTTGCTAATTTTATTCTTTGCTTAAGCTTGGAAATTTCTTTATTTACTAATTGGGTAATTGATGGTTGTATTGTGATGTAAAGAAACCCATTTTCCATGTGTCCTAACGCAATTTTAACTCAAAAATATTTTATTGTAAATAGGATTGCATACTTTTAGGCGTAATCGCTTATCCTTAACAAATCCTGCGGGAAACAATCAGTTTTAGATTTTTTCTTACTTTCGCATTGATTTAGCCGCTACAGCAGCTCATGTACTTGTGCTTTTCCCCATACAAAACATTGCCTCCAGCTGTAGCATTCACTTTCTTCTGCGTGATTTAGGCAGGAGTGCGTTTTAATCCCCGTTGGGTATAGCCCCGGTGTTGCCTTCCGATCTACCAAACTGGGCTGATGTTGGATCAATGTTTGGCAGTCGCAGACGGTAGAAAGATTCGGCGTACATTAGATAGATTAATAAAAGTCGTTCCAAGGCTAGCTGGTGGGTATCGAACCATACCTTCCGGCACGCCGTGACTGTATTGTTCGGTGTGGTAAAATACTTTTGCTTTTGTTGCCTTCGTCAAACAAAACTTCATTTCAGACGCTCTTCGGTTTAGACGCACAGTCGGAATTGTACTTATGTGCTTCGCTTCGCAATATTATTGCTTCTTTTCCCATGCACCGTACTGCTACGGATACTCTGCCGGCTGGTGAATCCGAATGTTATAGTGTTTGTTTTCTTTTATGGGTTTGTTTACAGTTCACCTAAACCGTGAAGAAAGAAGGAAGGAACTCGAACGAATCCATGCCAATTGAAATGAGTACAACGTGCGTGCTGCGTTGTGGTTGGATAAGGATAAGGGAAGCATCCGACGCCACGGGGGACCGTATTTAATCGTGAGCTTAGATGGTGCGTTTCGGCATGCCGGATCAGCTGTTTGATGTTACGGATTTTAAGGATATTGGCATGCGTTTTATTTACATACCTTTGCCAAAATTGGAACCTGCGCAAGCATCGGAATCGTAAAACAAAAGTTGAAGTGTTGTGATCGGGCGAAGATTAGAAAAATGTTGTCGGGAGATGACGTGTGACAGCTACGCACACATGGACATTCAGTGTAAGCGATAGAAAATCTTCATTTTGATTTAAACCCTCAATTGCATAACTTTAGGCGAAACGGATAGCACTGAAACTTATTTGTTTTATATAACGTATATTGGTATGTGGAGTTGAAAGTCAAAACAATTATATATCATTTTAAATTGAAATAAACCTTTAGGGAGTTTTTTATTGAGTTAAGTTAATTGCGAATTTGATGGTAAATTTCTATTTAAAAAATCATCAAATGTAACTGTCACTTGATCTAAAATATGCTCTACAGCACAAGGTTTTAGGTGCCGTAACCAACGTAATGCACACGTAAGAGCACTAAACTCCATTTGTACCTCATTTCCACTGACCAGAACCAAACCATTAAAGCATCCATTACACTTATACCGATCCTTTCCCCGGCTAACCCGAAGGGATTTGAATGCCTTTACGGGGGAGTGCGAAAGTAAAATGGCGAATGGAAGAAAAAACAAAAAGCCGGCCACAAATAAGTCGCCGCTCGAGCGTGTTTGTGTGTCGAGACTGTCCACCCGGTGATAATGATAGCTGCAGTGAAATAAAAGGAAAAAAAAAACGACAGAAAACAAACCTCCCATTGAAACTGCATTGCTGACCACACGCCAGCGCCTTCCAGCAGCTCAGCAGTGAAACTTAATGGAGCGAAATGGTCGAGCGAAAAGGGATGAAACAAACGGTCGCGGTCATCATTAGTCGTGACAGTTTTAGCCCATGGGAATGCGTCCACTTTGCTAGTGGACGTTGAGTGTGTGTGTTTTTGCTTGCTTGCTTACTCTAATTTTATCACGTGTGTGTACGCGAGAGAGAGAGAGCGCTTGTCTCGTGTTTTGTGTGTTGCAATTGCAAGATGCTTTCACCGACGAACCCCGGAGCTAGCTTCACTGTCTGCTACCCCGAGGCGTTACATACGTACCGATGTTTGATTCCCGTCGGGTGCAATCATATTAAGTTACAGTTTATGATCGGTCGATTGCAGACTCGTGCTCGTCCGTGGCTCTTGCTCGCCAGTGCCAGGGAGCAATAGAGCTGAAGCACAGCGTAATTTCGAGACAATTTCACCGTCTAGACGACAGTGTAAATCCTCGGTTCCTGTATGGTTGCCTGCAGGGGTTTATGGACGGTTCTATGCATATCTACAATTCGTATGGTACACAAGAAAAAAACTCTACTATCTACCACTATCTGCATCGACCACGGACTGCCGGTGTAGAGATGACGCTTTTTTTATTCCAACAAATATTACTCCATTTGTCGCTGCTGCTAGACCTTTAGCAGCTGTGTCAGCAAGTATGGAGCCTGGCTGCCGTGAAGCGGTAAGGAAATTTATGTTCCATTTATGAATCCTGCGTCCCGGGCAGTGTCTGGGGCTTGGGAAACGATCATGGCACTGATTGGAAGATGCAATGCAATGAACCGTGCACCAACTTGCAACGATTGCAGCTCAATGCAAAAGTTTTGTCACCCCGAATCGAATCGGAATCCGAAAGGCAAGGGAAGAAAGTGAACTTGACCGAACCGCATAGCATGCCAGGCTAGGGGAACATGAGAAACTTTGTCGATGCAATACTTTTTGGGGCACTATTTTTCCGCCCGGGCGTAAAGGTGTATCACGCGACCACATACAGTGTGGGTAGATTTTGCCTTTATGTTGCGGGAGGCTTACTAGGTTGGGCGTACCGTTGTTGTTACAAGTAATGGTACCACTGTTTTGCGGTTTTGTCACAACAGCACTCGGTTTTTGGAAACGAAAACGTAAACAGGAACGGCTGCGAGGGAGCGAGTGTACCAGCTGGAAGTCATATTTATTACTCCGACATTAGGTTACAATTTCAATCGCTTTGCAATGTAGCATGCATGCATATGGCGGTGTCGTTGCGCCATCGCTTTGTCTTCGCTCGGTTGTCGCACGGGCCAGAGCGTGGTTAATATTATGTTGCAAATCAGTATCAGTGGCCCGATTGTAAGCGTGGAATTTCTAAATTACCAAAGTTTTGGGACGTGCGTGTGTTGTTGAATGTAAAGCACAGCACAAGAGAGGGAAAAAAAACCTACACACCAACATACCCTAACTTTGCAATAATGTTGCTGGTGGTTTTGTTAAGCGAAACACAAGTCGTGCTCGCCGGGTTATAACTGGCGCTAATGTCGGGTCTGCGAACGGATGACGCGCACATACGAGCAAAGACCCTCACATTCGCTTTGATGTCGGTAGGAAGCTATTTGTGCATACTTTAAGCTTGGCGCTTGCTTAGCGGGAGGGTTTGCTGAACTTTTGGACATAAATGGGAGAGCGCTCTAATATGACGATGGTTGCCCATTTGGATTATTTTGCAAGCGATAGCAATGGTGGCATTTTAATAAGCAACGACTGATGCTGTCATCAATACTAATTTCGTGTAGAAACGTTAATTTGTAAAGTTTCGACGGCGTAAGAGAAACCGTATCTGACAATCTGATGATGCTAGGTGGGATTTCTTTTTTGGAACGCCTGAAAAAACACTATTTTGATGAAAATTTGGGATCAAATCTGTCGATTCACGATTTTTGCCTGAAAGTATGCAATGCTGATAACAATTTAGGATGAAAATGACGATTGACGCCTGAAACTATGCAATTTTATTGACAAATTAAGATCCATTCTGACGATTGACGCCTGGAAGTATGCGATTTTGGTGACAAATTAAGATCTATTCTGACGATTGACGATGTTTTGGATTTTCAAACATTTTGTAGAGTATTAGCAAATAAGATTTATCAAATGCTCTGTTCTATTCTGTCCAGGATAAACAGTAACATATTTTAAACATGATTTTTAAGTCTATCGAAAATGCTGTTTCAAACACCTAAAATATGTGAAACACTTTAGTTCTATCTTTCGTGATCAACAGCAAGCTAAGCAGCTTAAGAAACCATTTAAAACTTCAACTCCCTTCCCCACTGTAGGGTACGGTCAATTAACAACTAGACTCAAACGCTTACGGCACCGATCTCTGGGGGCAGCATACCACCAGATCACTTGAAAATTTACCAACCACAATTGAAACGCTCGCTGAGCCTGTGTGCTGCTGTTGTTGGCTCGTATGTACCTGTGGGCTTTGTGTTAGTGCTCCCGATCGCCAGCACGGAATAAGTTCCCTTTACTCAAACACCCACCGAGATTGACTCGTTACGCGGGAAATGGGTGTAGCAATTAGCTGGCGGGAAATGGTCCTGGCATAGCCTACAGCCGTTCCCACACTCTTCGCCAAAGTTCCATTTGTACGGCCCGGCATTTATGGTACGCTTGAGAGTACGAGTATTTGGAACCCACCTCCTGCCCCAAAAGTTAGACACAAAAGTTTCTGCCTGGTGCGCTTTATCTATCAACATCGGGCGACGCATTCGGTATCGGCCAACGAACGTTGCAAAAAAGGTGTTACGAACATCAGCAGCCTCCTTCGCCCTGCTCGGTTGTTCGGTTTGGGCATTTGGACGTCGGTGTCGGTGTTGGAAAAACACGCTCGTTATGATATTCCCGGGAGCTAATTACAACAGTTGATAAACAAACGATTAGCCACGGGAGAGCCGGCCGTTTTGAAGTTTGTTGCGAGCAGCACGGCCAGCGGTCCAGCCGAACTTCAGCCGGTTGCGGCAAAGTTAGGTTAGATGCGTATCTAATGTTTTGTGAAGCGAGCAACCTGGTAGAATTGGTAACAAGGCTCCGTTTTGGTTGGTTAGGCGTGTAGGCGAAGTCAATTTAAACTCCACAGTTCCTGGTCGACCCACACGCAAACATACACAGCCGGACGGTGTGGAATCTCTTTCATTGCCCTCCCCCCCCTTCCCTCGTCAGCATTTTCCACCTTCCAGGCCTTCTACACACCAGCAACGGGGCCCGTCCGTAAACATGGTCCAAACATCTTGCCCGCCCATTCCCGAAGGAATCGTTCAACTTTTCAGCACACTTTGCAAGATGATTATTTTATCGGAGCAAATAAATACGGAGGGAGTGGAAATAAAATTTCCACCCAACCGGTTTTCGCTGCGAAATGGCTCTCGTGGGTGAAGGGACCCGGTGTCCGTTTCTTTTTCTTTCCCCTTGCTTAAAGAAAAACGAACTGCTTACAACGCAACGGGGGTTTGGTCCCTTTTCGCCGACTTTCCACGGCAAGAAGCGTTCTTTGTTTCTGCGCCGCGTAAAGTGGCAGCCAAAGCCGGCTGTAATGGGGTTCCTTGGAGTTGGATGGCTGTGTGGCTGTGTGAACCCCTTTCGGGTAGGTATTTTATGCTGCATCCTTCTTCTTACCATCCGGTCCGTTCCTTAACGACTGTCAGGGACTTCAGTTCAGCTGTTGACAGCGCCGGCGACCCGTTCTGGGTGCTTATTTTTTTCTCGCATCCCGATTCGTGTGTCATCCTCGTTTGCAGCGAGCAGAGCATCGTTAAGAAACTTTCCCAGACCTGCAGACGGGAAACAGGTGTGCCGGTGGAAGAGAGTGAGAGAGAAAGAGAGTGAAAGTTTCTGTCCATTGTACGTGCCGTTTCGCTTTTGCCAAGGGATGGAAAATTGAAAAACTACAACAAGAACTAAGAACCAACTGACAGATCGAATAAGTTTCCATCCGATCGATTTCGGGAAGGGAAATCGGTCGACAAGTTGCTGACGGGTTGGGACCGGTTATTTGCGGTGGAACGGGAACGGCAGATAAAGACAGAATCCCGCACACAATGGGACAATTTAGCGACGAGTTCGCATTTTATGGTCGGATGTTTGTTGGTGACAAAAATTGTTTGTAGTTTGATGATTTGAGCATCAGTCTGAAGGTAGAGAGACTTGGTACGATGAATGTGAGATTGAATTTCCCTATATTAATGTACTATTTGTCATTTATCACATGAATAGGTTTTAAAGTATTACGTTTTGTATTGAAGAATATTAAAAGTACATTCCCGGAGTCATACACTCGCGATCACTTTATTCCACTATGCGGCACGTTGTCTTACTGCCGAATTGCAAAACGAAGGTGCGAACTGTGCGAACGAAACATTAGGGTAAAGCCGCCAGTGAAGCGGAAGCGGATTGAGTGCTTACGCCAGGGATTTGCCTCATACATTTCAGCTCATAGCTGTCATGCGGTACTCAAACGGCAGCGAAATAATAAGCAACGAGTGCCGTGCAACAATTTGTCAACGCCCGTGTCCCGTGTGTCGATCGTGTGTTCCGGGCAGGTTTTGTTGCAGCGGCCCTCACTGCTCAACTCAACTGCAGCCACTGCAACCCTGTTTCTTAACCCATTCATTGATGTGTGAGTAGATTTGATTCTTTTTTCTCAGCTCTTACTCCTGTATCAGTTCTCAGTCTCTGTGTGTTGTTCGCCGCAGCACATTGGGTTTTTAAGTTTTCCTATCCAAGTTGTTTTGTTTGATTCGGTTCCATTTCGCTACGAATGTGTCACCGGGACCGGGTGAAACTTGGGACTTGGGACTTTACAAGGGCTTGGGTCGGTTGTACGTACGGACGTATTCCACATTGTTCGGCGCATCCATGTGGAAGGCGTGAGCAGCCAAAACGGTTCGAGTCGATTGAAATTTACACCGACTGCATATTGTGCAGGAAGGTGTAAAGGTGATGTGCATCCTTTGCACGTTGCATAAGCGAGAACTGGGGTTTTGCATTTTGCCAAAGAGGGTGGTGGGCTTTTCACGGTTGTGTGGTTTTCTCCCAATCAAATATATGGCTGAACAAGGTTTTTGTGATTGTTCGACACTATTAAGATGATTTNACACACACACACACACACACGCTCCATAGAGTTGGGAGGGAGGAGGATAGGATCCCAGGGTTTTTCCCAGTTTGAGCTATTTCAGTCGTATTAGCCCGGCAAAGTTGACGGCACAAGGCTGCGGTTTTTGGCCGTACCGTACCGAACAAACGCTTCCTAACGGACGTTGCCTAGCTTCACCAGGCGTAAAGAACCGAAAGTCTTTGGAGCCTTTTTCGAGTGTAGTGAGTGTAGTGTAGCCCCCAAAAGAGGTTCACATTGTTTTGGGAAGGTACTGCATACTTTACGGGGAGATAAACAGGGGAAAAAAGAAGAAAGATCAAAACGGCACGGGCAAATGGAAATTCAATTCGAGTCGTGTGCTGGAACAAGCTAGAAAACAAGCGTTCGCATGGCAAACAAAACAACACGTGCGGTTTGACGTGGGGCGATCAGTTGAAGCGTTTGTCTAAATGGCGGTAATGAGCTTGAGAGTGTGCGTCTGAATGCACACACTCGCACACACGAGCGAGGCTGATAGATGTTCATAAACTTTCGTCCGTGTTTGGTAGAGAAGCGTGCGAAAGCTCGGGAGAACATTATTTATTTACCATATCAACCAGCACACGGTGCAGGCTGCTTTCGTGAGCTTTTATTGCAATGTGCGGCAAACAATACTTCCAACGACTTTACGAACTGAAGATCTTAAGGGAAAAGGTTACGGAAATAGTAGATAAATTATATAAATAAAGACTATATTATCATTTAGCTAAATTGTTTATTTTATTCTTTGCTTAAGCTTGGAAAATTTCTTTATTTACTAATTGGGTAATTGATGGTTGTATTGTGATGTAAAGAAACCCATTTTCCATGTGTCCTAACGCAATTTTTACTCAAAAATATTTTATTGTAAATAGGATTGCATACTTTTAGGCGTAATCGCTTATCCTTAACAAATCCTGCGGGAAACAATCAGTTTTAGATTTTTTCTTACTTTCACATTGATTTAGCCGCTACGGCAACTCATGTACTTGTACTTTTCCCCATACAAAACATTGCCTCCAGTTGTAGCATTCACTTTCTTCTGCGTGATTTAGGCAGGAGTGCGTTTTAATCCCCGTTGGGTATAGCCCCGGTGTTGCCTTCCGATCTACCAAACTGGGCTGATGTTGGATCAATGTTTGGCAGTCGCAGACGGTAGAAAGATTCGGCGTACATTAGATAGATTAATAAAAGTCGTTCCAAGGCTAGCTGGTGGGTATCGAACCATACCTTCCGGCACGCCGTGACTGTATTGTTCGGTGTGGTAAAATACTTTTGCTTTTGTTGCCTTCGTCAAACAAAACTTCATTTCAGACGCTCTTCGGTTTAGACGCACAGTCGGAATTGTACTTATGTGCTTCGCTTCGCAATATTATTGCTTCTTTTCCCATGCACCGTACTGCTACGGACACTCTGCCGGCTGGTGAATCCGAATGTTACAGTGTTTGTTTTCTTTTATGGGTTTGTTTATAGTTCACCTAAACCGTGAAGAAAGAAGGAAGGAACTCGAACGAATCCATGCCAATTGAAATGAGTACACCGTGCGTGCTGCGTTGTGGTTGGATAAGGATAAGGGAAGCATCCGACGCCACGGGGGACCGTATTTAATCGTGAGCTTAGATGGTGCGTTTCGGCATGCCGGATCAGCTGTTTGATGTTACGGATTTTAAGGATATTGGCATGCGTTTTATTTACATACCTTTGCCAAAATTGGAACCTGCGCAAGCATCGGAATCGTAAAACAAAAGTTGAAGTGTTGTGATCGGGCGAAGATTAGAAAAATGTTGTCGGGAGATGACGTGTGACAGCTACGCACACATGGACATTCAGTGTAAGCGATAGAAAATCTTCATTTTGATTTTGAACCCTCAATTGCATAACTTTAGGCGAAACGGATAGCATTGAAACTTATTTGCTTTATGTAACGTATATTGGTATGTGGAGTTGAAAGTCAAAACAATTATATATTATTTTAAATTGAAATAAACCTTTAGGGAGTTTTTATTGAGTTGCGTTAATTGCGAAATTGATGGTAAATTTCTATTTAAAAAATCATCAAATGTAACTGTCACTTTATTTAAAATATGCTCTACAGCACAAGGTTTTAGGTGCCGTAACCAACTTAATGCACACGTAAGAGCACTAAACTCCATTTGTACCTCATTTCCACTGACCAGAACCAAACCATTAAAGCATCCATTACACTTATACCGATCCTTTCCCCGGCTAACCCGAAGGGATTTGAATGCCTTTACGGGGGAGTGCGAAAGTAAAATGGCGAATGGAAGAAAAAACAAAAAGCCGGCCACAAATAAGTCGCCGCTCGAGTGTGTTTGTGTGTCGAGACTGTCCACCCGGTGATAATGATAGCTGCAGTGAAAATAAAAGAAAAAAAAAACGGCAGAAAACAAACCTCCCATTGAAACTGCATTGCTGACCACACGCCAGCGCCTTCCAGCAGCTCAGCAGTGAAACTTAATGGAGCGAAATGGTCGAGCGAAAAGGGATGAAACAAACGGTCGCGGTCATCATTAGTCGTGACAGTTTTAGCCCATGGGAATGCGTCCACTTTACTAGTGGACGTTGAGTGTGTGTTTTTTTGCTTGCTTGCTTACTCCAATTTTACCACGTGTGTGTGCGCGAGAGAGAGAGAGCGCTTGTCTCGTATTTTGTGCGTTGCAATTGCAAGATGCTTTCACCGACGAACCCCGGAGCTAGCTTCACTGTCTGCTACCCCGAGGCGTTACATACGTACCGATGTTCGATTCCCGTCGGGTGCAATCATATTAAGTTACAGTTTATGATCGGTCGATTGCAGACTCGTGCTCGTCCGTGGCTCTTGCTCGCCAGCAATAGAGCTGAAGCACAGCGTTGAGCGGCAATTGTGGTGGAATAATTTCGAGACAATTTCACCGTCTAGACGACGGTGTAAATCCTCGGTTCCTGTATGGTTGCCTGCAGGGGTTTATGGACGGTTCTATGCATATCCACAATTCGTATGGTACAGAAGAAAAAAACTCTACTATCTACCACTATCTGCATCGACCACGGACTGCCGGTGTAGAGTTGACGCTTTTTTTTATCCCTACAAATATTACTCCATTTGTCGCTGCTGCTAGACCTTTAGCAGCTGTGTCAGCAAGTATGGAGCCTGGCTGCCGTGAAGCGGTAAGGAAATTTATGTTCCATTTATGAATCCAGCGTCCCGGGCAGTGTCTGGGGCTTGGGAAACGATCATGGCACTGATTGGAAGATGCAATGCAATGAACTGTGCACCAACTTGCAACGATTGCAGCTCAATGCAAAAGTTTTGTCACCCCGAATCGAATCGGAATCCGAAAGGCAAGGGAAGAAAGTGAACTTGACCGAACCGCATAGCATGCCAGGCTAGGGGAACATGAGAAACTTTGTCGATGCAATACTTTTTGGGGCACTATTTTTCCGCCCGAGCGTAAAGGTGTATCACGCGACCACATACAGTGTGGGTAGATTTTGCCTTTATGTTTCGGGAGGCTTACTAGGTTGGGCGTACCGTTGTTGTTACAAGTAATGGTACCACTGTTTTGCGGTTTTGTCACAACAGCACTCGGTTTTTGGAAACGAAAACGAAAACAGGAACGGCTGCGAGGGAGCGAGTGTACCAGCTGGAAGTCATATTTATTGCTCCGACATTAGGTTACAATTTCAATCGCTTTGCAATGTAGCATGCATGCATATGGCGGTGTCGTTGCGCCATCGCTTTGTCTTCGCTCGGTTGTCGCACGGGCCAGAGCGTGGTTAATATTAAGTTGCAAATCAGTATCAGTGGCCCGATTGTAAGCGTGGAATTTCTAAATTACCAAAGTTTTGGGACGTGAGTGTGTTGTTGAATGTAAAGCACAGGAGAGGAAAAAAAAACCTACACACCAACATACCCTAACTTTGCAATAATGTTGCTGGTGGTTTTGTTAAGCGAAACACAAGTCGTGCTCGTCGGGTTGTAACTGGCGCTAATGTCGGGTATGCACAATTTTGCGAACGGATGACGCGCACATACGAGCAAAGACCCTCGCATTCGCTTTGATGTCGGTAGGAAGCTATTTGTGCATACTTTAAGCTTGGGGCTTGCTTAGCGGGAGGGTTTGCTGAACTTTTGGACATTAATAGGAGAGCGCTCTCTAATATGACGATGGTACCCCATTTGAATTATTTCGCAAGCGATAGCGATGGTGGCATTTTAATAAGCAACGACTGATGCTGTCATCAATACTAATTTCGTGTAGAAACGTTAATTTGTAAAGTTTCGACGGCGTAAGAGAAACCGTATCTGACAATCTGATGATGCTAGGTGGGATTTCTTTTTTGGAACGCCTGAAAGTACACTATTTTGATGAAAATTGGGGATCAAATCTGTCGATTCACGATTTTTGCCTGAAAGTATGCAATGCTGATAACAATTTAGGATGAAAATGACGATTGACGCCTGAAACTATGCAATTTTGTTGACAAATTAAGATCCATTCTGACGATTGACGCCTGGAAGTATGCGATTTTGGTGACAAATTACGATCTATTCTGACGATTGACGATGTTTTGGATTTTCTAACATTTTGTAGAGTATTAACGTTTAAGATTTATCAAATGCTCTGTTCTATTCTTTCCATTATAAACAGTAACATATTTTAAACATGATTTTTAAGTCTATCGAAAATGCTGTTTCAAACACCTAAAATATGTGAAACACTTTAGTTCTATCTTTCGTGATCAACAGCAAGCTAAGCAGCTTAAGAAACCATTTAAAACTTCAACTCCCTTCCCCACTGTAGGGTACGGTCAATTAACAACTAGACTGAAACGCTTACGGCACCGATCTCTGGGGGCAGCATACCACCAGATCACTTGAAAATTTACCAACCACAATTGAAACGCTCGCTGAGCCTGTGTGCTGCTGTTGTTGGCTCGTATGTACCTGTGGGCTTTGTGTTAGTGCTCCCGATCGCCAGCACGGAATAAGTTCCCTGCACTCAAACACCCACCGAGATTGACTCGTTACGCGGGAAATGGGTGTAGCAATTAGCTGGCGGGAAATGGTCCTAGCATAGCCTACAGCCGTTCCCACACTCTTCACCAAAGTTCCATTTGTACGGCCCGGCATTTATGGTACGCTTGAGAGTACGAGTATTTGGAACCCACCTCCTGCCCCAAAAGTTAGACACAAAAGTTTCTGCCTGGTGCGCTTTATCTATCAACATCGGGCGACGCATTCGGTATCGGCCAACGAACGTTGCAAAAAAGGTGTTCCGAACATCAGCAGCCTCCTTCGCCCTGCTCGGTTGTTCGGTTTGGGCATTTGGACGTCGGTGTCGGTGTTGGAAAAACACGCTCGTTATGATTTTCCCGGGAGCTAATTACAACAGTTGATAAACAAACGATTAGCCACGGGAGAGCCGGCCGTTTTGAAGTTTGTTGCGAGCAGCACGGCCAGCGGTCCAGCCGAACTTCAGCCGGTTGCGGCAAAGTTAGGTTAGATGCGTATCTAATGTTTTGTGAAGCGAGCAACCTGGTAGAATTGGTAACAAGGCTCCGTTTTGGTTGGTTAGGCGTGTAGGCGAAGTCAATTTAAACTCCACAGTTCCTGGTCGACCCACACGCAAACATACACAGCTGGACGGTGTGGAATCTCTTTCATTGCCCTCCCCTCCCTCCCCTCGTCAGCATTTTCCCCTTCAGGCCTTCTACACACCAGCAACGGGGCCCGTCCGTAAACATGGTCCAAACATCTTGCCCGACCATTCCCGAAGGAATCGTTCAACTTTTCAGCACACTTTGCAAGATGATTATTTTATCGGAGCAAATAAATACGGAGGGAGTGGAAATAAAATTTCCACCCAACCGGTTTTCGCTGCGAAATGGCTCTCGTGGGTGAAGGGACCCGGTGTCCGTTTCTTTTTCTTTCCCCTTGCTTAAAGAAAAACGAACTGCTTACAACGCAACGGTGGTTTGGTCTCTTTTCGCCGACTTTCCACGGCAAGAAGCGTTCTTTGTTTCTGCGCCGCGTAAAGTGGCAGCCAAAGCCGGCTGTAATGGGGTTCCTTGGAGTTGGATGGCTGTGTGGCTGTGTGAACCCCTTTCGGGTAGGTATTTTATGCTGCATCCTTCTTCTTACCATCCGGTCCGTTCCTTAACGACTGTCAGGGACTTCAGTTCAGCTGTTGACAGCGCCGGCGACCCGTTCTGGGTGCTTATTTTTTTCTCGCATCCCGATTCGTGTGTCATCCTCGTTTGCAGCGAGCAGAGCATCGTTAAGAAACTTTCCCAGACCTGCAGACGGGAAACAGGTGTGCCGGTGGAAGAGAGTGAGAGAGAAAGAGAGTGAAAGTTTCTGTCCATTGTATGTGCCGTTTCGCTTTCGCCAAGGGATGGAAAATTGAAAAACTACAACAAGAACTAAGAACCAACTGACAGATCGAATAAGTTTCCATCCGATCGATTTCGGGAAGGGAAATCGGTCGACAAGTTGCTGACGGGTTGGGACCGGTTATTTGCGGTGGAACGGGAACGGCAGATGAAGACAGAATCCCGCACACAATGGGACAATTTAGCGACGAGTTCGCATTTTATGGTCGGATGTTTGTTGGTGACAAAAATTGTTTGTAGTTTGGTGATTTGAGCATCAGTCTGAAGGTAGAGAGACTTGGTACGATGAATGTAAGATTGAATTTCCCTATATTAATGTACTATTTGTCATTTATCACATGAATAGGTTTTAAAGTATTACGTTTTGTATTGAAGAATATTAAAAGTACAATCCCGGAGTCATACACTCGCGATCACTTTATTCCACTATGCGGCACGTTGTCTTACTGCCGAATTGCAAAACGAAGGTGCGAACTGTGCGAACGAAACATTAGGGTAAAGCCGCCAGTGAAGCGGAAGCGGATTGAGTGCTTACGCCAGGGATTTGCCTCATACATTTCAGCTCATAGCTGTCATGCGGTACTCAAACGGCAGCGAAATAATAAGCAACGAGTGCCGTGCAACAATTTGTCAACGCCCGTGTCCCGTGTGTCGATCGTGTGTACCGGGCAGGTTTTGTTGCAGCGGCCCTCACTGCTCAACTCAACTGCAGCCACTGCAACCCTGTTTCTTAACCCATTCATTGATGTGTGAGTAGATTTGATTTTTTTTTCTCAGCTCTTACTCCTGTATCAGTTTCCAGTCTCAGTGTGTTGTTCGCCGCAGCACATTGGGTTTTTAAGTTTTCCTATCCAAGTTGTTTTGTTTGATTCGGTTCCATTTCGCCACGAATGTGTCACCGGGACCGGGTGAAACTTGGGACTTGGGACTTTACAAGGGCTTGGGTCGGTTGTACGTACGGACGTATTCCACATTGTTCGGCGCATCCATGTGGAAGGTGTGAGCAGCCAAAACGGTTCGAGTCGATTGAAGTTTACACCGACTGCATATTGTGCAGGAAGGTGTAAAGGTGATGTGC
The DNA here is from genome assembly GCA_018908115.1 of Anopheles rivulorum. Lineage (NCBI taxonomy): Eukaryota > Metazoa > Arthropoda > Insecta > Diptera > Culicidae > Anopheles > Anopheles rivulorum. Next base: position 17,409,288 of record STHB01000004.1, read on the forward strand.
ATCCTTTGCACGTTACATAAGCGAGAACTGGGGTTTTGCATTTTGCCAAAGAGGGTGGTGGGCTTTTCACGGTTGTGTGGTTTTCTCCCAATCAAATATATGGCTGAACAAGGTTTTTGTGATTGTTCGACACTATTAAGATGATTTGTTTTTCGTACTGCAAAGTTTAAAACTTTCGAAAAGAAGTTTTAAAAACGGGAAACATAATTTTAAATGTAATGGGAGCATTATAATGAGCAAATAAACTTAAATAAAAATAAAATATTTTTGCTTAAATCAACAACAAGTAAAATTCATTTCACTACCGCTGAGTATCTCTTTAAGGCACGCAATTAATGCAATAATCTACCAAACATTCGCAGCATGTGGGAATGTTTTTTCATCCCTGAAAAGGAGGCAAATTAATGGTAGGTATGTGCTGAAGCCGGTGCAAGTTGGTGCTCTTTCCATAGAACCACTCACGGTGAACATGGTGGACCAGAAAAAAAAGGAAGCTCTTTCCGACTGCAATGTTGCAATTGGAAAACTGGCATTTTATGCTGCCGATGGAATGATGCAAAAACAAGGGGTGTGTGCAAAAACTACGCCATCGAATCGAATCGAGCAATCAAACGAACGGCAACAGTATGGATGATGCAAAAGACGCAGGAATTAGCAGTAACGCATCAAGCTGCCGGGCTGTCGCATATTTTACACCGAGCGATGAAACAATTTAAATATTGATGGTATAATCTGCTATTTTCCGCGTTTTTTTTCCCAGCGACAAACGCCCCGGCAGTGTAAGTGGGTTCGGGTGGTCGGTTTGGAATAAGTGGCCGTTGTGTGAGGTTGCACAGCAATAAAGTGTGGTCAGCATTACTTGATCGTTTGCGAGAGTTGGAGTGTAAAGAACGTACAGTGAAACAGCAACTGTTTCATTATTTGGCAAGCTTCGACCCGTCGTCCTGAGTGAGTTTTCGTTGTTTGTGCGATACCATCCGGCCCGGCCACCGTACTCACGCCGAAACCGAAGCAGTAGCGGTGATCCGGTGTCTTTTTGTTTGCTTCTCACTCGGTCCAGTGACACTTGCTTTCGTTTTTTCTCTCTCTCTCTCTGTACTCCCCAAAACAATTCGAACCTTACCAGTACCATGCAGTATTGACAGTTTCTTTGTGCGCGTGTACATCAAAACGGGATCAATTTTCCACCGGCCTTATGGGCTCCCTGTTTTTTGTGTGATGTGTGTTGAGAAATTCTACCCAGCGCTTGGCAAGCGCTTGGAATGAAAAAAGAAAAACCTGATGAAGTATTTGAAATATTCGCCATACCCCGGGCACCAATGGGTAGTGGACGTGCAATGCAGATGCAGCAGGAAACGAATGTAAACGAGAATGAAATATGCAGTGCAATTGTTTGCTGATGAAACAATCCACCGGATCGGGATCTAGTGTTTTTTGTTTTGTTTTTACTTTAGCTGGCCATCGAAGCAATCGAACACGCCATAGAAATTCAATGAGTGGCGAATGCAGCTGTGCCTAGGGCTAGGGAGGAACGGTGGGCTTTTTTTTGGTTGGTGAAACAATAAAATATCAAACTATCATCAGAATTGTCTACTCTTTATCTCTCTCTCTCTTTTTTGGTATCTCTCTCGTACTCTGTGTCATGGAGTGTGTAACATTGTGCATAAAGATTTGATCTCCGGTCAGCTTAGTCAAAGGTTTAGCTTAATTACGGGAATCAAATAAACTCTTTCCAACTGACGTGACGTGTCCGGGTCAGTGTGCATTGTGTGCGATCGGGCGAGTGTTATGAAAAGCGTTTTAATTAAATGTCTGGCCAAATGCGGATATTTGACTACATAGCATGAAAAAAAAACGGAAAATAAATGCTACATTTTTCTCAAACAAATATTATAAAGTGTTCAAAAACAAAATGAAAGAATGGGAATTGGTATTTGTATTTGAGAGGGGTTTATATTGAATTTTTTATGATAAAGTTATTTTTTATGACATTGAAATGCATATAACTGATTTGCAGTGTATACTTGACGGACAATTACAAAGGGACCTGCAGTATATTTAATTGCCTTATCGAAAGAAGTACTATAAAAAACAATTCTAGCAGTTTGTATTTTTGGTTTCGTATTTTTCGCACACAATAAGCGTATTATTTAAATTTCCTGTTTATAGTAACACAGTGAAATCCGTTTTTATGTGTCGTACTAGTAATGGTACTATGAATTCACCCTCGAAATTGTTGTTGCTAACTAGAAATCCCACATATAAACCTATTCGTGAAACGAACGCCTAAAGGTATGCAATCAGTAAAGCGATTGCTACAAAATGGGTAATTGTAAGATCGAACAGCTTTTAACTGATTCATGGTTAGAAATGGTGCACTTCAAACTACTTTGAAGCCATCTACAACTGCTTCTCACTGAGAAATAACTAGTGATTTCTACTGTATCAAAAGCTGTGCACTCCACATTGTAGGTTTTTTTTTGTGGAATAACATCACAGTATTCGAGTTCGTGATGTCACTCAATAGTTTCAGTAGTTGAGTTTGAACTCGGACACTCACTGTCCTGGAAAATAATTAACCAACTAAGCTGCACCCAACGGCTGAATCGCCAATCAGCGTTCCTTTTCTTCCCGGTGTGCAGTTTTACCGAGAAGAGTTAACCTCACAAATATTCCCTCCAACAAATATGCTTCCAATGATGGTTATCATGAAACAGTTCGCATGTGTGTTGTTTCCTGACCATCGTTTCAGGTGTAGTTGTGTCAAAAAAATCAAAATATATCCTCCAGTTTCGATTCAGCGCTTCTTTGCCAGGTGGAATATGTTCACTGCTTCCTGTTGCTGTTTTTTGTTTTGTTTCGGCCAATTGTTTGATGATGCTGTATGCGGAGTTCCTGTGCGCTCCCTCGTAACCTCGTGCACACTCGCATTAATCGCAACACACGTTAAATTGTGGGCCCGGGAACACTTATCACCCTTAACCTTCGCTTCCCAGAGAAACGGGGCCGAAAAGGAAAGGAAAGGAACGTATTGAAACGGTTTTTTGTTGTCGCTGCCACTGCAAAATGTTACAGTTCGTTATGCTTTATGCAGCTTCATGCCGGTGGTACAACGGTACCTGTACCGTCCTGCGGGTGTATGTGTGTTCGTATGGAAATATGTTGACCGTTGGAAAAAAAGCAGACAAAAAAAACAAAAAAACCCCCCACCAGCACTACGGGGTGAATTGGTGAACTATGTACGAGTCTTTTGACCAGCGTCCAGCGGGTTCGGTTCGGAAAAGTTGTTCCATGCTGCCGTGAAAATTTCCATCCGCGGCAAATTAGTTACGAGCATGAAATGCAGTTTTATAAATAAAAATGCAACCACCCCGAAGGTTTGAACGTGGAACCGCCGTGAACCGATACACGAGGTTATGCTCGGAAAACCGTACATGGTAGTACTTCTTACCGGCGTGTAGATGATGATAGCAAAACGACACCACAGACGAAACCGTGCCATCACGCGACTCGCTACTGTATCGTGGAACTCGCTCTTGAAAGCTCTGTGTGTGTGTGTGTGTGTGTGTGTGTGTGTGTGTGTGTGTGTGTGTGTGAGAGAGAGAGAACGAGTTTATCAGGTATAGCGGCAAGACCAATCGCCAGACGGTAGCAGGTCTGCAATGATTACGAAGGGCAATGGTTACGACTGGCGGCTATTGCTTCCTGCTTCCAGAGATCCTATGGAGCCCCGAGTTGCTGGAAACTACAGCACAATATTTACCCACGGGCCAATCGAGATGCCCAGGGTTTCGCCTCTTACAGTGGGTTGTCTAGCTACGAGCTAGCCGGGTGAGACCATGAAACAATGGACCATTGGTCGGCAGTGCAGTTACGGAGAGAAGGAAATAAATGAAAACATGCAGCATGGTTGCATTTTCGGGAGTTCCACCTGTTTTTTCTTCACGTTGCTTCGCGTTGGGTTTGTCTCAATTTCTTTGTCATCGTGGCAGCGATGTTTTGCGTTGCCTTTTTGTCGTTCTGTGTCTGTAGTAACGGTGTAAAAATCCCGAAAACATGGAATGGAGACCATAGGTGTGATGGCACTGTTTAAGAGTCACGGAGCCACTGTTGCTGACCGCTTTCCGTAGCACGTACATGCAAATCGGGGTCCACCTTAATATGATGCATTATTGTTACTAAGAAGCTTAGCGAACCTTTGCGACACTGAACTTTTGCTGGGGATGTTGTTGTTCTTGGGTTGGAAACGTTTGCTGCAGGGTGCAATTTTACAAAGGAGCGTAGAGTAGCTTGAATTTTGTTTTACGGTCTTGGGAGTTTGCGAGAAATAAAAGTTGGTTATTTAAAAATATAATTAGAAATTGAAGATATAGAAAGCTCCTTACAAAGATGGCTGAAAAGAATATATTTGGCCGTTTTTTTTATTTGTTTGTTTTATCATATCTTTTAATGGTAACTTTATTTCATTATGTAAATTTTACTTAATTTTAAATTATATCTCTAATTATTCTATCATGGAAACTTTATTTTTGAGTTCATTTCGTTGAAAGTTTAATGAAAACTTATAAATTCTTATAAACTTATAAACAGTTAAAACCTGCAACCTGGAACTCATTTCCCCCAGAACGCGATACTATTAAACGATTCCAGGCAAAGAATTCAAGTGCTGTTTGCTAGTAACCGGTCTGCAAAATGCTGCACATTACGGACGGNATTATGTAAATTTTACTTAATTTTAAATTATATCTCTAATTATTCTATCATGGAAACTTTATTTTTGAGTTCATTTCGTTGAAAGTTTAATGAAAACTTATAAATTCTTATAAACTTATAAACAGTTAAAACCTGCAACCTGGAACTCATTTCCCCCAGAACGCGATACTATTAAACGATTCCAGGCAAAGAATTCAAGTGCTGTTTGCTAGTAACCGGTCTGCAAAATGCTGCACATTACGGACGGTGTGTAAGTGCTGCCAGTACGGTGCGACAAAAGGAGCACATTTTTGTCGCATCAAGTGCTGCATTTGATGGTCGCAGGGATGTCTTGCAAACGGTACGATGTGCAAAATTCCGTACACTCGAGTGGAACGTTGACAGAGCTCAAGTGCACCTGAGCACCCGTCCAGCCGGAACGGGGATTTTTGCGCCCGAGTGTATTAAACGTTTCGCCTGCTGCTACCCCTAAAACTGCATGCAATGAGATCAAATCGCATAAAATGGTCCGAAAACGTTGTCACGGCCCAAAATAGAGCAACAGAAATGTTGTGTGGATAAGGTGGGGGGGAGAGGGAGGAGATGTGGGGGATGAAAGAAAGGAAGGATGAGTAGGAAAAAGTGAAAGACCACCGTTCGTCGACCGTTGGTGTCTTCCCGTTGGGCGCTTTCGTCAGCCATGTTTTCTTTGGTGCGAGTACGTTGCAACTTAGTTGCAAGCACGGTGGGCTGATGTCATAGATGTTATCGTGCAGCCCAGCCATGTGAGTAGTCTTGCCAAAGCTGCAGACTTCATATTCCCATAATTTTGAGACACTGCAACTTGGAGCGAGTGAGCTGGCTTCTTTTGAGCCCAGCGCTGTCGGTCGGCTTTCCGTGCTTTCGTCGGTTCAAACGTTGCGTCATGTCAAATGAATTACCGTTTGGCTTCTGGCAGGACGTGTCCGGGCGCGAACCGTTGCGAAAACCCGGTTTCAAAGGTAGCCGATAACCGTACGGAACGTCCCCAAGGGTGTAATTACGAAGTGTTTCCTGGGTGACGGACATTTCTGGGAGGATTTCTGCAGCAAAAAGCCTTTGGTCGGTGGCCGCGTTATCGACATCATCTGGTACGGAAGGAAGTGAGCAGTGCCACTATACGGAGCAGCCATAGTGGTCCACATCTGGGAAGAGAGCTTTCGGTGGTAATGGGTACGCTTTTGCAGTTGATGGCATTTTGTCCATTTTTTTTTCGTGTCACTCAAGTCTTTGCCGAGCGTAATGGGTTTGCATTCAAATGTGGGAGCTAAGAATGTTTTGGCTGCGAATCAGTGAAGTGATTTACGGTACGCATAAAACTAAACTGTTTTGTGTGCGTAATTGCAAACGGAAAAGTCCATAAATCCATGAAACTGTTCAGAAAGTACCACAGATTAGTCTTTATTCGCTTTGGCTGTTGAAAGTGATCAAGAAAGAGCATTTCATGTTCAATTTCGGGGTTCTTTTCAATCTACCATTGAGCTACGGTTATTTGCTAAAGATATGGATATAAATATGTCGTCAAGGACCGCAGTATACACAATACGAGCTGTAATTTATTAAAGAAAACAGAATAGTAACGCCTGCAAATCTACTTTAACCCAATTGTTAATCAAAAAGTATTATTAACCGCAGCCGGATAATTTCACTTCCACACTATAAAAGCGTAATATGAACTTGAATGTTACGTAATAATTACTTAATTTTTAAGCTTACTTTGAGTTTACCAGGATTTAGCGATACTCGCGTGAACAGGATTACATTGTAATGTAAATTGCATACTTTTAGGGGCATTTAGTTTTCTGTGGTGAAAGAAAGCATTTCACGTTTTTTTATCCACCTTAGTTATTTAGGACAATATGTATTAGCAAATTACATAGTTATTCAGTAATGAAGCGTACAGAAGGATAAATGTAAATCAGGATAATTATTTTGTTGAATCTAAAAGAAACCAGAGGAGGTTGTGGTTGTTCTATCAACCCAACTGGTTAATAGAAGTGACTCTTTTTAGTCAAACAATAACTCCTCGGGTATGTAGCTAGTTTACATTTTTATTTTCACCACATCTACACTATTCATTGCATTCGTTTTATCAAGGCACAAAGCTTCAATTCATGCTTATGAAGCGTTATGTGCCTATTCTTGCTATCTTCTTTACTCACCGTGCAATAGTAGCTATTCGCCGCTGCTACTAATCCTATCGCAGCGACTTCTGCCAAGCATTGGACCGTTCCGGACGCGTTGAATGTGCTTTCCCACCGAATGTGAAGCAGCGTGCAGATGAATGGGATGATGTCGGCTGCCTTCTTGGCTTTTCATTGTGATACCTACACGCGTTTGAGAGGACCGCCCGAAAGCTGACCGCGAAACAAGAAAAAAAAAAGAAGCCACCCTAATGGATGTTATTTATTTACACAAAATACCATGCATTTTAAAATGAAAAATGCTTTCTCCCCGTTTGGTGTGCGGGCGTGGGTACCGGTCGTTATTTTATTCAACCTCATTTTGAAGGCTGATTATTTGCGCAAAAGCGCAGTGCAGGAGGGATGCAAAACGTGGCCGGAAACGGACGTGTCCGGTGTGGGCATGACCACAATTTCATCCGCTGCATCGTTGTGCAGCGCGACCAACCACGGCACGGTCGGTTCGGGCTGGGATGTGCTTTGCAAATAGGTTTCGGTCGGGCAAGGGCATTCTTTTTTTGCTCGCTATTTTCTCGTGCCACGGCTCTAGCTCGGGGCTATTATCAAGAAGGTACCATCCCAGGAACGGCAGCTAAGCAGCATGGGAGGAACTGCTTAATCACCTCAAATTTGAACAATCTCAAATCTTTTGATTCCGGTATGGGCCGGTGGCTGGTTTGCATCAAGCATGAATAAGTGGCAACGACGTTGCGTTCGGTGTTGCAGGTATTTCGAGACGGGATAATGCAGGATCAGAGAGGTGCAGGTGGCTGGTGGTGATGGCGGTGGTTGGTGTGATGTTGAAACAAATCTTCTGGATCTCCTGGTTGTTTCCTGGTTAGCAAGCGCATCATCGCCGTGTTGCAGTATGGTGCCGTGCTCGCAGGACACTATCCCGGCACGAGCAGCAGCAACAGCAGCAGCAGCATCAGCAGCCGACCGTGATCCGTTTTGAGTGGGTGTGAAGCCGGTGCTTTTATGCTCTCTACACCCCGAAAATCGCCATAATCGCCACTTGTTGTGTGAAAGGGTTTTACCTTTCATTACCGGGTTTCGGTTGCAATGGGCAATGGTGAAGGTGGAAAGTTCCCACGGTTTTACGGGCCGAGATTTGTTCCAGCCATCATCCATTACCCGGCAGCTGCAAACCGAGGCGGTGCAACCGGGTTTGCCGTTCTGAGTTGCCGAAATGCAATACCGTCGGTTAGCCGGATCCGGATGCATTACGCTTTGCCGGCGTAAGGTTGAATTTGAATGGTGCGGATTAGGAGAGCGCTGAACGTTTTCAACGTACAAAGTGCTATTGTTATTTGTGTTTTTAATTTAAAGACGGCAAATAAATGCGTTTTTTCGTTTTAGGAGATAAAGCGATAAATCATTTCCAGGTGAAAAATGGAAATAGTTTGATTAAATCGCGAAATTTATACAAAATTTCGTTTAATTCAGAATCACAATCATAAGAAGGAAGAAAAGATTACGAACTGGTGTATGAAAATACACATTAACGTGCTAAAAGGCGAGTTCAATGGAAAAGCGCCTAAAGGTAGGCAAAACGTATGACACACTGTTCGTATTTAAAATGCTGTTTAAAGTGACGCTTATTTGCCGGTTTTCCCACCTTCCTGTCGACTGTTTGACTGTGTTTAAATGAGAACAGAATATTGCTAGCAATCTATAGATATTGTTCTAGTAATAAATATCAGGCAAAACCCACATCACACCGTATTGATCACACCGAGAAAAGCGAAAGGCATAATGAGCAGGTATTAACAAACTTTGCGTTCGTTTGCGTATCATTCATTTGCCAAGCATTCCGGTGCGATGCGGGTACGCAGAGAAAAAAAAGTAGTTGCACCGGTGAAATATTCCAATCTAATGTGAAGATAAACGGTGCACGATGTATGCCGGCTGTAGACCGGCGTATGAATGATGATTAAGGTTCCATCCAAAGGGAACAATGTACCGGTTGGTTTCGGAGCGAAATAATTGGACTAATGGGTACGAGCCTGGGTTTACGTTCAGCTGAACCATTTCCCATGGCCGGTATCGGGCCTGGAAGTGCATCTGGCCGGTACGGTACGGCGCACAGCTGCCTATTTCATTCTCATTTGCCTTCATCAGCATGAAACGCTTCGCTTAAGGATGCGGCAGCTAACCGGGCGGACTAGTTTTTCCATTAATTTTCATCTTACCAGTTACTAAAACTGCCTCCGGTCTGGAGATCTCTGCTAGGCTCGCGTGAAGGAATGCTCGGTGAGCCAATTTATGGTGGTGGTGGTTCTTCACAGCGCAGTACAAAATTTGCCTGGTCGGGTAGATGGGCATCCGTTCCTGTTCTTGCAAAGGCATTTTTTTTTGTGTCGGTTGGTTACTGTTTCACATGACTCTGTGTGATTCGTGTGAGTGTCTCCCTTTAGCAAGCCAAATATAGGGACGCATACACACACGCACATGGATAGCAAACTGCGGCGGTAATTAGGACCGCTGGGATGCGCTTCTGTCATCGTTGCTACCCTGTAGGGCGAAAGATACACTTTAACCGCTTCCATAATTCCGGAACTAATCCATCAGCGGCGGGTAAAGCCTCCACGTTCGTGCTTTGGTGGGAGAGTTTATGGGTGAAATGCTGCGATGCTGGATGGCAAAACAGAAAGCATGAATGGGAGATAATTTATGACGAGACACACACACACATGCGGCGGCAGTAGATTGGGTTCAGTCCGCTGAACCTGTGCACCTAGCGGGCATGTTGTGATGGTACAGGTCGCGGTTTTTCACCGGATGTTTCTCTAGCGAAAAGCATCCCCCAACAAGACCTCGCCCACCTCTCGAAAAAAAAGTGAACCAACAAACACATATTTAACCAAAAAAACAGAAAGAAATGTTTCCCACACTGATGCTGCTGTCATAAAATGAAATTTATGGTACGCATCAGCTGAAACACTCTTGACAGAGTGGTGCCAGCGGTGCTCATGCTTTCCCCCTTTTTCCTGGTGTATGGTTTCCTGCGCACTTTTTGGTGTGAATATGCAAGCGAGTAGATCAGACCACATGCTTCAGCGCTGTAGCAGTGGACGAAAACAAAAAATCTCCCAGAGGAACTGTGGACGCCCGGGCGCTAGACATGGCCAGGCATGTAAAGCAGCAACATTCGCTGCGATAAATTTTGATTATATCACACGACTACAACACAAGCTTATTTGCGATCTACGTTCTGACCATAGCCAAACGGGGGTTAATGCTAGCGCTCCTGCATGCCGTGGAAAGCCTCAAGTGTTCGGTGGAATTGTTTGCTTTACCGGAAGCAGTTTTTTTTCGCCACCGGCTAGCGTTAAGGGTTAAAATGATGGAGAAAAACAGAGAGAGAATGAGCTAAAACTCGCATGATGATGGGTCAAGCAAAGTTAGTCTGTCCAGCTAAATTTTTTCGTGCATGATCTTTTACGTTCGGTTCGTGGAATCGGTGTCGGCCTAATGTGACCAACGGATCACACACGGCAATGACAACCGTGGGGGTTGCCACAGTGTATCGACGCAAACAACGAACACATCCATCAGCGATGACTGGCCTACTGCTCTGACACAGTGCAAAGTGTTGCGGAGTATTCGGTTACGGAGTGAGTCCATAATTCATGACTAATAGCCTTAAGGTTTGTGCAATGTTAGGTCACTTGTGTCCGTCGGTTGCAGTTAGCGGCCCGTCAGCAAGGGGCTTAATTTTAAGCTTCTTACACTACGGTTTGCTTTTTTTTGCTTTTGAAAATGCATTCCAATATTTTACATGTGTGATCTATAGTGATTAATTATTTATAATTATTTTTAATTTATTAGTGGAAGAATCAATGGAGGCGCCTGGTTGCTAGTAGATTTTACTTCCAATGGAGACGCCTGGTGGTTTATACATTTTTTTATTGTAGGCTTTGCATGGCATCATGTAATCTTGTGATAATTTATTTCGAAGAATCAGGAAAACAAAGTAAGGCTTGTTCAATGTTAATCATTGTTGAATTACATCGTACGATTAAATGGCGGATGGTGTAATACACCTAAAACAGAGTTTCAGCCACATTACATAATTTGTTCCCTGTGGATGGGCGCATTGTTTCCGCAAACGTATGCGCATGGGTTTCCGCCCAATTTACCCGAATGCTTTGAATTCCGAATCTCGCACCGACCGTACGGAGCAAACATGTTACAATCCATTCGCAACAATAGGCTCCATGCAAGCTTGGGTCACGATCCTTCACGAAGTACGCAGCCCAGCATTGCCGCTTCACGGAAGCGTTACGCAGCAGCAGATGCAATGGACGGCTGTTGCTCGCGAACAATTGTCGCGATTGTTTGCGTATTGCGTACCTTGCCCCACAAGATAAGATGGTTCGCAATGTACCTTACGGCAGTGGAAAACAAATATCGTGTCGTGGGATGCAACGTGAGGATGCGTGACGATTGAGTGGGGGAATCTTTACAAAGCCACATCGCCTGCCGCACGGTGTTGTAATGGGAAATGTTGTTTGCTGCAGCCAGCGAAAGTCAACCGTTCGCGCCATCCACAACCCGTCCAGCAGCAGCAGCAGCGCTTGAACCGGGCGCAAGATGTATGGACTGAAATAAATCATTTTATTATTGTGCCGTCTTTGACCTCGGGATTGGCTGCCTCATAACCCGGAGGGTCATATGTTTCATCAGCCTCGGTTGACAAATAGCTGACGGCCGGACGATGCCGGATGAAGGGCGGAGACACATAGCGCACGGCCTGCGACCGAACCGTGAGTTTCCCGTAGCAACGGGAGCCCATTAACCGGTGCGCTCCGGTGCTTGTGGGTAAGTCGTTTGGTCGCCCTTCTGGTTGTGGGATGATGGTTCGCTAGTTGGCAGGCAGGCAAGCAGGCAGGCAGGCGTTGCATGATTTATGTACGTCCGGAAGGTATTGCCCGGTATGGTGGAAGCTGCCTTAGCTCGAAAAGCCTTAGCCCGCAAGTTGTAGATGAACTTTGGTACTTTTCCAATAGCGCGCGACATGCCTCGAGGATGGTGTTTGTGACGGGCTTTTGCCAGCGCCTTAAACAGCGGTGAGATTGAGCGAGTTCATGGAATGCACTGGCACTGTCCGTCGTTTCCCACACAGTGCGTACGAAGCGTCATACGTTGTCACATCTTATAACCGGAGGAAACGGTTGCCGCCCGCAATAAAGTGAAATAAAAATTGTATCTTGTCTGTGCGTAAGCTACCGCCTACCGTTGATATGTGGCGCAAAGGATCAAGCACAGAGCTTTCTAACTACCTCCTATGCGTATGCAACAAAACTCCGCACCGGCTGGAGAGCTAAACCCCTTCTAAACCCTTATTGCCTTGTTGATACATTATCGTTATTGGTCGGTGTTGTTTTCGTGCTCCTAACGACCCTGGGCCTTTGATTATTTTGCCTGCTTCGAGGCAATGGCAATCAGCAGTGTGAGCTGGCTGTTGACACATGGGAGCAAGCGCTCCCAGGTACCAGGGCACGTTTGCCCCGTGCACACTACAGGTTGTTTATCTGTTTTGTTGCCGACCATTGCCACAAAACCCGTGCGGGCTAAGCTGAAGTTATTTCTGCTGCAGCTCGTTCAACCTCAAGTTCCAGGGATCAGCTATGTTTGTGAGTTGTGAGCAATCAAAATTTCATCCCAGTACGATCTCGACTGAATCGTCGTACCCCACCAACAGCGCATCCGCATCCATTGGCCAGGCCAGGGAAACATTGAAGTTTGCAAGTAGTTTAAAATATGTAAATTACTGCACGGTACAATAGCGTCCGCATTGGCAGCAAACATTGGATGCTTTCAAACTGATTAGTCCGAAGGAATGTTTGTGTGGATTGTTTTGCGTGCGTGTGTCGTCTGGATGATATTCGAAGGAATGTCTATGGTAAACGACTTTTTTTTGCCTCGGTACGGTTATGATAGGTAAGGGGTTGTATTTGTAAATAATGGTTCCTGTTGATAATGGGTCTTTGCAGGTCGCTAAGGTACGCTGTCATGTAAACATAATAAAACGGGAATACAAATAAAGCCCGAAGAAACTATTGATACTTGCCAGGATTGAGAAATTATTGTGCGTGATCTGTGATGCGTAGGAAGGGAGTGCACGATGAGGTATTGTGAAATGCATAACAGCAAATGAATTGACAGCTAAAGCAACAGAGATTTGACTGATGAATTATACTCTCAGGTTACATACACATAGCATACTGTTAGGCGTATTTACAAAATAGTAACACGCATGTACATAAACGTCAGTAAAATATGACATTTGATTCTCACAACTTATTGACTGTCAAAACACGGTGTTTTCGGTTTACGTATCGGCGAGTTCAAGAATTGAAATAAAAAATTAATGATTTTAAGGCAGTGATGGAAAATGTTATTTTACAGTTATATTGCATAACTGTAAACGTAAAATAAAACACTTTTATGTCATTTAGCGTAAAAGTAAAACCAATATTAGCTTAAATACTATAAACACAACTAAACCTCATGTTGTGAAATATTCTTTTGCAAATTCTGTTTTCACTCTGCCATGTATATCTCGCTTCCGCGATTCTGTAAAGCCTTTTCAGTGCAGCAGAACCCTGCAATCCATGAATATTTGTATCGCAACCCATCCTAGGGAAAAGAAAGTATTTACAACGGTCCCAGTTGTTATAGCATTTTTTTCTAGCTTTTCAAATTGCAATTGACACTGGATATAGATCGCACCCCAGAGTATTTCCTCGCTTAATCCCATTCATCAACAAGTGTTTTCTTTCTACGACTGCTCACACGAGCATTCCGTAAATCACCATCGTGTTAAGCAAATACCGTAAAGTAATGATTCGTATCCAGCACACTGCTAAACTGGGGGACGAGGTCAAAAAGCGTCCTGTGGGAATGATTAGTTCATGACATGTGTGGAATGGATGAAATAAAATAAAAAAAACGCAATACCCAACCATTACCGAAACATGCACAAGCGCGCTTCGATGGTTAATGGAGGTGTCTAAAATGCAGCAAACACCCGTGCGGTCCAGCGTACGACCGAAAGTATTATGATAATGATGATGATAGCAGCAATAACCATGATAATAACGAAGCTAATATAAAATGCAATCGAATGGAACCCAGCGCAACAATAACTCGGCATCAAAAATTTAACATTTCATTTCATAGTACCGACACACGGTGGCACTGCGCTGCACCACACACCAGCTTTGGTCGTGCGATGCAGTTGGCGAATGCATTTGCGTGCTGCAGTTTCGTGCTGGCACAGCTTCCACCCACACGAACATGCTGTCGGTCCCATCGTTTGGTCGGTCGGAGTACGTGTGGGAAATGGAGCACGCGCCCGTACGAGTGGTGCATTGGGGAGGAAGGGCGATGAAAGGCGAGGGGGAAAAGGGCGTGCGGGGTCACTGGGTGTGGTTGGAAGGTTTTTGGGTTCCCGAAGTGCTCGTAAAGCTAATGAATGTTTACGGCCCTTTTGCTAGTAGCTGGCAAGTATGCAAAACTCGGTGCGAGCTGGCGACCGGATCATGTTCAACCGGGAGCTGCAAAACTACATTAATTATTTTCTGGACTGGAAAGTGCCAGCATATATACCGAGACCCCATCACCACCTGCCTTTTGTCCCTTCCCTTCGACACGGGAATCTCGTGGTTATTGTTTTGTGAGCGTTGGAGCAGATCTTTGCGGTGCATGTACAATGGGACAGGAACAATAAGTTAAATTTTATGCTTCAATCAATTGCTGGTGCGGACTGATTTTTCCTCTTTTTGAGCACTGTGCCCACGGTGCTACACGGTGCTACAGGATTACGGTCAAAATTTATTGAATAGAACGCGCAATGCACACAAATAAGAATGCTATTTACCTAAAACCCACTGCGCGTTGCGCCGGGCGAAACAGAATGAAATGCTCTTGCGGTGTCTCTATCAGTGTCCGGTAATTGCAGTTCAGGCTACAACTCTCGGAATTAAATATCTACTAGCACTGAGCGGTAGCCAACCGGAACGGAACTACAATATCTGGGTGGCACGATATGAAAGTCAAGGCGGTCAACTGTGGTCCCGTGCAATTCCGTGCTGCCATCTGTTGCCTCGTATGCTCGTCCGACGCGTTGGGAATGGTACCATTTAATTGTAAGCGTACGGGCGTTGAACAGTGCACTTGGAGCACTTGGACACTAGCACTAGCAGAAGCGTCGTGCACACTTTAGCAGCAAAACCCGTGGAGCAAATACAGTAATTGATTTCATCCGGTAAAGCTCACAGTGCGGGTGTCAAAACACACTGCCGAACCGTGGCCCACCTATCGTTGGTTCGTGCTGGGCAACGGTTCGGGTTGAATGTTTGTTTTTTTTTTCCAAAGTTGCCGTTTTTTCGCTGCCCCATCCCTCAGAGTGCATCGTTTCATTTACATTTCGGACCGCGAAAAGCACCGAGACCGCTGCAGAGCGAACCACGGGCTTCCTGGGAGTGCAAGATAAGTTTTCCGTTCCAGGTACGGCCACCGTGCGATAAGGATCGATTAGAATGGATTTCGCCGAATTAATCCTGCGCATATGGGATGGCCCACATAGGGAAATGCCTTTCCCGAGGTTTACATTGGCGCCAGTCAGATGCTGGCGGCTGGCGATACCCAGCAGTGATATGAGGATACGAGTCGACTTTGTCATTGTACGCCTGCAGCTGGCGAGCGGCAATGAAAGTGAACAAATTTGTCCCACAGTGCTTCGATAACTTTATCCGTTTCCACTTGTTTGCTTTAGCTGAGCAAGGGGTCACATAATTTATAGTACGGGGCGTTTAAGTTGGTCGTTGCAAGATGATCATAAATGTATGGTGAATCTAGTGCAGATCGTTAGTGCGCTGCATTGCGTTTGAATGGTTTTACGCAAGCAGGATGGTTTGCTTGGAAACGAGTTTTGCAACAAATTTGTCGCGTTTAATTAGTTGAAAAGAGCTTGAAAAGTAATATAACATGCTTGCTGTCAAGTTTTAAGTTGTTTTGCTGTGCGGTTTGCATACTTTTAGGCAATCCATTTTGACAGGAACTAAATGCTTACAAAAAATAATAGAAACTATGCTTTAAAAAACAAAATGCATTTATTTTAAAACATGTTTACTGTTTTATTTAACGATTTGACGATGATGGAGTTTTATACGTGACGGCTTAAGTGCAAGAGTGTTGGGTAAGGTTATGAAATAAGTTAGTTGCAACAGTACCTGCAGTGTTATTTCCACGAACGTGTGATTATTTCTCCGATCTACCCACAAGGGAATAACGTTTCCTTGTCAAAGTTGCCTTCGCCCGTAGTACTATATGCATAGTTTGCTGCATGTAATAAAATCAGAAAGCCGAAAGAAAAAGTGATACAGAAAAAGCAAAAAAAAAAAACAAGAAGGAAGTGTAACACAATCCCACACGATCCCACCATGCCCACCGGTGTGGTTAGCGTTCGGCGTGTAGTGCAAAGAAAACAATTTAAATTAAAAGTTTACCATAATCCCACTTTTCAATTTAATGTTTTATAATAATAGTAATCAAAAGTTTCTAGCAGTGCGCAACGCGAATCACCGGTACCGGGCGTCTACTTAAGTGTAAAGGCACCACGAACGCAACAGCGTCGGAGCAAACAGGCACCATTCTTTTCCTCGCTCTCGGTATGTTCGGCCAGATAAAAGTCAGCTGGAGAGATAAGAGCACTTTTCCCACTCGGCTACAACAGCAACGGTGGTCGTTAGTGGGGAGTATAAGTCACATGATAGTGGGTTTGCCGTGTTTTTGTGCCTGTGCGGTAGAATTTTTGTTTGTCCTTTTTACAACCAAGCGACCCGGTAAGCCCGTGTGCGGTGGGAAGGATTGAGCTGGTCTTAGTTTGCGCTTCGCCTTTCTTTTCCAATGCCGTGAAGAAGCAACCGTGAAGCGAAAGGGTGCACACCCTTTGTTCAAGTTTGGCTTACATTTTGCAAAGCTTTCGCCCGTGCTCGCCACGTGGAAGTAAATAAGAAGTGGTAAAGTTTCTCGCTTTTGGTGCAGCGTTGGATTTTAACCTAAGCTAATCATGATGAAACTGGAAATAGTTAACTGTTGTGGAGTGGATGTTATTGTGGAGCAGGTTACTGTGGGGTGAGGGACGGTAGAGATAACTGGAGTTTCTGCGCCAGCTCTTAAGCTGACAATGTTGAGAAGAAGGAAGGTCTATCTGAATAATGCGGCACGATAATAAACCTATTACTGAGGTGTAACATTTCAAAGATCGCGAAAAGGAGAAGAGCCTGTGAGTCGAGTTTATTCGTAAAGGAAATATTTGCTTGATTATAATTAATTATTTGCTAGGTAAAATCCAGGATAATTGGTTTATTTTGTTACTAAAGAATGCTTAGCTTCTATTCATTGCTTTCTAGCAGAAATAATAACCAATTTCACTCTCCTATACCTATTCATTTAGTAGCATCGTGTAAATGATTGCATACATTTAGGCTCGATTGCCTTAAGAAACCTTCATGCTAAACGATGCCATATTTAACAGATGCCGTTCGTCTTGTTATTTTTAATAAAAAATATGATTTATTTATTCCACTTTCCGTTAAAAGAAGGCTCATAAAAATACAATCATTAGTGGCAATTAATTTCAAACGTTAAAAGAGTCGTACGGTTTTTTTTTCTCTCTCTCGGTTCCCCCACATTAATAAACTCATCACGACTCGTGCATTAATTAAGCGACACGCATTAAGAAATTAGAAATCGGACCACCGGTGTCAGATTTTCTGTGACGAAAAGGCACCTAGTAGCAAAGGCAACGCGTTCTGACGAGCATTTTAATTTTGTGATGAATTACTATACTTAAGCGAACGACTGTGAACTGTGAGATTGGTTGTAAAAGTGAAGAAACAGGCAGGGACAAAATAAAAAATACAATCTACAAATCGCTGTCGAAATGGTACCTTTCCTCTGATTTAGGACTCATCATTTTGCTGTGTCCCTATAAAGGTGACAGAGTGTGTTCCCTTACGTTGTGTGGGAAAGTGTCGGGCAGGTGGACAAAGGCAGCAACCCAGGATAAAAATAAAATGGAAAAAAAACCACGTCCCCCCCGTCCTCCCGTGTGCCGGAAGCTAACGGTATGACCGGCCAGATTTAAGTGAAGATGAGACCTGAACCAGCTGGTCCAGTGCTCATTTTTCATCTTATTTGATGGCGCCTTACGCATACGTCTCCCCAAACACAACGGTAAACGGTTTGAAGAGGAATCGGTAGCATCATCATCATCGCAGGGCAGCGTGAAGCCATTCAACCTTACGGATGTCCGGATGGAACTGAGGTCCACTGTTTCCACCGGTAGGTAACCCCCACGGATGATTAATGAGCGGTGTTGAAAAAAAAGAAGAAAAACACACACATACACACACGCAGACACAAAGAGAGAAGTGACCTCGATGTAAAGACAAAGGACGTTCACCGTAAATCCGTGTGGTTCGTACATGATGGTGTACCATTAGCATCCGCTGAGTAGCCATGGCGAAGTACATAAAAAATACAGTACCAAGGGAGCCACCGAAAGGCGGAGTTCCATGTCGAGGCCACTACCGGGCCCGGGTGGTGCAAATTTGTTGCATATTTACCACAACGTGCTGGTCTTCATCAGCATTTCCGTCTCGATCCGTACCGTACGTCTTGGGTGAGTTTTTCGGTGGGGCACAATGCCGCACTGTGCTCATCACATTGTCTTCAGCCGTATTTCCATTACTTCTCTTGCCATCGGCTTGCAAAATGCGCCGAAAAAGATGGATGAGTTGGGTAGCAAATTTATTTCATTAACAGCAAACACTCGCACTCCCCCCCCTCCCCTCCCCGGGTCGGTCGGTCGAAAATGACAATGTGGGATGGGAGTTTAAAAACACGGGGGACAAGACCAGCGAAAAGGTGCAGATATTGTTCAATTCTTCATAGTTCGCTACCGCGGCCCGGAGTTTCGGTCTTCGGGCTGGTTCTGGATCATTTCCTGACCCTTATTTGTTTGCCACCAATGCCGTGGCGAGCAGCGAAAAGGCAGAACGAGCTGACCGTACCGTCCAATTTTGCTTTCAATTTGCATGCAACTACTGAGCGCGCGGACAAATTCATACCCTAACCCGGCACCGACCGCGGGCCTTCGCAATGATGAAGAGCTATTACGATGTCCGTGGCTTTGCCGGTACCTTGTTCGTCTTGGTTTTTTTTTTGCTTGCTTGTCTCGGAATGGTCCGATTCTGCTGGACTGGATCGGAAGTTTGTCTGCTTTTCTTGTGTTGTCCTCGGGTTTTTTTTTTGTGTGTGTATTGCTTCTTCCAGTGGGCTGTTGTTATTTCTGTTTTGCTTTCGGTTAATTATTTTCCCTACCCGGTCACGGGTTTCCTACGGCTTTTCCGGCTGGTGTTGCTTGAATGTTCGCTTCGCGCTTTCCTTGTTTTATTTTGTTTTTTGTTGTTGTTGTGCAGCATTTTTATTTGTACCATTTGTGCTCAATTTGCTTTACACGCCGCTACTCATTGCTGTTTCGGGTGGGTGCTGTGATGGAGCTTCATGTCCTTTTTGTTTTTTTGTTTTTTTTTTGCTTTCTCCCGTTTTTTCCGCATGGCTGTTTTGCCCATTTTTCCACCAAGACACACCGGAATTACGATGCTAACAAGCGTAAGAAAATTGTTGTCATTAATTTGCTTCGAAAACAATTCGAAAAGTTTGCGCAAAGGCGTAACACGAATTGGTGGTGGGAAGGTTTCGCTGGATGCAAAATGGTGATGGTGGACCGTTTGCAGTATGTGAAAAATGAGGAGAAAATTAGTCAAAAGTTTGCACGGTGGCAAGGGGCCCGGGACACAGAATGTTTTTTAATCATTCGGTTCGAGTAGCTTAAGCGATGATGTGGTTCAAGTAACGGAGGCAGCGCAAAGTGAATTAAATAGGCACCGTTTACTGCGAACGGCGTCAGGTAACAGGAGATGAAGTTGGCAAAAGATTAATTTGCTGACTGTTTGTACTTAGAAACGGTGGCACGACTGTTAATTGTTAAGAGATAATCGTTGATAAATGTAATGGCTACAGGCTTGTATTTATAAACACATTTTTTGTTTAGTAATTTCTGTTAATTATTTAGACACATTTTAACTTCCTAATGAATTTCCTGAATTTGACATTTTTAATTAAGTGTATACGTTTTAAAATAATATACTTTATAAAGTTCATCCAGCATAGTTAATCATTGCTTTATCATAAACCTGTACGTATATCCGTTAGTTAATGCTTTTCAAACCATTTTGTATCGCGAATTGCATACTTTCGGGAGCTGTATTATTTCACATTACGCTAATCAACTCAAATTTTGACGCTATGCGACTAGAATATGCTATTTTAAATGAACAATGTAACAATATGAATTCGTATTGTAATAAACATGAACATGGTGCATAATCACACGAAGAGTACTGATTGGTTTTATCATTAGCGTAATAGATCGCTCGGCATTAATTTCTGCCCACCACAAATTGACGTTTGACGACATCCGAATTCATTTCACCCTTTTCCCACAAATATGTTGTACGGACGGGGTTTTGGGAAAGCAGCTTGCCACCGGTCACCCACCACCGGAATGGCAAGCGTACAAAATGCGTGATTCTGCGTGAATGGTGGGTAGCGTACCAGCATACCGTACGTGTTACCGATTGGCCAAAGGCGGTAATTTAGAAACTACTAATTATCGCTGCTGGGCCGAGCGCATATTGAGATCGGCGAAAACAAACAAAACTCAAAGTTCGAGCCGCTACTCGAATGGTGGAAAGTTATAATTAATGGTTACAATGTGCACGGCTGTTCGCAGACCGGGCAGGAAATGCACGGCGAAACCGGGCTGGACGGATTGCGGAGGATGGTGGCAATGGGAAGGAAGGGCTAGCAATATTATCCTGCAGCTGTTCGCGGGCTCTGCAGCTCGGTTGCAGCTAATTAGCTAGTGTTAAGTTTACACTCCTGTGGTTGTGTCCGGGAATTGGTCGCGCTTAGTCGCGCCGGTGACCGGGAGCGTAAAGTTCCGTCAAGGGAAAGGAACTACAGTGACTGCCACTTTGGCAATAAACGATTGTACGAAACACATGATATAGCGATTGCCGTGCGCACCGGCAGATGAAGGTAATGATAACATTGAATTTATCATTAACATAGTTTTGCTTTAAGTTTGATTCCATTCGCTCGGCACATAATTAATTTAATAGAAATATCAATAATCTGCTGTTTATTTGCTGCAGCATCAACCTGCAGCATCAACCTGCTGCTTGCGCAATGGCTTCATAAACAAGTCGGCATATCGTTGGAGAGTGGCAGTGGCTTCAAGTGGTTTGTTTTGACGTAATGAATGGTAAATGTTTTAATGATCATTATTTAACCAGATGATGGCAAGAAATGCTTCCCGGAAGTCTTGAAAGTGCTACGTGGGTATTGGATGTGCATTTGAGTTGTTTATTCAGCTCAGGCTTTGATAATTTTGTTTTGCAAAAGTGTTTTACAAAACAGCATTATTTTTGAACCTCCATTTTTGTTTAGAGTAATTTATTTACTTTTCTTTTATAATTTCAACTTTCGAACTACTGAGCATTTGTACTAAGCATTTTAAGCGTTTTTTCAATGCTCAGTTGATAAACAATTTCGAAGATGGGATTATGTTAAAACATTTTTTGTAGTACGTACTATCGAATAGATATGTTAAAGTCGTGTCTTATCTACATTGCAAACGTTAGACTCCAAGAAAAGATGTGATGGAAATTAAACGTTTCAGTCAAAATGACTTGTCCGGTAGTTCTAGTGTCAATCAGCGGTCCATCTTCTTCGACGCCTAAAAGTATGCATCATAAAGCAAAATAGACTTATTTTAAGTAAACTCACTGTTTTCAAGCAAATGTAAGCCAACAAGTGCCTGAAAAAGATCGTCAGTATATTATCCAATTAATTTCGGGGAGAAAAATGATCGATTTGCACTTTCATGCATATTGCTGATTTCAGTGAAAATTTTAGCTGCCCATAAAACACGAAATTAATTATCAAAAACAACCTTCTTTTGTTTACCTTGCTGCCACTTCATCTGCAGCACGTTGCGTGCTGGTGAAACGTTTAATATCTAGCGTACAAGTATCGTAAATTTGTTTCACTATTATCGAACAGTGCATTCGCCTTGCACTGGCGTAGCAGTAAGTTTGGGGTGATGAAGTTTGAAAATTTGAAATTCCTACCGCTTGTCCATTTTCCGGCCAGCACGGTACCGACCGGCCAGCAAGCGACGGCAAGCTCGTATCAGATTCTCACGGTACTTTGCGCTAGCGACATTTTATTGTCGCATTACTTTGGGCTTTATGGTCGGCATACTTCGGGCGGCCGTAAGTTTGGGCCAGCGCTCGGTGACCAACAAACAAATTGTGCCAAGCAAAGCCCCAGCCTCGGTTCACACACACAAAGGTGGGGTGGAAGGTAAGGGTGGAAAGGAAATTTACTAAACGTCGCCAAAATGTGTTGCCGCAGCGATGTAGCGTTCGCCTGCCTGCTTTGCAGTCTGGAAGCTTGGAAGGAAAGAAAGTCGAGAATAAACAACAGCAACAACGGCGCACAACCATTTGCAATTAAAAACGTCAATAAGCATAAAAATCTCTATCGTCTCGGGTCTCCAGGCCGGTCCGGACGAGCGAAGGAAAATTGGATTACGTAAATTTTATCGACTTCTAGATTGACCATACCGTTTAATGGCGTCGAGTCACACCTACTTTACCTGTACCGGAGCAAACCCTGGCTGGTCAGACCGAGTGAAAGAATGCGAATGGTTAGTGGTCGGTCGCTGTTACCGTCGGCGTCGGTTTTTGGCGGATAGCAGCCTGTGTTAAGGATTTACAACGTGCGCCCTTCGCATCTTTTTCGCCGGCCTACCATTTACTGGCGGAAGTATCGAGCTAAAGGTTGGCCTAAAGTGTCAGTTACCGACCTCAGGTACAGCTGCTTTCCTTAAAAAGTCATAATGTGGGCCTCGTTTTAGGCCCCGGACGCCCGGAGCTTCGCATTATTTTCATGCGGATGGCAATGGGCGGTTTTATCCGTCCATGGCTGGTGGGCCTTTTCAGTTCCTTTTCCGCAGCTGGAGCAAGGCTGGAAGGAAAAGCGCACCGAAGTGGTGGTACGTAAATTTGCAACAACTCTTTCGACGGCTACCAAACCGAACCACACTTGGTCCCAAAATGTTACCTCATCCTGCATCGCTCGGCAGGTTCCGACTGATGCGACCATAAAATGAAGGAAATTCCACCATTCGTTACACTTAAACGAAATAACAAAATTTAATATTTTATTAAATACCCGTTTTTCGCCTCGACTACGACAGTTTTACGATTCGGAACGACATAAAAGCGGACGATTTCGCGCACAGTTGAAAAGGGGGTTTGCGGTACCGATGTTGTATGTTTATCCTTCTATCTGCCTCTGTGTGGGTGTGTATGTGTGTGTGTGTGTGTGTGTGTCTGGACTGTTTTTTTATCTTCCATGGTTGGCCGGTTGTTGCTTACCTTTAAATCGTTCCACTTGCTGGTGAATTTTAAGCACGTTATTATGGCACTACCGGAAACATAAGATTCACCTTCAATTTTATCTCTTTCGGTGTTACCCACCCCACCCCGCACCGGTGGAGTAGATTTAATTCAACCGGGAAAAAGGGAAAGTATCTCAAGAATGAAGCGCAAGAATAAAAAAAAAGCAAGGGAGTAATGTTGATAATGTTTTGCGAAGTAAAAAAAAAAGCCACAAGAGAAGTCTCGAAGACAAAAAGGTGGAGAAAACATTGCAGCGTGTGCTTGCGCAAGTAAAGCACCTGCTGCAAGCGGTTAAAGAAATTGTTGCCATTTTTCACCTGTTGGTACGCCGGGGACTTTGGAATGGTGAAGCATTTTTGCCTTTATCTGAATGGGGCGACAGCGGGAACTGTCTGCACGAAAAATGCCGGTTTTTTGTATGTGACGGAAGTTGTCACGCATATTGTTGGACATACCGACGCGATGTTACTTGTAAAATAATGAAAAAATAATAAATTATAAAAGTGGATCTATTCAATACTAATTTTGAGTAATTATGTTTTTTTTATGTATTTTTAATTTTAATTAGAAGTCACCAATAAAAAGAGTAGCATGATCAAAACATTACATCAGTTTAGGTATGAAGGGTAAAAAAATACTTATTAGATGAGCCTTGGTTTTAAATTTCCTAAAATACGTTTTGTTTTGTTAATTGAAATATTAGAAATGGCCAATAAAATTAAATTATTGATAAAAAAGGAATAGTCAAATCAGTGTAGTAAATCATGTTTTGACTTTTGCATAGTAATTTTAATAAATATGCCCGACTCCTTAGAAAAGACAATTTATTAACCGGCCAGACGATAGAGATGTTCATGCATTCAGTTCAAATAAAGTCAAAATGTAACAATTAGTTTCAATTGCATACATTTAGGCTCAAGTGAAAGAATGAGTATAGGTGAATAGTTTTGCTTCGCTGCATGAATTTTGTTGTGCGAGTGTGTTGTTGAATCTTGGTTATTAACTAGATCTCAAACAAATTCCGTTACTAAGAAATAATTTCATCTTCATCTGTGTAATACAAATTCCATAAATAAATCTGTATCGAACCAAAAACCCTCAAATTCATGCAAAACAAACAACCAACACAGCACAATAAAACTGCTTCCTGGTGGGGGATGGTAGAACAATCAAGCTGATTTGTGTTTAATCGATTTGCAATCAACCCACCCGCTGGGAACGATCGAAAGCAATAGAAAGACGCTGGAGAAATGGGACGTATTTGTATGGGCGCACTCAAAACAAACCCTCTCGCGGACAATTGCACCGGAACGAAGCGGACGAATTATCCGGCAAAAGGCAAAATCGGCCCGATCTGCGAACCATCTGCGTGTGGATCATTAGCCCTTTTACAAGCGGCCGGTTGTCCTTTTTTGTGCTGCNTTTGTTTTGACGTAATGAATGGTAAATGTTTTAATGATCATTATTTAACCAGATGATGGCAAGAAATGCTTCCCGGAAGTCTTGAAAGTGCTACGTGGGTATTGGATGTGCATTTGAGTTGTTTATTCAGCACAGGCTTTGATAATTTTGTTTTG
The DNA here is from genome assembly GCA_018908115.1 of Anopheles rivulorum. Classification (NCBI taxonomy): domain Eukaryota; kingdom Metazoa; phylum Arthropoda; class Insecta; order Diptera; family Culicidae; genus Anopheles; species Anopheles rivulorum. The sequence goes on from STHB01000004.1 coordinate 17,434,392, forward strand.
CAAAAGTGTTTTACAAAACAGTATTATTTTTGAACCTCCATTTTTGTTTACAGTAATTTATTTACTTTTCTTTTATAATTTCAGCTTTCGAACTACTGAGCATTTGTACTAAGCATTTTAAGCGTTTTTTCAATGCTCAGTTGATAAACAATTTCGAAGATGGGACTATGTTAAAACATTTTTTGTGGTACGTACTATCGAATAGATATGTTAGTCGTGTCTTATCTACATTGCAAACGTTTGACTCCAAGAAAAGATGTGATGAAAATGAAGGTTTTTTGTCAAAATGACTGGTTTGGTGGTTCTAGTGTCAATCAGCGGTCAATCTTCTTCGACGCCTAAAAGTATGCATCTTAAAGCAAAATAGACTTATTTTAAGTAAACTCACTGTTTTCAACCAAATATAAGCCAACAAGTGCCTGAAAGAGATTGTCAGAATATTATCCAATTAATTTCGAGGAGAAAAATGATCGATTTGCATTTTCAAGCATATTGCTGATTTGAGTGAAAATTTTAGCTGCCCATAAAACACGAAATTAATTATCAAAAACAACCTTCTTTTGTTTACCTGGCTGCTACTTCATCTGCAACACGTTGCGTGCTAGAGAAACGTTTAATATCTAGCATACAAGTATCGTAAATTTGTTTCACTATTATCGAACAATGCATTCGCCTTGCACTGGCGTAGCAGTAAGTTTGGGGTGATGAAGTTTGAAAATTTGAAATTCCTACCGCTTGTCCATTTTCCGGCCAGCACGGTACCGACCGGCCAGCAAGCGACGGCAAGCTCGTATCAGATTCTCACGGTACTCTGCGCTAGCGGCATTTTATTGTCGCATTACTTTGGGCTTTATGGTCGGCATACTTCGGGCGGCCGTAAGTTTGGGCCAGCGCTCGGTGACCAACAAACAAATTGTGCAAAGCAAAGCCCCAGCCTCGGTTCACACACACAAAGGTGGGGTGGAAGGTAAGGGTGGAAAGGAAATTTACTAAACGTCGCCAAAATGTGTTGCCGCAGCGATGTAGCGTTCGCCTGCCTGCTTTGCAGTCTGGAAGCTTGGAAGGAAAGAAAGTCGAGAACAAACAACAGCAACAACGGCGCACAACCATTTGCAATTAAAAACGTCAATAAGCATAAAAATCTCTATCGTCTCGGGTCTCCAGGCCGGTCCGGACGAGCGAAGGAAAATTGGATTACGTAAATTTTATCGACTTCTAGATTGACCATACCTTTTAATGGCGTCGAGTCACACCTACTTTACCTGTACCGGAGCAAACCCTGGCTGGTCAGACCGAGTGAAAGAATGCGAATGGTTAGTGGTCGGTCGCTGTTACCGTCGGCGTCGGTTTTTGGCGGATAGCAGCCTGTGTTAAGGATTTACAACGTGCGCCCTTCGCATCTTTTTCGCCGGCCGACCATTTCCTGGCGGAAGTATCGAGCTAAAGGTTGGCCTAAAGTGTCAGTTACCGACCTCAGGTACAGCTGCTTTCCTTAAAAAGTCATAATGTGGGCCGTGTTTTAGGCCCCGGACGCCCGGAGCTTCGCATTATTTTCATGCGGATGGCAATGGGCGGTTTTATCCGTCCATGGCTGGTGGGCCTTTTCAGTTCCTTTTCCACAGCTGGAGGAAGAAGGCTGGAAGGAAAAGCGCACCGAAGTGGTGGTACGTAAATTTGCAACAACTCTTTCGACGGCTACCAAACCGAACCACACTTGGTCCCAAAATGTTACCTCATCCTGCATCGGTCGGCAGGTTCCGACTGATGCGACCATAAAATGAAGGAAATTCCACCATTCGTTACACTTAAACGAAATAACAAAATTTAATATTTTATTAAATACCCGTTTTTCGCCTCGACTACGACAGTTTTACGATTCGGAACGACATAAAAGCGGACGATTTCGCGCACAGTTGAAAAGGGGGTTTGCGGTACCGTTGTTGTATGTTTATCCTTCTATCTGCCTCTGTGTGGGTGTGTATGTGTGTGTGTGTGTCTGGACTGTTTTTTTATCTTCCATGGTTGGCCGGTTGTTGCTTACCTTTAAATCGTTCCACTTGCTGGTGAATTTTAAGCACGTTATTATGGCACTACCGGAAACGTAAGATTCACCTTCAATTTTATCTCTTTCGGTGTTACCCACCCCACCCCACCGGTGGAGTAGATTTAATTCAACCGGGAAAAAGGGAAAGTATCTCAAGAATGAAGCGCAAGAATAAAAAAAAGCAAGGGAGTAATGTTGATAATGTTTTGCGAAGGAAAAAAAAAGCCAGAAGAGAAGTCTCGAAGACAAAAAGGTGGAGAAAACATTGCAGCGTGTGCTTGCGCAAGTAAAGCACCTGCTGCAAGCGGTTAAAGAAATTGTTGCCATTTTTCACCTGTTGGTACGCCGGGGACTTTGGAATGGTGAAGCATTTTTGCCTTTATCTGAATGGGGCGACAGCGGGAACTGTCTGCACGAAAAATGCCGGTTTTTTGTATGTGACGGAAGTTGTCACGCATATTGTTGGACATACCGACGCGATGTTACTTGTAAAATAATGAAAAAATAATAAATTATAAAAGTGGATCTATTCAATACTAATTTTGAGTAATTATGTTTTTTTTACGTATTTTTAATTTTAATTAGAAGTCACGAATAAAAAGAGTAGCATGATCAAAATATTATATCAGTTTAGGTATGAAGGCTAAAAAAATACTTATTAGATAAGCCTTGGTTTTAAATTTCCTAAAATACGTTTTGTTTTGTTAGTTAAAATATTAGAAATGGCCATTAAAATTAAATTATTGACAAAAAAAAGAATAGTCAAATCAGTGTAGTAAATCATTTTTTGACTTTTGCATGATAATTTTAATAAATATGCCCGACTCCTTAGAAAAGACAATTTATTAACCGGCCAGACGATAGAGATGTTCATGCATTCAATTCAAATAAAGTCAAAATGTAACAATTAGTTTCAATTGCATACATTTAGGCTCAACTGAAAGAATGAGTATAGGTTGATAGTTTTGCTTCGCTGCATGAATTTTGTTGTGCGAGTGTGTTGTTGAATCTTAGTTATTAACTAGATCTCAAACAAATTCCGTTACTAAGAAATAATTTCATCTTCATCTGTGTAATACAAATTCCATAAATAAATCTGTATCGAACCAAAAACCCCCAAATTCATGCATAAAAAACAACCAACACTGCACAATAAAACTGCTTCCTGGTGGGGGATGGTAGAACAATCAAGCTGATTTGTGTTTAATCGATTTGCAATCAACCCACCCGCTGGGAACGATCGAAAGCAATAGAAAGACGCTGGAGAAATGGGACGTATTTGTATGGGCGCACTCAAAACAAACCCTCTCGCGGACAATTGCACCGGAACGAAGCGGACGAATTATCCGGCAAAAGGCAAAATCGGCCCGATCTGCGAACCATCTGCGTGTGGATCATTAGCCCTTTTACAAGCGGCCGGTTGTCCTTTTTTGTGCTGCTCGTGAATGGACGTTACCTTATTTTCCAGTTCAGCAACTGCGTTAACGAGCAGATCGAGTAGTCCCGGGGTTCGGGTTTTGGGTTTATAACGAAGAAACTGCACGGGCTGTTTGCTTTGGTTGACAAAATTTGCCTTTGCCCAACGATAGCTGTTGAAGTATTAAGCCATTTAAGGTTGAATTTTTGTTTTTTTGTTCAAAATTCTTGCACACCCAAAAAGGGGTCAAGCATTGTTTATTATTCGCGATCGGTCAACCTATCGGCCGCATTTGATGGCAAAGTCGATTAGCATATGATGGATCGGATTGGTGGCTGATTAGTAGCAGACGTGTTGGGATTTATTGGCATCACACGGCGAACACAGCTGTTCCATTAGACGGCTCCAAATTGATTGCAAATGAGCTGGATGCGGCGTACATGTGTATGCTTTTAGCTGGATGGTTTGGGTGTGAGCTTTTTATCAACTTGATGCCGGAAAACATGTTGATTTGATTTCCGTTTGTCCCCCATTACGGAGCAACAAAATTTGTTTTTAATACCTATTAAATGTTGGTTTGACTTTATGCGCCTGAAAGTAGGCAATTGACAGCAGGTTATATACCGCGCATAAAGCCCGGGGAAACGGGTTGAAAGAAACAGGCGCAGTGCAAGTTCATCCCCCTTCCGGTGGAACCTGTACCCCTTCGTAGGTGGAATTATATAATTTAGCGTATTGCAGCATCGTTTCGCACCGGATCCGGTCGCGGGGAAGTAAATTAAATTCACATCCTTTTAAATGAAACCATGCGTAAACAGAATAACACACCGTGTGTGTGTGTGAGTGTGTGTCGTGGTTTCGGTTGATGTAATTAGTGAGCATTTTCTCACCCGTAAGCTAAGAAGGCGCTACCCACCCACGTAAACGCCAGGCAGCGCGGTGGAAAAGATGGATTGAATTTGCTCTTCTAATTAACAGCTTACAAAACATTTTCATTATTCATTATTTCTAATGTGTTGTGTGTGCGCGTGTGTGCATACATGTTGGTTTGTGCGGATTTGGAGTTTGTGCTGGAACACGCATACTAGCGCGGAAGGAGTGTGTCGTGTCGGGATCTGCGTAACGGGATGAACAAGCGGAAGCGTTACTTTTCTGATAACGCCTGTGTACTTATTGCTCGCGCTATAGGAAAGCAAAAAGGGTGTTAAAAAAAACACGTCAGCATCGAAACGCTTCCCAAGACGCTACTGGTGCTTGCGCTGCTGATGGAGTTTGACATCGTGCATGGGAAAACGATGAGTGCATAATAGGATGCGGCTAGCATGTAAAGATGGGTAAGATGGGTTTTCACCCGTCGGTGTACGCCACATAAAGACATCAGCATCACGAATTTTCTTCGCCATTTCCCAGAAGCGAACCCAAGCTGCTTAGCCGGGTCGGGTACGGGCAATGGGAAAATTGGGAAAGCTTATGGGAAAAAAAGGGAAAAACTTGCGCAAGACTTTTGGAAAGTGTAAAATTTACCCTTAAAGAACAAAAAAAAACAGAAGTTCTCTTAACTTCACCTGGAAGATGGCAGTGTGGGGTCGTGCGCGAAAACAAACCCCTGGAACGCTTACCCGTGGGCCCGACAGTTGGGAAAATATTAAAATCTAATTTGTTAATAATTAATCACAGCATCTTAACGAGCAAATTAAATCACTCAATAAACTTCAAACTCTACTCTCGGGCTGTTCGTGTGCTGCTGCTTGTGTCAGCTGCTTTCCACTTCATCTAAGGAAGCAAGGGTTTGCCGGATAATGGGGGTTGGCACACGGTGCTGGGATGGCTAGCAGAAGAAGCCATCCACCCGAGATTCCCGAGAGGCGGTTTTTCGAGCGCATCGTTTTCTTTCTGTACCCATTTGCTCCCCGAAGCGGGACGTGGACGGAGCGAGCTGTTGATAGTATTAATTAAAAATGTATGAAGCGTTTTCCATTTGCTGCATGTGAAGCCAGTGGCACGCACGTCAGTTCCGGCCAGTTTCGCTATACGGAAGCATACAGTGGGGGAGGGGGAGGGGGTGAGGGTGAAAGGTTGAGGAAGGGAGTTTGTGTTTCGCCGGGTACATGTGAGCTTACGCTTCATTAGTGCAGGTGAAGATGGTCAAGTGCTGGAAATGAGCATCGGTCGTGAAGATGCTTTAAGGCACTGGTTTTCCACTGGCTAACGTCACGTGATACCGGATCGTTGCGAAACATATGTCGGAACATTGCTGAGAAAGGAACCCAACCGACAGGTCGTCGCTTGAAGTGGTAAAGAAGCTTTTAATAAGGTTAGCGTAGCGAGTTTTCTAAGGAACAGATTTTTACATTGCATACGCCTAAAGTTATGCAATTTACAAAACATTTTCGTTTAAAAAGATATAGTTTTGAAAGTTTCTCTAATTATACTGCAATTGCTTCACAAATATTATGAAGAGTAATGTCATTTGGTAGGCATAGCGAGGTACACCGACGTATCAGCATGAAAATTATTCATATAGAACGTAACCTGTCACAATCGGTTCATTTGGCGTCGCATGTTCGAATGCATCTTTAAAACGAACGCTTTAGGCATGGTTTATTTAGAGCCAAACCATCACCTTTTCGTACACCGGAATGCGTGGAGATGGGGAGCGAGCTGGGTGATGCATCCGATAGCTTCTTACACTGCCGCACTTTCACATATTTTCACTCTCAGCATCTTNTCATTTGGTTGGCATAGCGAGGTACACCGATGTATCAGCATGAAAATTATTCATATAGAACGTAACCTGTCACAATCGGTTCATTTGGCGTCGCATGTTCGAATGCATCTTTAAAACGAACGCTTTAGGCATGGTTTATTTAGAGCCAAACCATCACCTTTTCGTACACCGGAATGCGTGGAGATGGGGAGCGAGCTGGGTGATGCATCCGATAGCTTCTTACACTGCCGCACTTTCACATATTTTCACTCTCAGCATCTTCAGCAGGGGCAGAAGCGTTAGAATGAAACGTTAATGGTCCACTTGCAATATGCCTTCGAGCGGGCGAGCACTTCTTTCCGACCGTGGAGCCTGAACAGGCAGGCTCGAGCACGTACGTACACGGCGCTCAGAACTTTTGCTTTATGCGAAGCTATTGTCGTGTGGAGTGGCTGTGTGTGTGCGGCTCCGGCTCAAGACAGCACCTTGACTGCTCCTTTAAGTGCTGCCGTACATTGTGGCCCCGGGGTCGCTCCGGTACGGGGGTACCGGGTGTACGTTATTATGGATTTTTGCTTGCGAGTGTGTATGCTGTGGTCGTTTTCCGTGATTGTGCGCCGCAAGCATGAAGTCTGCTGATGGGAGCCTCGACTTTAGAGCAGTGTGCCATCGGTATGCAGCACACGACCGGGTCGCAAGGTGGAAGGCAACGGGAGGCAATACAAGTCGGTTGGTGCTGACCGGCGCTGGAAGCCATATTGTGAAGATTGAGTTATCGAAGTGACTCGGGCCACGGCCACCTCGGTCCGCTCGGTCTGATGAAATCTGTTCCTGCCGCCTCCGAAACCATGGGTGGGAACGAGATTTATTTTTATGGTTTTTATCAAGATGGTTGATTATTAAGTGCTTGCAAGATGGTTTCCTTTATCTTCTCATCTCATCCATCCGTTGCAGCAGCAGCAGCGAATCGTACGGCTGCGGTTACGGGATTTAGTGGCGTACAGGTACATGCATCTTTGCTCAAGATCTTACGGGTGGTTTGGTTGATGTTTTTCGGCGAAGCCGTTTGAGTTATTGGATGGGTTTTTCGCCAGTTTGCGAGTCGTGTTTTGCTGATCGGTGTTTGGTTAGAAACGGGCGATAAATCTTTTCCATCGGTGAATGATGGCCCATCAGCACATCAAAGGGCAGGCGAGGAAATGGTGCTTGATACGGTACTAAGTGATATGGTAAGCGTTGTGCAATCAATTTGTACTCCTTTTTCATGTTTTGATGTTAAACAACAACGAGAAGAATATCTGAATGCGCTTAGGAAGACAATTTGTCGTGCGGGATGCATAACAGTAGGCGTTGTGATCTACGCGCGGAGTACTTGGTTGAGCTAGTTATCTCCAATAAAATAGACAATGAAGTAGACAAATTTTGTAGATATGAGAGTAAAAAGAAATTCAATCAAAATCATAAAAAAACATTACTAGAAATTTCACAAAGATATTGAACAAAATATAATAAAACTATTTTTTTAAACATTGCATATCTTTAGGGGTTTTTGCTTCTTAGAGTAAATCTATTAGTGAACTGTATTAGGTGAGCTAAATAACACTTGAGTAGTTGGAAGTAAATGGTTTTCTGTTTTTCCATGAGCTTGTCCATGATTGTTTTCTTTCGAATTTCATGGTTTTGTGCTTGATTTGTGTGAGTGTGTGCGTGTTTTAAAACTCCTGAAAAGAACCTCAAAAGCGCCATTTATTATTCACTAGCTGCTTCAGCGCACAAATAAACGAAAAATCATGCAACTGTGTAGTGTTCCATTTCGCCCAAAACTCTTTTCACGGTTGTTTGAAATTGAAGCCCCAAAAAACGAAAACAAAAAACAACAAGTTTGCTTCCTTGTTAAAAGAGACCGAGGACACTGCCTACCCTACTCGACAGCATAATAGTTCGATTCCATTTGCTAAAGTCTGTCCATCAACGGGTAGAAAGTTTGCCACAGAATACGACCGCCATTAAATATTAACGAAAGGTTTTTCGCCCAGCGTTGTTCCGGGTGCGATGCGTTATCTTTGCTGGTCAGTTCCTTGTCCGGCATGCGTCCTAAGATGCGGGGCGCATTTTACCTGTCGAATCGGTATCGGTGAAAATTCGATCAGGAAACCGAACATCAGGGGACTCAGCCAGCACGCAAAAAACAAACGGAAATCGAACCGAGATGCTACCGGTTTTACCCCTTTTTATAGTATTGTGGCAACGGGACGTGCCTTTTGGGCGATGTCAGCTCTCGGCATTGCCATATTCTTCAAGAACTTGGATCGAAACGGGTGTGTTTGGCTGCGAAGGCAGCCATGAGCCGTAGTAATAAAATAAAAACTGTGTCGCCATGAAATGATGCATCGATACTCGGCTACACACGCTCCCAGCAGTGGTGCCGGTGGCCTTTTTTCTCGGTTTTTGGGGGACCGAGTTTTACCGATCGTTTCTACCGTTTACTGGCGCCGCTTCCGGCAGCCGACTGCACGAAGCACGGAGGGCCAGTGCGGACAGAATTCCTTCATAAATTCTTTATGACACGTGTCAAACGAGGCGATAAATAACTTCCACCGGGAGTCGGGAGAATATTGCGATATGCGATGGGTGACACCGTTTCGGCTGCAGCGCACGACACGGTTCCTTTCCTTCATCGATCTTCGCCAGCGCCGTGGTTGACTGGTGCACTAGTGAGTGCCATCCTGCCTGGGATGGCGGGAAATAACTCTGAGAAATAACGCAGTTTGAGGTGGCCGCTTTCATAACGCCAAACACGAGATGCATTGCACACACGAGCATAGAAAGGGGACGTTGCATACAACAGGGTGACGAAATTTAATACTTTTATTTCACTGGCATCGGGGTATAGCCGACCATCTGCATCGATGCAGGTGAAAATTTATGTCATAAATTGAAATTCGTGCCAGCTCGAAACGAACCCTCAAATATGTCTCGAGCGGTTGATAGTACGGTGTTTAGTTTATTGAAATACTATCAACATACCGAGTGGCGACCAGAACGGTCGACCTGGCCAAGATGGTTTGCTGGGGTCCGGTATTGCCTTCGGGGTTGGATATTTTCCTCTTGCCGAGCAGCATTACGTACCGAGAACATTGGAGTTAAATATTTAATGAACGTTTCAAATTTATTGTCCTCCAAGACCTGCAGACGTAGCGTAGAATCTGTCTCTATGTGTGTGTTTGTGTGTGTCAAAATGTTGTGAAGCAAGCCATGGAGTCACGTCGTACGGTACGGAGACTCACTCGAGAATGCTATTTTCTGTCCGAAAAAAGGAATAAAACAAAAAACGAAAACGCTTCTAATGCAGTGCACTGACAAACTTTTGCCGAAGAAGTGTGTCTGTATACATGCAAAATATTCACTCGCACCGGCACCGGCTCTTGTAATCGTTGATCGCAATCGTACCCCGGGAAAGCGTCGAGGTTGCCCTCCCGGCCCGTCCACGGCAAGCTACCATTGACCACAAATTCTCATCTACTTTCAATAGACTGCCCAGACCCCGGGCCCGGAGTTCCAGTTCGGAAGGTGGACAAGATTTTCAAAGGACCTCGGGTGGGCCCGAGATTAGATGGGAATGACATTACACAATGTGAAGAATTTTCGTCTACACCATCACCGAGCCGTGTGTGTCGGCTGGGTCGAAAGAAGCGAGGTTGACACTGGTCAACGTGTTCGGAAGGGCTACATCCTGTCGGCCCGTGGCTCAACATCCGAAGTATATTACTGGCGACTCCGAAGGGGCAACAAAGGTTAAGCGCTGTGGTGTGGGCCGGATATGGTGGCAGAGAGGGCAAAGAGAAAATTGCTATTGGGTTTTCATGTTTGTGGTTTACTTTGTTGTTGTAACGTTTGCTCTGCAAGCAAGACCGGGAGAACCGGGATGGTCCGAGAGTGGAACCGGGCGCTGCAACGGTCGGTTGCAGTTTTTGTCATTGAAACGGCACACAAAACATGCAAATAATCACACACACACACATACACGTCGGTTGCTTAACCATCAGTTGTGCATGTGAGTGACTTTCACTGAGCAGCACAAAAACACACACACACACAATTTGCCCGGCGGGTACGGGCCGTCGATGTTGGGCAAGGTAAATCAAGATGCTCAATTTATTATGCCATTAACTGAAATGGGCCATGGGCAGCAAGCAAACCGATGAATGTTTGAAATTGAAAACAGTTGATTAAGCAACTGTAGCCGAAACAAAAATTGGCGCACAAGTAATATGTGAACATGGGCCAGTGCATGTGGGGTTGGATTTTATTTCTTTCAAGCAAATTTGCAAGTTGAAGATTCAAAAATGGAGGTTTCACTGTGTTCTTGAATGTACATTTATAATGATTTAACGATTTAAAAGCTTGTTAATAGCTTGTTAATCCGATTTTTCAATATAGCTACATCTTTTATAATATATCATTTGCACTTATGAGAACTTTATTTAGAATACATTATTACCAGCATTGAATAGAATTCAAGATGGAGGTCTGGTTTTGACTCTATTACACGTGTCTTGATTTATGATCACATTTTTTAATATTTTGGAGTTTAGAATTTGTATTGCAAATAAATATTTAATGAACTTAAAACGTGCAACGTGCATTATTAAGCAACACGAACCCTAAACTGTGCAAAATGCCAAAATGCTCTTTACTGTTTTAAAAATAATCCACCACACTGAACGGGAACACACGTCATCTTGAAACGTGTGTCATATTTTAAGCAGAATAGCATAAGCTGTCTGTGCGGTTATTGATGGGCGCAACATAAGAAAAGTAACATTCCCATGCACGAGGGTTCAAGAAATTGCGCCGTGCGTAGACAGTGGAATAGATATGATTGGCAGTGTGGAAATAAAAAAAAACACCCTGCGGAATAATGTCACCCATGTGTACCCAGTGGATGGTAACCAGATGAGAAACATGAACCATATCAGCATGCCGCGCCGTTTTACTGCGAGAGAATGAAGCAGGTAAACGTTTCCGCCATATTTCGGAGGTTGGCACAACCGATTTAAGAGGGTTCGTGTCTTTATTGCAGCAGCAAACGGCTCGTCGATGGAGACGACGAGAAAAGAGGACGATATATTTCAATTTCGTTCTTTTCAATCTTCATCTGGAGGACGGAAATTACATGCACCAAACATGAAGGCATATATTTCTTGCGGCGATGTTGGTGTTCCTGCTGTTTTCTTCCCCCTGGTTAATGCACGGTTTAAAGTTTTCCCATAACCACCGGAGGTGTGTTTTTTGGGTCACGTTTCGTCATGTTTGCTACAACATTTTTTAGGGAATGTTTTCGAAAAGGTTTGAAGTTCCTTTTTTTTCAATAAAGTTATATCTTTTGTTTTATTCGTTGATAATTTGGCCATTTATAATAGATTATTTTTCAAATTTTGTTTTCTTCTAGGTGATTATAAAGAATTTAAAGTATCTTTAAAAAAAATGAAATACTTGCTATTCTCACATTTAGTTTACGTACGCTTTAAATGGCACTCTAACGTATTACGTAGCATACCGGAGTGCGGGAGTGTATGAACGACCTGCCTGCTCGGTGTAAATGCTTCCACACATGGGCGCGTTGTGTGGCGTTTCAACCGCACCAACCCACCACGATGCTGACGGGCGTCCTAATGACGGGCGTGCTGATCCCGTGGGAATCCGGTGGCATGACTGACTGGATGAGTTTACGAAACTTGGGACTGATATTAGCAGTCGCCTGTCGTGCATCATTCTCGGTTACGGTGCAGCCGCGTTTGGCGCGCTGGCGCCCTTTTGACGGTGATGATATATGTAAGGTGATGTAAGGCGATGTTGCTTGTTTTTTTTTGCTTCTTTCGTTTGGTGATATTCGCGCAAGATATTGGTTAAGCAATACCACAATGTAATGCATGCCGGAAGTTTTTGGGTAACATTTGCCAGGGTGACAGGTGCAGAGCCACTTTTTTAAAGAATGTTCCACGTTTATCTGGGACATTTGTGAAGGTCAGAATGCAGCTTTAAGTTGACATTTTTATATTTATATTTGTGGAAGTAAAACTAAAAAAATTTTATTAATATTACTTTAAGAAAATATATAGTTGATTTCTTATGATTTTCTTAAACTTTTAATTATAATTTTGTTGCTTAAATACAAAGTATTGCGTACACATTAGTTAACTGTCATGTTTTGAAATGCCTCAATTAATTGCTTGATTAAGGTTCTGTAATTATTCGAAGAGTAAAATTTTCCTTCCACAAAATAAACGATTCTTGTTTATGTTTTGTATTTTCTTTATAAGACATTTCACATCAAGGAAAACAGAACACAGAAAAAAAACACTTGTCAATGTGATCCCTTCCAGATTCCCAATGTCAACCATAAAACCCAAATAATAAACAATCCTCCCCATCCCGTTTTGTTTCCCATTCATCCCACTATCATCCCATTTTTTGTTGTTGTTGCTGTAGTATCCGCCCTATCGTATTTGAGTGTACGAGTGCACTTAATCTTCATATCCGCAGCTTGTTCAGCACGATTCGATTCGATTTACCTTGCCGGGATGGATTGGAACCCGTCCGCCCGGACGGACAGCATCGGGCTACCGCAAAAGCTTACCGCTCGAGAGCGGCTTACAGCGCGAAAACCCATCGTCCGAATGTGCGAATCGGTATCGGTATATATGTATGTATGTATATGTATGTATGTAAGTATCCCCTTACGTTTGCCGATGGTTGCCGAGGTGAAGCAGGTCGTTCCATTGATCCTGGGCACCATTGCCTGGAGGGAAAACGTTCCAGCCCCAACATTTCGCAAACGCACGGGCCAGCGTTCTTTTGTTCGTAGCTTTACAACGGGGCACAAACGATGGGAAAGTGAAAATCCTACCGTCAGGTTCAATGGTCCCGGACCCGGAACCAACATCAGCGCTGTAAACTCGTGCAGTAAGTTGTGATTTTCATCAGGCACACACACGCACACAGAGAGGGCTTGGTGGACGGACAGCGCCATCGTGAAAGCCAACCCCGGGGCAATATTGAAGGTGTGGAAGGGGCCGATTTTGTATCCGGATTTGTTGGATTTGGCAACAACACAAAAATACACACACACACACACACACACAAGAAGCGATTCGATGTGAGTGGCCGATTCATCAAGGGTGCCCTTACCCAGCGCGGCGAACGAAAACCCCACTCGTTTGGCGTTCAATATTTTTTGATGTGCGTGTGCGCCTTTATGCCTTTTTATTGTGCAGCATTTATGCGCGACCGGATGGGGTTTTTTTCAGGGGGGGGGGGAGGAGGGGGGGGGGAAAAGCAAGGCAAGACCGTGTACCCATCGTTGCATTACTTATGCATGGCATCGATATGTACGAAAATGAAAAACTACTCCACTGCGCGTCCAGGCTCGTTTTGAGCGCCGTACGTGTAATGCTGCTAGCCTACCTTTAGGCGCGCGCCCTTGTTTTGGTTGTGGGTAAACGTGAAACGCTCCGAACGTTCCACTCGGGTCGCGTTTTTCGTTCATGCAGCATCACCACTTTCCCAAACTGCAACAGTTTGAACAGATCGAATGGATTCGGCTCGGGCAGTGGAAAAACTTTTCTTCCAAAAAAACACACACACACACAACGAAAACCGGTATTGTTTAGGGGCGCGAATACGGCCGACCCCTTACGGGCCGTGAAAGGTGAGTTGATTCGCTGAATGTTTGATGCCTGTTGCAATGCGGCCCTTTTTCCGGGGGGGTGTTTTTCTTTTTCTGGCAAGCTGCAACCCATTTGAAAATAAGCGGGAAAGCGAAGGAAATTGGGAGGAGTATCGCGGGTAAAAAGTACAAAATGGACCGTCTTCCCCCTCTCTGCTCATTGAGTTCCCATTCCGTTTCGTGCGGAAAAACGCTCGAATGCGGATCCATAAAACAACTGATTGCGACTTTTATGGCGTTATGACTTTGGGGTGCAAAATGTTCAAACCCGGCTTGACGATGGAAGGCAAAGAAGGCTTACTTCGGTGCGATACCCTTCCGCGAAACAATTTTCTTTTACCTTCCTCCCCCCGCTCACACCCCTTCTTGAGTACTCTGTACAGGTTCCCTCGTCGCAGAAACGCTTCATTTTTATCATCTGCACTTGGGCAGGCTGTTCGGTTGGTGCTCTCGGTACAGCGCTCAGTCAGTCGGTAAAGGGCAGGCAAATTGCATACAACTAGGGGCCTATTAGCGGTGTACGAGTGTGTGGCGTAACTGTTTCGCTTTCCCTCTCTCGCTCTCTCTCTCTTGGTGTGTGTGTGTGTGTGTGTGTGTGTTTCGGCTTTGAATCGCTTCATTTAAATGCATGGGCTCCCCGGATGGGAGCATTTGGTGATACGAAACGAATGCATAAAACAATTTGTTCCGTTGCGCGTCCGTTGTTTGCCGAACGCGTTGTTTTTTACGATAATGCTCTCGTTTTCATACTTGGGGGAGGTTTTTTTCTGTTGCATTTGCTAAAACGCTAGGTACGTGGAGGAGATTTAATAAAAAAACGCGTGTGTTTGTGGAGTAATAAAGCACGCCTCGGTAGCTTCCAGTGTAAAGCGCGTGCAGGTACTTTCTAGCGATGACGTACGGTAATGGGGGGGTGGCCTTTGAAGCCTTTACACTTCGGTGCCAGGCAATATGTTTCAATGTTTAATAGAAAGCTGTTTTCCATTGTTGCTTGTGCACCGTGTGTGTGTGTGTTTGTGTGTGTGTTTTAAACCGGCTTAAAAATATATACGGTGCATTACACTCAAAATCAATAACGCTAGGCAATACAGAAAAAAGGTTTTAATTTAGAACACTTTTCTATCATTCTGTTGTTTACCGCAATACGCTTTACTGCACGGTTGCACGTTTTCGGTTCAACGCCTAAATGTATGCAATGTGTTGATTTTTATTTAACCACCACAGCCTACTATTTGACAGGCTTGTTTTAGCTACCTTTTGTTCCCGCCTTGCTGAATGATTCGGCAATCGTGAATTAACACTTGCCGACGGTTTCATTTATTGCATACTTNATCGCGGGTAAAAAGTACAAAATGGACCGTCTTCCCCCTCTCTGCTCATTGAGTTCCCATTCCGTTTCGTGCGGAAAAACGCTCGAATGCGGATCCATAAAACAACTGATTGCGACTTTTATGGCGTTATGACTTTGGGGTGCAAAATGTTCAAACCCGGCTTGACGATGGAAGGCAAAGAAGGCTTACTTCGGTGCGATACCCTTCCGCGAAACAATTTTCTTTTACCTTCCTCCCCCCGCTCACACCCCTTCTTGAGTACTCTGTACAGGTTCCCTCGTCGCAGAAACGCTTCATTTTTATCATCTGCACTTGGGCAGGCTGTTCGGTTGATGCTCTCGGTACAGCGCTCAGTCAGTCGGTAAAGGGCAGGCAAATTGCATACAACTAGGGGCCTATTAGCGGTGTACGAGTGTGTGGCGTAACTGTTTCGCTCTCCCTCTTTTGCTCTCTCTCTCTTGGTGTGTGTGTGTGTTTCGGCTTTGAATCGCTTCATTTAAATGCATGGGCTCCCCGGATGGGAGCATTTGGTGATACGAAACGAATGCATAAAACAATTTGTTCCGTTGCGCGTCCGTTGTTTGCCGAACGCGTTGTTTTTTACGATAATGCTCTCGTTTTCATACTTGGGGGAGGTTTTTTGTTGCCTGTTTTTTTCTGTTGCATCTGCTAAAACGCTAGGTACGTGGAGGAGATTTAATAAAAAAATCGCGTGTGTTTGTGGAGTAATAAAGCACGCCTCGGTAGCTTCCAGTGTAAGGCGCGTGCGGGTACTTTCTAGCGATGACGTACGGTAATGGGGGGTGGCCTTTGAAGCCTTTACACTTCGGTGCCAGGCAATATGTTTCAATGTTTAATGGAAAGCTGTTTTCCATTGTTGCTTGTGCGCCGTGTGTGTGTGTGTTTGTGTGTGTGTTTTAAACCGGCTTAAAAATATATACGGTGCATTACACTCAAAATCAATAACGCTAGCCAATACAGAAAAAAGGTTTTTATTTAGAACACTTTTCTATCATTCTGTTGTTTACCGCAATACGCTTTACTGCACGGTTGCACGTTTTCGGTTCAACGCCTAAATGTATGCAATGTGTTGATTTTTATTTAACCACCACAGCCTACTATTTGACAGGCTTGTTTTAGCTACCTTTTGTTCCCGCCTTGCTGAATGATTCGGCAATCGTGAATTAACACTTGCCGACGGTTTCATTTATTGCATACTTTTAGGCTGTTACTATCATTTACGCCAGTGAGGTGAAGTACACTTACAGCAAATACCTTCAATACTCTAACGATCATCGGCTACCCTATTTATCATTTATTCTGTTCATCTGAGTGGCTTTCTGTGGTTCACGCTGTGCGAAGATAAAATAAACAAAAGTGAATTTAAAATAGAAACAAAAAATCCATTGCATAAAAATGTTGCAACTTATGCACGCCATGTTGGCAGCATGCACATGGAACATGCTTTAAATAGCACAAATTTAATCGCACAAGTGGAAAATGTAATTTACCTTCCGCATCACGCGTTTCGATCAACATTCAGGAGCTAAACGTTCGAGTGGTATGCGGCCTATTGAACCGTTCGCAAAATGGTTGGTCAAAGCCGGCATGCATTTATGCATACCGTTTGCAATCGATTCCCTGTTTAAAGCACTCCGCTCGTTTACTGTTGGTGCAGAGACGGTCCATCGGTTGGGTCCATATAAAGTTGAAAAGCGTAGAGCTGGTTGGGAAAATGGAGAATGCGTTCGGTGTAACGTCAATCAATACACGATCGAGCCGCACTGGTGTGGTTATGAGATTTTATGGAAATACATACTGTGGCAGACAGAGAAAGATAGAGAAAAAGAGAGAGAGAGAGAGAGAGAGATAGAGAGAGGGAGAGAGAGAGAGAAAGCAAAGCACTAATGGTTACAGGATTCAAGGCACAACGAGGAAGTGCGTCACTCGGATGTGGCCAATGTGCCGATGCTTTCCATCGTTGGAATGGAGGTTAAGAGAGCCGAAGTGCTTTAAAGCTGATGGACCGGTGTTGGTGCCATCGGTTGGCCGTAAAAAGCCAAACCGCAAACCAACGCAGTACGGACGACCGAGCGGCTGTCAAAAGGTGCCCGTAGCCGGTAGAAGGTAGATAATGTCTGGCAAGCATTACCGCAAAACCCGGAAGCTTTGAAAATATGAAAAGTTCCCAACACTCACCATCCTCACCTAATGCTCCGCCGGGTATTGCTGACTCCGATTAGAGCGGTCGGTTGGGCTGCGGTGTGACTGGCGGAAGAATGTGACACCCGAGGGTGGAAGAAGGTGATGGAGGAGGGGGATAAGTATGAAGATAGTGAGACACTGCACGGGTTTTGGCGAAGATACCGCTTGCGACCCTACCGTAATGGCAAGCAATGGCACAGGGATGGGAAGATTTGCATAGATTAGCATCGGTAAATCCTGACCTCCGGACGAAGCAAACCGAACCGGCAGTGGGCAGGAGCGTTGATAAAGTCACTGGTACTGGCCGAATTGGAGGGAGGCCAGCAAGTCAACACTATCAAAAGCTGAGCAGCAAGCTGGGACGAGATGCGAGAGCCAACGGGTTTGGCCTTGGTTTTCCGGCCTTTATGGCGGAATGCACCGGAAGGATTGGTTCGTGAGGTCGCGCGCACCCACTGCGGAAGTCAGTCAGGCCTGGTGCCTTCGCCCAGGCTCAGGGAACCGCCCAGGAGACGCAACCGTGCAGCGTGCGGTTGACCGGTGATGAAGTCAAAACGGCTCCGGTCAAGCTGGCTGGCTCGGTTTCGGGCTGGGCTTGGGCGAGATTTAAACCATATCTACAAACAAACAAGTGAAGTGCAAACACACGGCCGCACACGGCACAATCGTTCGGTGCCGGAAGTGAAGCCGGCTGGCGCTGGCTGACCTCTGCCGTAGAAATGGAGCACGGTGCCGGTCAGGCATTCGGTGAAGGTAAATGCCATAAGTATCTGCGAGTGACAGTGTGACCCATGCGTTTGTTTATGAAAAGTCCGGCGGGAGTTTCAGCGCAAACAGGACACGGTATTGTTGGTCGGCACTGGTGAAACTGGTTGATAATATGCGTCGAGTGTAGTACCTTTTCGGTGTACAGTAAGATCGCTGCATGCATATTTTAATGCACTGCAAGCGTTTGAGGCTGAAGGATGCCAGACACCGAAACTGGGACCGGTTCGTTACAGTTTTGGGGTTTTAGAAATCTGTAAAACATACCACTAGAATGAGGTTTGGCGAAGGAAAGGGCTTTTATTTGTGGTTCTAAATTTCAAAATGCACCTTGGGATATTCGCACGCAAAACGTCATCTATCTATCGGGGCGAGTACCCACTTTAAAGGCACCTTATCTGCTGGCAAACAAACAGGGACAGTCATGTTTACGTCAGTTTAACATTCCAGCATCGATTCGCGTCAGAGTCCATGCCGTTCCAATCTCATTCCAACAATACGGCCAAGGTGTGTATGTGTGCAAGCAGTTCCACCCAGGCAGCCAGCCAGGCAGTGTGGTGTGGTGGTATCAATCGCATTCTCGCTGATTCGTCTGCCCATCGCGACTGGGGCACGACTTTAACACCGATGCCGGCAGAGTCCGTATCACATTTCCAAATCCTCGTAAGGGGATGAACCTAATGCGATTATACACCGAATGCGCTTATCGGATGAGTGTGAGAATGGTGTGAAGTAAACAAAGTCCGGCTTCGGCATGTGACCGTCCGTTGGCTGCGCTTACACTGTGCGCTAGGTGCGATACTGTTGCAGCCGGTCAATAAATCTTTGAATCGTATTCGGGATTTGTGCAAATGGAGTAAATCGTATAGTGTGATGAATCTTTTATGAAAAGTGGGTGGGAGAGGGCGGGGGGGGGGAGGGGGGTTGGGAGGTGGTGGAAGTTTATATTGTTTGCTGCCAGTCAATCTAACGCTGCACAAGCAAACGAGTTTGCTTCGTTTATATTTTTTGTTTAAATTTTGTTATTGTTTTATATTTTTTGTTCTAAATTTGATTTGTATTCCACTATTAAATGAATATTTTAATATTTACTCAAACAACCTACTGTTTGAACTTATTAACTGCTTGAATTAAATTAATATCCGCAAAACACCTCATTTTACCTCGTATAACTTATTGGCTGAATTTGCTTTGCAAATTGCATACCTTTAGGCGGTTTTCTGTATGCACGGCTCTGCGCTGAAATGGGTTAGCCTTTCCACTTATTATTGCATGATTTGATTACTTGCTACTACAAAATTGAGTTTAAGACATCTGCAATTATCTTGAAGACATAAAAAAACAAAATCACAAAATGCCACGAAATTCGTCTCCCTCTTTACATACAGCAAAGGTTTGTCACCATCCGCTAAATGGATTCTATTTTGGTGCCTCGAAAAAATCGCACACTTTATTCGAAACATCTCGAAAGCTTTCACATTATCGCCTGTCCTCCCGCTGCTAAAGGCTAAAAGTTGCGACACTTTAGCACCAAAGTGCTGAAGCACACCAGCAGCAGAAGCAGGCCACCGGGTACCGGTGATGGTTCCGGCCATTATCTTGCGCTGCGCGGAAGCGAATCAATTAATCTCGAATCGACAGTGACGTCGCTGTTGGTGATGGTCGCGAACAACGGATGGGAAGCGGAAGCGGAACCTGCTCACCCAGGCAAAGCACAGCAANTCACATTATCGCCTGTCCTCCCGCTGCTAAAGGCTAAAAGTTGCGACACTTTAGCACCAAAGTGCTGAAGCACACCAGCAGCAGAAGCAGGCCACCGGGTACCGGTGATGGTTCCGGCCATTATCTTGCGCTGCGCGGAAGCGAATCAATTAATCTCGAATCGACAGTGACGTCGCTGTTGGTGATGGTCGCGAACAACGGATGGGAAGCGGAAGCGGAACCTGCTCACCCAGGCAAAGCACAGCAAAGGTCGGGTGCGCCGAGATTGGGTGGCCTTGAAAATTTAAATCCATTAGCGTCCATTCACCGCCGCACCGGTCGTGTCGGTGTAGCTGGATCGGGAACCGGTTCCGTGTCTTCGGTAGGTGTCTCCGTTCCGGACCCGCCTGTCGGCATCGTTATTTATCAAACGCGCGTCCGTATCGATGGGGGCCGAGCCATCGCCATCGTGTCAGACAATATTTAATGCTCGATCGTTTCGGTTACTAGGTCTCCGAGACTCTCGAGCACTCGCACGGATGGTGGAAGCACGCGTGCGAAGAAAATCACATCAACGATGAATCGCTGGAATCGTGGCGACGCTTGCAAAACTTCCGTGTCATTCGTGCCGCTCGTCAACAGTGCGTCACCGAACGTCGCTAAAGCGCCACGGTTAACAACGGGGAAGCTGGGAATTCATAAGCCTGCCAGACGCAACCGATGGGGTCGTGGAACCATTTATCTTGTTTATACGTTGATTTTGAAATCGATTATATTGGATCTTCCTCTTAATTGCGATAAATCTTCTACTTCCACCGGAAGGCACGTTCGCTTTCGGGGGCGCCTGTTGCTTCGGTGGCGTTGCTTGGCCAGGGTTTGTTTATTTCAACTCGTTCGGCAAGCGGTTCAGTGTTTTCCTTCCCCTACAAGTGGCGAGCGAAGCGGCAAGCGTTTACGTAGCTCCTTAGTAATGTAGCTATTTATGAAATGATTTCTCAGAACGACAGCAAACGGAGATACCGGAGGTGCGGGAGAAATGTGAGAGACGCCGTCGTGTTGTTTGATTTTGTTGTTTTGCGCTGGAGATTGTGAACGGTGTCTGGGAAAGTTTGCTACGTGAAACGTGCGCAGCTGTTCTTTTTCTCGTGCGATTAAGGATCATCGGCGATATTATAGGAATGCTCGAGGTGAGATGTTTTGATTTTTGCTGTTAAACATTGGTAGCGTTTCTGTGTAAGCAATACGTCAGATACATAAACAGCGATGGTTGAAAGTTGTTTGGTTTAAATTTGTGTTCAATGAAGGTATTTTTGCTGTTTAAAGATGCTGTGAATGGATATTCAATGATCAATAGTCCTTTGACCATACTATATTAGCCGAAATATCAAGAATTTAATCACATAATTAAAAGAATGAGTAATTTTTAATTTTCATTTGATTTTTGTTTGATGTAGCCAAAGTATTTTGATGAGTTTTATAAATGATATTTGTAGTTTACTAGCTGCCTTTCTTAGATAGTAAACTTCAAATAATACTTTGACTTCTGAATGGATTCACTTCGTTTTTTTCTAACACATAACCCAAAAACTCCAATCATACAGCGTTTTTCAATTGAAGTCATAGCGTTTGCCATAGATCTCAACATCATCGATTTCTATGTCAACTCTATAGTGGACTTACTCACATTCACAGCCACATTCTCAACATCTTGCGTGTGGATGTCAACTCATACCACTTTAATTTCATAAACGTCAAATTCAAGCCTGCTTGTTTTGAATTGCAAACAATTAGTTTGTTTGAAGCAAATGCAATAAATTTTACTAAACGGACAAATCCAAAAACGCTGTAAATGTATCATTATTTATCTGAACGTTGGACGAGGCCAACTTTAACTATTTGATAAGTAGGTTCCAAATAAACTGGTTTACAGGACATTCTTTACATTATTAGTCCTTGCTATGTGATTAAGTTTAGTACCAATTAGATAGAAATCTTTCCCGTTTAACGTTTTTTCCCCATTTTTCCGCTTGCTTTTAAGAATCAATTTCGTTAGAAAAAGGGGCTTATTTGTAACATAATTTATTGACTTTGCTTTTAATGACACTGCACTACTACCGGTAAGAGAAAAAACAAACAAAAAAAAGAACACAGCGCTGCTAATAGATGGCAGTTTTGTCCGTAAATTTGATCCCTCTTACAGAGAGCGGAACAAACTTCTTACATTCACAGCGTACGCTCACCGACGGGGAAGGGCACGAGCTGTAAAGCTTCTATTTGATGTGGTAACACCTAATTTAAACTTGTCGGCCCGAGTTGAAAACTTTTATTTCACTCGTTGCACCGGCACCCGGTGCCGAGGTGGCCTTTGCCAACGTGAAGCACAGTACAGTACAGTGTGCCACAGGTTGCAATGGTTTTCGGTGTACTTCAAGCAGCTCATCGAAATGGCGCTCGCCCGATGAGTAGCTTCGGAGGCATCGGAAGCGGCAAACAAATAGGCCTCTTATATCTTCATGCCGAATATTTGTAAGCAAACATGATTGCCGCATCGAAACGAAACAGGGAGCAATAATGTGGAAAACTTTTCCCACGCACACACACACCAACACACATAAACATACGCACGCTGGGCATGATAGCAGAACGCTTCCGAACACAGCACAATCACGGTTACTAGTTAAATTGCCGGTCCCCATCCCCGGATTGCTTTCTCCGTACGGTAAAGGTGTTTTCATGCGCACACTTTACACCGGTCGGTGGGGGAAAGTTTTTGGCCAAAAACCATTGGCCAAAGCAATGCATACTGCTTCCTGCCCTGACCGGCAAAAAGGCGCAATAACGTAGCGAAAGTTTTAATTAAAATTTGTTAACGAAAAATTTACCCTCCACAAACATTAAAGCCTGTGGTGTTCGGTTATTGATCACGTACTACATTCGAGAAATTTAATACTTTTTTACTTTGCGGGCGCTCGGCAAGATTGTGACCAGATGGTTACTTCCGTAGCGAAGTACACATCAAAGCGAATGGTTGAGCGTTGTCGTTAAGGCTGTGGCGTTTCGTATATATAGAGTTTCAACTGCGGCTCCCTATTGGGTTGTGAAATGATTAGTGCTTAAGTTAAACCCGAAAGGCGTAAAGTTGCACGACGGTATAGTAAAACTTTTGGTGTTTAGATTGTCAGGAAGTAGTCGATCATCAAATAGTTTTCCTGGTGATTGATATGATTTCGTCTGATAAAAATTTAAATTAAGCTGAAGTGGATCTAATTTTTCCTGGAATTGGTGTATGATAAAAAGAAAAACTTGTCTACCAGCAAAATAAGGTTATCTTAAAGATTTTTTTATTAAAAACCATAACTACATTTAAAGGTGTTTTCAGCGCAATCTTATCTGAATTCAATTTCAATGTGCGTAAAGCTTTTATTCCAGGTATCTATTTTTGTTCAAGCTGTCTTACAGCATTTTTCAGTTTATTGAAGAAAATTTGCAATGAAATGTTTGTTTTGTAGTGAAATTCTAAAGTGATAGTTTAATTTTGACCATTAACACACCTTAACGTTACGCGAATTACATAAATTTAGGCGCACATCTTGCCAAACGTGTATTACCTTGAACTGAACGTAGTAGATTGTCCATTATCATGAAAAATAGTTAAAATAATTAAATAAATCATGTATCATGTAGGAATTAAATAAGAAAGAACAAGCGTTTCCTGCTCTTCCGGATTAAAAGATCACAAATTAAATGGCACAACTATCTGTTGAGTGCGTTTTCCGGCATTGTAAGCCATTCCACTTACCTCGCTAATAAATGAATTCATTTGTTAACCTCTTCTGCAGCACAGCAGCGAAGGGATGGTTTTGCGTGCTCCATTAAGAACGCGATGAAGTACGAGCCGGGTCGGGAAACCAAACAAAACAATGAACAGAATGAAACCGTTTTCCTCTCTATTTAGAATCGTTAGTTTACTGTTTGTTGTGCTGTTTTTTTTGTGCTTTTTCACCTGCACCTGTCGCGCGTGTGTTTGTTTTACAGCTTACATTTTATTACTTTTTGTTTTGTTTTCTCTTGCTCTCTCTCTCTCTCTTTCTCGTTTTCGTTCTTTCTACTGTGACAGACGATGGTTCGTGGCGATTCAGCTACAACTGGCTCCATCAGCTATGCACAACCAGGCAAAGTGAATCGATGTGCGCGATGCTCAAGCGCACACACACACAACGCAACACCGTACCGGGGCCGCGAACACAGATGCACACCGTGAACCGTCGCGTTTTGGCTGGATTGAAGGTGTATGAAATTATAATTTATGACTTCATCTATAATTCAACCCCACTACGGTATGGCACCGGGCCACGGTACGCTGCGAAACCAAATGGATGGAAAATGGGAAATTCCTCAACCGCTGCTGTTCGCGTTCCTTCCTCTCCTTCTCATCCCCACCTTGTTTATTTCCCAAACCCACCCCACCCAGTTCCCTTGGTAGTGGGAACTCGCGAACAGGGCACCAGGCGCCTCCATGGCAGTGAAGTGAAATGAACGCACTATATCGAACGGACGATGCAGGACGGTATGCAACCGGGGCAGCAACCGAGTACGGTGGTACGATAATATCAGTAGTTGTGTTGCGTTGCCACCGCCAACAACCACGCACATGCCCGCCACCACTGCCGTCGATATGCAAATGATACAGAAACATAAATAAAGTTACCCCTTGTCGTTGCGCTCGCGACTGGGCGCGTCGGAGAAACATGGGACGGAACATGGCACAGGCAAAGGCACGGAACTTGCAATAAAGTATCGTTTGCTGTCGTGCCGGTATGTCCTTCGTGCTGGCTGGTGCGATGGGTAACGGGTTGGCTGTCGCTGCAGTTTCTCAGGAAGTTCCGCTGGCAAGGCGACAACATGAGCCTAGGCCGCTACACCGGGTACACGGGACGTGCGACAGGTGGCCGATGGTGGATCATGGCCTTAAGCATACATACACGACCATGCACGAACCCAGGCGCCCAACCGTTGGCCAACGTCGCACAAAAACGAACATTCTGCCAGGCGAGCCTTTTGCCCGGCTAGGAAGGCAACATTTGTCGTGGTTTAGTGCCGTTATTGACATAAGTTTTGCGACACTAACTTCAGCGTCGGGAAGCGTACGATACGCGCTTTCTTTGCTCGCCCGCGCGTATCGCCCCCCGGGGGTGAAGTATGAGGAGTGCTCATCCGTTCGGCAAACTCCGTTTGGTACCGCCCTCGAAAGGACGATCACCGTTTATCCGCACCGTACCGAAGGTGCAGCAATAAGTCCGAAATGGTAAATTGATATATGTTTGCTCCACAGCACGAACCCGGCGTTCGGTTCGGCTGTTGCCTCGCGATGCTCTATGAATGATTCCACCGCTTTCCATTTACGGTGCAAGGTGTGTGCACTTACCCGAAATGCGTTCGCACAAGTGGATCGCCTTTGAATGATGCAGTGGTGTGCAAATTTGTCTTTCGCAGCGTAGCAATGACAGCAGCAGCAGCAGCAACAGCAGCTCGGATCGTTTGCAAGCAGATAGTGCACCGAAAAGCGATTACACCCACCCCAAGTGATAGGGCCATGGGGGCCATGGGGCCATGATGGGGTGGAGGTGGGTTGGATGTGTAAGATGAATGTTTACGAGCAAGTTTGCTACATCGTGTTTGGCATTTTGTGATGGATTTATCTTTTGCCGATCTTGTTCAATGGCGTTTGCATGTTAGTAATCGTTTCTTAATACTGCTTACACTTTTTCGTTTGCTTCACATTTATTCGCGACATGTAAGCTGGAGAAGTAGGTTTTGTGCCAAAAAATACACATGCAATGTTGGATAACTATTTTCTCTTCTTTTGATGCAGTTCCATTCAAATAATAAAAGGTGATATGCGGATTGCATACATCGTGGAGTAATCGAATTGAAATGCGCTGTAAAGTATGCAAAACGCAATACATTTATGATTGATTTAAGAATAATGCTCAGCAGAATGAATAGAGATTCGAATTAAATGAAAACTTAAGCATAAAGTACCTCCAAAATTTTGAAAAAAATGAAATAAACTGTATTAAAACACAAAACAAGTTTGCTTTGTTAATGTATTTTCTCCTTTGTTGTCGGGCAAAACAGTTTCGCAACGAACTCGACTGTAGACAGTGAATCAGTTGCACTATTAAATCATATTCAGTACAAATATTGTTTGCCACTGGTTAACGATACCCAGGCACGTTATGCTTGTCTGGATGAAGAAAATCAGGTAGCAGGTGACAGAAGCAACAAAAAAAAAAATCGCTTCCAAACTACGGTGGGCAACCGGTTGGGAACGTACCAAGCTCCAGTTTCGTAGCTGCATGTAGTGGGCCGGGTTGTTTATTTTTTGCACTTGTCGCGTACAGCACCTTTTGCGACGAGGGAGGCAAAAGGTTGCGCTAGAATACAATGAAGGAGGTTGTTATTATGCTTTAATGAGACTTATACTAAAGCAAAAAAAAAAAAAGCGGGAGAGCGAGCACCCGGATCTGGGTCTGTACGGGCGTTGCACATGATACATGTATGAATTAATGGGATTAGACTCGCGGAGGTGTCGGTAACAGGTAACGAGGGGCGTATCCCGTGCTGGGTCGTTCGGTGAAGCCCATCTGGGAGTCGTGTGTCGCGTCGGGACACGGACTTATCCCTCGGTTACATCGGTGGCATGGTGGGTTGGTCGCTTGCATGAGCAATAGCCGTGGGATGTTCTTCGTGCTTCGGCCCGTGTCCCGTGATTCGGGTCAACTGAGGTAACGATTTTCTTGCTTGAAATTGTAGGGAAAACACTTTTGTTTTTTTTGCTGTCCTGCACTTTACTATTTTTTTTTTGTTGTGTCTCTGCTCAGTTCATTTTCATCCACCTGGCGCCTATTTGTTTCTTTTAATTTAATTTTTTTCTGTTGCTTCGTCCAAGATATATGTAGCATTTAAATGGGACTATATCATATGCACCGAGGGGCGTGCAGACATTGCCATATGGTGGCGAAAAATAATGGAGTACCGGTTTCAAATTAACGACCGAACACCAAACGGAGAGCAAACAACACCTGGCAGGCTTGGAGCACGAGCTGGAACCAAAGCCAACGCTATGGCCCTTTGGTTGGACGCTTGTTGCGTTCGTAGTTTAGATGTACGGCGAAGATGTAGTTCTTCGCAGCTGTCACACTGCTCAACACAACCCCGTACACCCACTGGGGCATAATGTTCAGTGAGCTTTACCGGTCGGGTGGCCCGTGTGTAACTAGATTTAGTTAATTTAAAAGTTTCCACCGCTCCGTTCACTCCAGTCACCCCGGACACGTGGCAGCGATGTTTACGTGGAAAGGATGCGCAGGTCTGTTCTCTGGTTCCCTGGTTCCATACGCTTACCTGTATGGGGGTGTGTGTGCTTTGGTGTTCTCCCACTTTAAAGACCTTCCAACCGCTGCATCGCCGTTCAATGAGGCCTGAAAGTGGAGCACGATGTACGGACTTTAGATACAGCACTTGGAAGCTTGGGCGCATGGGAACTACCCGCTACCGCTGCTAAGTTGCTCAATTTTCGGAAGACCAGTTTCGGTTTAATGAGGTTAGGGTTAATGGAGCATTATTGCACGACCGTTGCTGATGAGGGAGGGGGGGGAGGAGGGGGTTTGTGTTTTGGGGGGATGATTGCGGGATGTGAAGGGTGGGGGTTAGTTTGGGAACCCCAATTCTAGTCAATTCAAGAACTTACAAACTGGTGACAGCTGTGTGTAATTGGAAGATGAAAGTTTTCGGATTCATCTTAACTTTTAGCTACGCCGTGCATTCGCCTTTTTGAAGGATGGCCGTGTCGTTGAAACGATGGTTTTTGCACGGAAATAAAGCATTTGCGTATTGTTCTATGTGTAATGTTTTGTTTTTTTGACTAGTTTAAGTTAGATTTAGAACTTTTGTGTAATCAAGGGAAGATGTACAAATGAAGTTTTTATGGTCTTGTATGGAAGTTTTAAACTTCAACACTAACTGCTTTTAATCTAAAAAAAATCAACGAATAAATAGTGTAGCCCAAAGTGTACTCATTCAGAACTCAATTATTTTTCGAAATTTAATGAATCGGTAGACATGAAATCTTCAAATATTCTTTCTTTTTAAAAAGCAGTTATCGAAGTGTGCTTTTATAGGTGCTTTTATATTGCTGTTTTGTGTCTAGTTTAGGACCAATATTTAGTCATATTTACTTTAATAATTATTAACATTAGCCTAAACCTAGTTTGGATCGTCAAGTACTATTTAGAAGAAGTTCGATAATATGTAAATCCAAAAATATCATAAACTCTCCCAAAACAGGCTTATTAAAAGACTGGAGAAAGAATTGTAAATGCGTTTGCTTATTCAGATTTTTAAGGTAATTTCTTTTAAAATTACTGCCTAACAAAGAATATTTTTTGAGAGTCAGTGTACTTTTAATTTTTTTCCTTTCTTTAGCTTTACAGCATTATACTTTCTTTACAATTTTGGATATATTTTTCAATAAAATTTTGAATGATTATCAATGAAATACTATTTAATTTTTTTTAACACAATACACATTGACAGAAAAAAGCTGGTTAGTTGTAACCGTTAAAAAACATTGCTAGCTGATTGCCTCTTGCCGAAAGCCAATTTGATATCAATTCACTCATCAAATGGAACATACAAACAAAAAACCATTAAACCACGATGTAAGACCCTGGCTCGAAAGCATTACAATCGCAACAGATCTAACCATAATTGTTACGATCGTAACAAGCTACTCATGAAACAGCAAACACAAGCGGTTATTACTCGTGTAACAATAAGCATTACATGCGAATCATTAAATACGTTTGCATGGAAGAATAGAAAACAAAGCACCAGCAATGTGAGTGCACTTGTTGCACTGCGTACTATTTTTGTTACACGTTTGTTAGGAATTGTTGGAATTGTAAGAATAAACGTGCACAGCAAACAGTGAAGTACATACTTCAAAGCTAAACATGTAGTTTCCGCTAGTGAGCGAATCAACCACTGACGCTTTTTGGATTATTTACAGAAGTAAACATTCGTTTCCCCCGGGTACGGTAATGTTAGGTATTTTTGATGCTTTGCAGCGTAACCTCCATCCAAAGGATGGCGGATCGAAAGCGGTGGGCAATAACCGTTCCGGGGTTAACTTCAAAACTACTGCCTTTGTGTGACCGGTTTAATGGTTTTTGGTCACTGTTTCGCGACAATTTGTGCAAACGCAAATCCTTTTTTTATCACCTTTGCACCGGAACCGGCTATCGCTGACACTTGTTTCCACACTATTGAACTAGCATAAGCGTGGAAACCGTCACCTAACCGTCCAAAGTATGGGGAAAGATTGTGGCACACTGGACGCTGTACCCTTCCCGGGTTGAAGCTGGCTTGGATGCAAACAAACAAATGAAAAAAAAAAAACAAAACAAAACAAGTCACAAAAAGCAACCATTCAACTCGAAATCGGGGATGCGGTTCCCGCGGATAACCTTTTAATCCCCACAATTATGCGGTTTAATTTGGTGCGCCCCCGTTACTGAAACGAGCCCGCAATTACCGTTTACGCCCGCCAATGATCTTTGTGGACTTTGGGCTGGGCCGGTAATGTGTTGTAGGAAGCAATAGCGAAGCGGTGGTTAAAGGTCAGGACAGCAGCAAACAGCAACAACGAAGAATGACCCGTGGCGTACAATAAAACAACAACTACGAATCCTCCGACCACACATCCTTCCTGCTGTTGCTGCTAATCTGCGAGCAGCGATGGAAGCGCCACAAATGGCTAAACATGGGAACAAATAGTCCGGGACGAAGGGGCTGGGGATCATGGCATGGGAGCGGCCAGCAACAACAAAAGAAAATTATCCACCACCCTCGTCCCCTCGTCCACCTCCCTTCCTCATTTGTTGCGCGAAATTCATTCGTATTCTTTCGAATTCCTGATTAGAAGCATTTCGGTGTTCATTTCTAATGGCTTCTGATTAGCCACTTCATTACGATCCTCAAATAATCAGCCCCGGATCTGCGCGCGTGGCCCCCTGCAACCGGAACTGAACCGACATTCTTGCCTGGCTTCGTTTTTGTTGCCTGCTTCGAAATCTCGTTTTGTGGTTATTGGGACGCTTCTATTCCCAAACTACCATCGTGCCTAGCCCGCCCGACCACTAGGGAAACCCGGAGCTTTTTTTTCGTTTTTGGTTCCGCGTGACTTCTTTCGCACAATGGGCGCGTTTTTGCTTCCCTGAGCGCTTTGACTGCTTAATTAGAAAGCGCCACGAACGGTTAGTTGCTGGGGAATTTGGGGCGGTTAGCCAGGGCGCGATATTTTTGCCCAATTTCTCTCTTTCTGTTTCTCTCTCTCTCTCACTTCCTGTGGCAATCGCAAGCAAGGCAAAGTGGCAGAAAAGTTGGTTATAGATATTTTGCCTTTTGTTTCCCATTTCTATTCCAACGGTTGGCTGTCTGATTTTTCGATCGCAAATTATCCCACGGGACAGGATGGTTCTGGTTACGTGTTGAACCACAAAATGCCATGAATAGCAAAGCAAAGATGCTAAAGATGAAAGAAAATAGTAAAAGTGGCATCTCATTCTGCGCCTTTTTCATCTCCATTTGCTGTGTAGCAATTGGGATAGAATTTCCATTACTTTGCTGGCACGAACCGAATGTACCGAATGTACGAAGTCCGCTGTCTCGAGGAAAATGCGTTGCTTGAGGGTTTATTTCAACTCTCAATCTTTCATTCGTACGTGTGATGGAGGTCCTTTCCGGTAGCGTTAATGGTATTCATTAGTCATACGGCACGATAAAAAGACGTTTGTTTTCATTCTTATTTGCTTCATATTTTATTCCTTTTGATGCGAACAAAGCTGGAAGGAAAAGATTACATTCTTTATGAATCTTTATAACGAAATATGCAAACGAGTTTCCGAAGAATCAACTTGTTGATATAAAGGCAACAGTAAACGTACATTCTAGTTTTCATTGTTTCCAAAATCGTAACATAAAGTTCGTCCCTGCAGGATGTTATAAATATTTATTTGTAAAATAAAAGTCCGCTGTAAAAGTAACACTTACTGCTTACAGGCGAGTGCAAGTTTCTTCCAGGAACAATATAAATTAATTCGTACAGCGTCACTCACCGGGTGGATCATGAAAAATGCGTCCTTCGAATAAATGCCTCCACGGCCACTCTGTCACGATGATCGGCTAGATTGATTGAATGATATAAATCGAATAAAACACAATCCCGCCGAAGCGGATGGCAAGCGGATGGGCTATAAAGATGCACATCGGCCCGGACGCCGTTAATGGTGGCGTTCGTTCGTTCGTTCGTTCGTTTCGCTGATAGTGCTGATCTCGTCGAACGAATTGAGATGGCATTGAGAGCGGAACACGAGCACCCGAAACCCAGCAGATACACGCATCCCAACACAGACAACGCAGAACACCGGCACAGTTCACTGATAAGCGAATTAACGAGCTTCAGGGAACGGTTTTTCTTATTTGATGCTTTAAATCGTGCACAATTATTCACGAATTTTGGTCCCGACCCTTGCTCGCATTTTCCATTTTCACGACCCGTCGAGCCAGAGTGCAGAGTCGGTGCTGGGCGGTCCAGAAAGCTACTTAGCATTCCGAGTTTCTCGCTTTGCAGTTCTTTTCACGCGGTCCACCCGCACGGAGGTCCTGACCCAACATCCGCGCCCATATTCGATGCGATGTTCGCGCGCAACGTGAAGTATATTCTATTAGGGAGCACTAAATTTACTCACCAGTTATCGAGATGAAGCGCCGGCAATTTATTGCCGACAATAAGCACCCGGCCCCGGCGAACCATCGTGGGCACATCGAAAGGTGTGCAGCGTCAGGCGAAACCGTGGTGATAACTTTCTCCAATTCGTTTGCGTTTCCACGGTTCGCGTTCGGGGTCCGGGTTCGTCAAACTGTGAGAGTGCGTGAGGTCGGCTGGGTCGTGAGGGCAGCCAGGCGTACCGTCTGCTTCGGGGTCTTGGTACGTGACTTCCTAGCTGCCGCGTGCAAGACACAGACACAAGAGTTTTGTGCTACCGGGCGTGCGTTTACAGACCATACAGCCCGCAAGAAACAAGCGATGCGTTTTGTGACCACAGTTTGGGAATGTGTCTGACGGGCTAGGTACGGAACTCGGAAGACGATGCAACCGTCAGCCGTACAAAGTGGTGCAAGATTGATATCCCAGGATTGCTGCTTCCACCATTCGTACGTATTATTGTAGTAGTTGTGCACCGTGTACATGATGTATGTAGTGGATGTAGCAGTTTGGGTAAAGTTTTCGCATGCAAAGCTTATCAAGGATATGCCAGTTTTATTACTTCGGTAAGCTCCGTTTGAATGGTTCAACTCATGTAAATTGATTTCNATGTGTCTGACGGGCTAGGTACGGAACTCGGAAGACGATGCAACCGTCAGCCGTACAAAGTGGTGCAAGATTGATATCCCAGGATTGCTGCTTCCACCATTCGTACGTATTATTGTAGTAGTTGTGCACCGTGTACATGATGTATGTAGTGGATGTAGCAGTTTGGGTAAAGTTTTCGCATGCAAAGCTTATCAAGGATATGCCAGTTTTATTACTTCGGTAAGCTCCGTTTGAATGGTTCAACTCATGTAAATTGATTTCTGGAAGGAAGATATCTGAATGGAAGATTGGCTTTAATATGATCTTGAACATGGACGAAGCACAGTACCTGATATTCCGATACATTCTAGCACGAAAGAAGAATTTTCCAATCTCTCTACTGAAATTCCTTAAACATTTCAAAAATTTGAATACATTTTACAAGATTTACTTTAGGAAATGTTCAATTTCGGGAGTTGTTGAAGTGCTCCTCAACAAAGTCCTTCCTAGGAAAAGGAAAAAAAAACCTGGAACTCTGTGAAAACTAGTAAATTGATGCTATTTTTCAATAAATGTTGCAATTTCTTGGAGGTCTCTTTGTCTCGAAAAATTAAACAAGAAGCTTTTCTAAAATGATGAGTAAAATTATTTTGCCCTCCCTGAGTTCTAAACGCTTCTTTTAAAATTCTTAAGTGTTTCACAAGAGCTATATTTTTTATATAATTGATACTGTGGTTGTACTCAGTTATTTCGTCCCGTTACGTAAAAGAACATTACTTTTATTCAATAAAATGTTACCAACTTGTTTCCAAACAGCTCGTTGTATCAACCATCGCCATCTTCAATTATGCTCGGCTCTTTGTTCCCACTCGCAGACACTCGTATTCGTTAGTGCCGGTACGGTGTTAAGATTTTACACACGCACATACACACATACATACACACCCACAGACCCAGAGGAGGATTCTGTGTGGGAAAAGTTTCCAACCCGAAAAGTGACTTTACGGCGGGAATTATGCAAATGGGGCTCGACACTAAACTTTCCATTGCACCTTCAGCCTGCACCAGTGGTGTCGACATATGATGAACTTCCACAAAATTTTGCAGGTAAATGAAAAGTTTTCTTTACAGTTTTGCTGCTAAACTAATGCGAAGCGCGTAGTCGTAAAGGTGGCGCATTGTACGAAGGATGCGAAGGTGAGTGAAATTCGGCAGCATGAATATTGTGCGACTTGTGCTGTACGAGCTGGGTACAAAATGAGTGGAAACAGAAGCACGGATGTAACCGTGCTGTGCAGTTCACGCATGTACTGTGCATGTTTTGTTCTCACATTTTTTTTCTTCTTTACGATGTTTAAAGAATAAACTTCCCAAAAACGAGTGAAAATCACAACTAATGTTCATCAGTGTGTTCTACGCCCGAAAAATGTCAATCATGCTGTCAGGGTGGGCTGCGAAAGCAACACGGTTTTCCTTTCGCTCGCTAGTTGCAAAGTGGGCCAAAAACCCAAAACTTAAAGAGGTCACACGTGGGGGGTTTGTCGATCCGTTTCGCAACCACCCGCCATTTATCTTCCCATGCATCAAAGCTCGATCAAAGCAAACAGTCGAAATGGTACTCCACTGCCGGCGGAATCGACGCGAAACACACAAAACAAAATAAAGCTGTTGTGACCGGTTTCACGGTTCCGTCCACCGTACGCGCACTCCACGACTGTCATCTGTCAATGACAGTTTGGCTCGGCACTGATTTCCCCGATAACAGATAACAACGCCAATAACACGCCTAATAATGCACATTCGCACGACCGCTGAGTGCTTGTTTTGTCGTGCGCCCGCCAGAGGGCGCTCGGTACCAGCCGCGCCGTACGAAATCTCATGTGACGCTTGTCAGTCAAATCTCGTTGCGATGTACTAACGCGACGTTGATTAATGGGGTGTCACATGTTTTCACCGTCCGCTGCCTTCTTCTTTCCTGTGCCGGGGTCTCTCTAAGTCTCTCTCTCTTTTTTTCTCTCTCTCTCTTTCTCTCTCCTTCTCCCTCTCTGCCAACCGTTTGGTCACAAAGTTTTCGTTTGTGTCGTCTGGCTTATCCGCGGTAACCTTTAGCTTACTGTGCTTTGTACGCACGTATGCACGACGTATCGAGTCGCGTTACAAATGCGACAATGCTGTCGGTGCTGGCACCTTCAATCGGCACGTTAGCGAAGCCTTTGGATGCAAAGTTTTTAACGCCTCGCCGCGGTGCAAAATTAAGACAACTTTCTCGAGAGAAGGCTGAAAACTGTCGCCAGCGAAGAAACATTCTCACCACGGTGAGCGATCTCGTTGGCTTTGTGACTTTCGTGCACTGAGTGAGTGCTGTCATGTTACGTTGCCAACGTGTCTACCTCGTCGGGTGCTGCACGGTGGCAGGATAATTGTTAAGCAAGCTTAAGTCGAAGGTAAAGCAGCAGCAGCAGCAGCAACGGCGACAGTAATTAATGAAAATGTCTATCTAACGGCAACAAGGAGCCGGACGATCGGTTCGTTCCGGATTTCATTAGGGCTTCCAGCAGGCTAATGGTGGAGCTATAATCGGGGAGAAGGAAACAGTTTGTCAATGATTAATGAAATTGTTAGTGCAGGATGGGACTTCCTGCCAGCCTCGCTTTTGCGGCCGCAGTTTGAGGTATTACAAATTGGCGATACAGCGAAATGTAGAATAGCACAATTTGGGTGTTCCCAAATGGAATGAATGTTTAATTGATTATTATAAATGCCCAGTGTCTGTGCTAAGGCGGAGCGTAGACACTGGCCCGGTTCTAGTTTAATGTGAGTTTAATGATGAAAATTTCAAATATATTGTCTGGCGGTAAAATTTAACTTATAATGAAAAATTTTTTTTATTGAAAATCATACAATAATGGTCAACCAAAATTAATGTGGAGTGAATATTTTAATTCTTCTAAGAAAATATTTACCTATAATACATGTACGCCTAAATGTATGCAACCTGTCAAACATATTGATCTAATAAACCGACGCGCGTTTGGTAATGAAAGAAGATTAGTTCTTTTCGACCAGTTTGAGTAAAGGTTCAATTAAGCAATTGGTAAATAATATACATTTACAACATTTTAATTTTCTTTGTCACGTTTCTTACACCAAATTCGATAAATTCTTTATGTCGCTAGACAATTACTGCAGCACCGGAAAATATGCTACCATCACCAGATCTGTTAACATTCCTTGTTAACATAAGCATACAATGTAAAGTTAATGCACCGAAAACCTCGCATCAAGGCGCATCCGCGCACGAATTAGAGTCCCCGCGAGCAGGTTAGAAAGCCATTAAAAATAAATACTCATCGGAGACGCTTTATGCGAAATGTTTGGCGCTCGTTCCGCTGGGCGCGCCAACCATTCGGTTATTGCTAAGTACGCGAGAAGAACAAGGGAAGGAAGACAAACAAATAAATAAATAAAACCCCTGCAACTCAAGAAAGCCCGGAATACTTACGGCAGCCCGTGATCTTTCGCAATGTTCGTATTTTATTACGCAACCAGTTCCAACCCCTTGTCTGTCTTGTTTTCGCCCGGTGCCATCTTGGGCACGGGATGTAAAGCCCGGGCAAGTGGGGCCGAAACAAATTGGATGAGCACGAGCAGAACATTTTATGTCACCAGAATCCTATGCGCGGGATGACTGTTTCGTTCTGTGTTTGTGTGTGTGTTGGGCCATTCCTTCGACAGCACTCATTGTGTAATAACCAATTCACAATGCCACGGCGGTTACCATTCGCCGGACGAACATGGCATGAAAGTGTGCCGTTCGTTTCGTCATCCTCCCCCCTCCCCCCGACCCTCTCCCTCCTTCTTCCCTTCCCACATCACAATCCCATTGGTGGGGTGTGGACAGCAAATATGTTCCCATTTTCCGATTCCGGAGTGGCAGTGGCATGGCCATCGTTTTATGCTTTTTTATTGTCATTTTCCGTTTGCGTCTTTTCATTTATTTATATTGGCAGAATGCCAGCAAAATTTCGCTCCCATGCCGGAGCGCCGTGCCATGCCGTGTATCAGCTTTTCACCTTTTTATTGTGGCAAAAGGATGGCAGGAAAATGGCCAACGTAACCACAAAAACGTACAGCACACATTCGCACTCACGTTATGGGGAATGGAGGAATGAGGGGAAGGGGAGGATGGAGGGGAAGGAGAGAAGGTAGGGTGGGAGGTGCCTAAGATGGGCGAGATGGTCGGGCTGTTTTATTTGTCCCCAGCGAATTCCCCAAAGGATTGCCACTGCTGGGAGGATCGAGCCACCCGTTCGGTCGATTGTTGCATGGGTAAGCAACAAAAATTGTCAACCTCATCGTTGGGTGGATGTGTGTGTGTGCGCTCGTGAGAGCATGTGTAGGGCATATTGCTTTTCCTCGCTGGTTTCCTTTCGCTTTTTTCCTTATGTTTTTTGGTTATCCTTCTTCACTGCACGCGAAGTACGAGTAGGCAGCAAACGGTGGGTTGGTTGGTTGGCTATTTTTTTTTATTTCGCTTCTCCCCGACGCCTTTTTACTTAACGCCTATCGGTGTTCGAAAAGTGAGAAAAGCGGCACGCAACACTCCGTACGAGAACATAATAAATAAGCTGCGGCGGACCGTAAATAAAATTGATGGAGCTAAGAACCGAGCCGAGGCAACTAAACAGATAGTACGAGGTGTGGGTGTGTGTGTGTGTGTGTGTGTGCGTTTTTTTGTGCTTCGTAGGTAGGAAATGAAACTAAAATGCAGTCCTGTTTTCGCAGTCCTCCTCCACAGAGTCATTGGCCCCAGATCAGATGCCTAGGGAAAACTCTTCAATTTCTAGCGAAAAAGAGAAAGTGTGCAAAACATAACTAACTCAGCAAAGAACTTTATCCTGCACACGGCTGTAGTGTGGGCACGGTGATTCGGGTCTTAATTTGAAATGCATGAAAATACGTAGACAAAACAATCCCCCAGACAGTGGTTAAAATGTGTCAATGTGTATCGAACCGACGAATTCTCCCATGAATAAGTCAGACGGTGAAACGTGAAACACTTTCCGCGTTTGCAATCTACTTTTGCTGTGTTTCTGCTGAGTTTGTGCTTCATTTTCATGCCGACGTTGATGACGATAACTGGACGTATGTGTTCGATGCAATGCTTAACAGGTTGAAGGAAGAGCTTTTGTTGCTTATTAAGCATTTATAAGCTTAGGTTTGAACATGGCAAGTGTTGGGGAAACATTGCGTTTTTGGATATATCACAATTTATTGCATTAGATCTGAATTATTTTTAACGTTCACATACTTTGAGGTAAATTAAATAGAATTTGTTGCTTTAAATATGTTGAATATGTAGACATGGCAAGCATTTCATGGCAATTAAAAATATTCTTTATATGTATATAATTCTGTATTGTCTGACAGATTGCATACTTTAAGGCGAAATTCCATTGTACGTGTAAACCAGCTTTAGCCCATTTTCTTCCCTATCACAAGCAACACAGCAATTTGACGTAGACAAAACAATGACGAACATAACCATCCATGATGAGCTTGTGCAGCAAGCGTAACATGCTATACAATCATGTTTAACAAGAGCTTCTGAGTGTTTTGAAACGCCGAGACGACTTTCACGCTCTAGGATATTGCAAACAACACCTGTATTGTATTGATTCATGTATCGGTATTGCCATCTTTTCAGCAAACATGACGATATGCTTGTAAATCATGGTTTGATTCTAGGGAATACAACCACTAGGTAGACGAGATGAGAGTCTGAACCACTAATCATTTTAAGAGGGAGTTTTTTAATGCTTCTATTTGTTAAAAAAGTGTTTTATGTTGAATTCTTCGAAGTCAGTTGTCTTTACACTCGCAGCCACACGTATCAATCTGTGAGACGTTGAGCGTAAGCGATATATTTATACATTCAATACCAGATTAGCCGTGCGTATCAACAGGATCGAATAACGCGAAAGCCAGGAGCTTAAAGAATGTTTCACACTCGGAAGTATTTCGCCTCAAACAAAACCTGACGTCTCAATGCCTGACAGTTAACCAGCATCAGATTATCAACGAAAAAAAAGGGGGAAAACTCGAGTTAAAAAGAATATTCCTGCTTTCACCGTACCCACCATTTCACCGTACACATCAATCCCGGTATAAGGGCATTAATGCTTTTTTTCTCACCCGGTTTCACCCCGTTTCATTTCAAGCTTCCTTGTGTTTTTTTTTGCTGAAGGAAGGAACCTTTCATGGCTAGCGAAAACGGAATACAACGGCCATGAAAGGTATGGTGGAAGGTAGAAGAGATCTGGGCGGATTTGTTCCCGGCTTCCCGGATGATCCTTCGAAACACATACACGCATGTGTCACAATTCCTTCGCGTGGATATCCACACCACATGGGCTTCCAACACAGGCAGACAGGATGCGTGTTCAACAAAGGATTGGTCGCTTTTCCAGCACCAAAAAAAAAAAGAAAATAATACCAAGCACACGCGTATGTAACGCTGCTTGTGTGTGCGTGCGAAGGTAACAATTTTCCTTTCTTTTGCCCATCATACTTGACAGACAAGACTCTAAGGTAATGGGAACGGTAACGAACGAACATAAGGATGGACGTATGATACAGTTTAAATTTGATGCGTTGATGTAGCTTCCATATTTTGCTCTTTTCCCTGCTTATTGTATGCTGTTACTGAGAATGAAACAGTATGGAAAATTTCTGTAAAAATATGAGTGAAACGAGTTGTACCGAGCATAGTACTATTAACCGTTTATCGGTCTCAAAGGTATCATAAAAGAAAAGAAAATGTTACTAGAAAAAGGTTGTTAATTTAAAATGTCATTAAAGTCTTTATGAATCGCGTGAA
Source organism: Anopheles rivulorum (assembly GCA_018908115.1). Lineage (NCBI taxonomy): Eukaryota > Metazoa > Arthropoda > Insecta > Diptera > Culicidae > Anopheles > Anopheles rivulorum. Next base: position 17,473,589 of record STHB01000004.1, read on the forward strand.
TATTACAATGGATAAAATCATAATTTCGCATTAGTTTAATAACATTTCTAAAACAGTTCTTTAACTAAACTATGCTAAAAAGTGAACAACGAAAGCTAAACTAAGGTCCTTAAATCTTCAATAAGGTTTATTGTTATGAGTTTTGCAGACTTTTAGGCGTAAGTCAATATTGAAGCTAGTTCGCCTGTACGTCATATAAGAGACTAACAATCAACTACTTTAGCTATATTATGTATATTGAACCACCATAAGATTTTTCTCTCTAAAATCTTAATTGTTTTAAAATACATAAGTATAAACTGTCCCTCCTTTGTCAATTCATCGCTTCAATAATTTAAAAATGCTTTTTCAACAAGTAATTACAATTAATAATTACACATCAAACAATCCGCACAATTGCTTACCGGGCAGGATTTATGATGGCACTTGTAGTTAACTCACACTGTTGAATCCTTCCTTTCAGTAGATACTAAAGTTTCAAAGCATAACACACACATGTAGAATGTACCGAAATGAATCACTTCGTTCGTTCGTTGGCATGCTTACTACCGTACATCGGTGGTGTACCAGGTTTTTGGGTGGTATCCCGGATCGTCCACCTCCATCCCTCCCATTCCCCATCCCCCGGTCCTTTACGGTTGAATGTCTATGAAACAGTTTGCACCGCCGGCGGGTGCAATAATCATGAAACGATCATAAAGCATACCGAGGAATCGTAACGAGGCTAGCATGTTGACATGCTCATGGTACAGTTTGGATTGTTTAATGCATTTGTGCCAGAGCGCAAAGAGAGTTGTTCGGTTTGTCTGCAGAATACGAACGCGTAACCGTTTTCATTGTCATTTAATGCTACACCACTAAAACCACCGAAACTTGTGCACCGAGCATGACATGACGAGATGGTTCTTTTGCTTTCTTTCCTTCTTTTTTGTGTGTTTTGGATCGAGATGTACTATACACACATTCCCGTATTTCCATCCCCTGTGATGTGATGTAATTTATGCTCAGGAGAGAAAAAAAAACACCCTTCCCTGGGCATTATACTGTAATATTGCACAAATTAAACATACCAAAGTGAATAGCGAACCGGAGTGCTGGCTTGTACTCATTTCCAATGTACCCAGTGTGTAAGTGTGTGTGGGATTCCATTTCGTACGTGTATTTTATGTGAAATTTCGCTTTCGTTTCATCGTTCCATTTCGCTCTCCCCGGGCAAGATTACCGAATGAAAAACCATCCGTCAATTATTCATTTCCCACACCGCAGCGGTTAGCGCTGGATTTATGAGTGGTTTATTGCTGTTTTTCTTTTGACCATCCTGCAAGACTAACGCATACATTTATCCGCACAGTTGTTCACCCCTTTTTTTTTGTGCAAAAAACCCTCTACCAAAGTGTGTCCCAGGCACAGTTGGATGGATGGGCTCGCTTTGCTTACCGTATGGTCAAAGCCGATTACAAACAATCCGGTCTATAATCACCGGTTACTTCCCTACCACTTCGCCCGGTTCGTCGCGTTATCATTGCTTCTTCGCCAGCAGCACGGGTCGAGAAAAGGCGGAAGCATTTTATTAGTACCGGATAGCGTGCACCGGAGTACTGTACTGTAGACGGGCAGGTGTATGCTTACAGCTTTCTTGCAGCCGCGAAGGACCAGGTACACGGTCGGTGCTTGCTAGATGGATGAAATTTCACCACGACCATCATGATGACCACCGTGACGCACCGGGGCTGATGCTTCTGAACGATGGGAATACCAAGGTGGGTCGGCCGACGGCATCGCATGAAAAATGCATACGCTTCCGAATGGGTAGCTGGCGAGCGTACGAACGATGCCGGACATTAACTGAATTCAGCTTATCTTGAGCTGGAGATGAGAAAATGAAAGAATATATGGGTGTGTCCGTCATCTTTACATGCATGCTGGGGAAAGCATATCCATTTTGGCTGGTGAATTTTGCGGTTTAACGTTTGGTGTGTGTGTGTTTCTCGAAATAGTGAGATTCTCGATCGAAATTGATTAAAGGTTAAATTTCTGAAACAACTATACTTTAAACTTCATATTGCCTACATTTAGGCGCAAAACCTAGGTTACTGAAGTTAAGTGTACCCGAATAACTCTTTTCTGTGAGAAACATTTCACGAATATCTGTGTGGAACATTTTGCCACAGCACTTAACCCAACTTTGCCCGTCACCGATGTGTCATATTTGTCGGTTCGTCGCTCTCCATTCTCGTTTGCTGCCCACGCGTTGGTATCCAATTAGCGAAACGACCAATTGTAAGTTGCAAAGTGTGCTAAGCGGAATAAAACTTTCTCTTGCCATTAGGGAGGAGGATATAATGAATCTAGCAATGCGAATGGATTGAAGTTGGTTTGCATAGAGATGGTAATTTTATTTAGCTCGTGTGTTTCGTGGTACTGGAAAAAATGGTTTAAATTATCTGCAAATTATATGAGACACATAGGAAATTATATTTTTGATGTGATATTAAATTTATTTCCAAAAAGAGAGCATATTTAGACTAATTTTTATAATAAAAGCAAATTTTAAATTGCCATTTAAGCCACATAAAGAGGTCAAATTTATATCTTCACATTTAATCCTTTTATTGTAATACAAATATCTGTTAGATGCTCTAAGAACTGAAAATGTTTTTGTCTTTAAATTAAACTTTGTCGAATGGATTTTACCATTATTTGTGTTCCACTATCGCTCCAAATGAACCAGCAAGATGGTGCTTTCTGCATAAAGTTTATTGTAACAGCAAATGCTTATGCAATCGTGCATGTAATGAAGCAACTCACCATTCCCGATAAATGGAGTTCAGTTGTGATTGATCCTCTGCAGTAGACAGAGAAATTTCTCTTTTATCTTACAATACTTACCACCAAGCGTTCGACCAATATCGCTTATCGACAAAACGGACTTTGAATCGCTTATCTTGACCGATCTTCAAGAAGTTTACCATTGCCAACAAACGGGTAATCGGGCTGTAGACTGGATTCATCTTGACCAGGGCACAAACATTCTGTCCGTGGCTGGGATGCATTGGAACGATAATACGCCAGCCAAAGCGTCCAGAGGTCAATCGTCAGCAATGTACACTAGCGGCGGACGACGGGCAGACCATGGTAAAGCGCCCGAAGGTATGCAGCCATTTAAACTTGATGCGTCGGGAGGTACATTTGCCATCAGCACGCCACCATCAACGTCCGAAGCAAGCGAGGCGGAAAACATGAGTAATGAGCAAGCAAACGGTGCCACATTCTTAAGTTAACGGCAACGGGTAAGCAGTAAAGCCAGGCACCCGGGCTTCCAAAACCGGGCGCTGGTGCCGCACAGTGGTCGAGCAATAGCAGGAAGCTGGAAAATCGACCACTTGCTTCCTTCCATCGCACCGGCTCCGTGCGCGTTCAACCGGTGAAACGGGTGAAAATTAATGATCTGGGATGTTTTACTTGACATCTCAAGTATGCTGCATATCGTCGTCTGTGGTAAGGCGGGTCTCCATCTGGTTCCACCGGCGTTGGAAGGCAGTAGGCGAACAAAAAGTTTACGGACGCTCGGGAAAGATGTATTGTCAGCTAACACAGCCCGACTGTTACAAGAAACGCACGCGCCACAAAAGGAGAAACGGACGCGCCCGGACGAGGTTGAGTCAAACGCTTTAATTACGGTATGTCAGGGATGTTTCACATTTTATCATTCTGCTCCCCTTCCCAACCCCTCGTACTACAGTGGCGACAGACGCCCCCTCTCCCCCCTCGGGCTCAAAACCTTCCCCTCTTCTCCTCCTCCACACCCTTTAGCAGCCATCTTTAGCGTGCCACATTCGTCGCATGATTGGAAGTGACCGACCCCATTGCCGTTTCACACTGTCAGCAGCATCACCAGCCACCGCACGGAAGCCGGGAATTGCAAAAAGGCAATAGTTGATGGATTCGTTGCCGGAGCTACCCCGGAGGTCCGGGTGCCGGTCGATGATTAATGTTGCCCGATTGTTTACGATGTCGATGAGGCTGCACTTTCCAGTGGGCTTGTCCTGCTCGAGGTTAAGAAAGTCAAGCCATCTTAAGCATGTGTGCTTTTGTGTTGCTCCTGAACTGCTCTGCTTGTTTCGCTTGAACTCGAAACGAGGCAGCGCTTGCACAATTTAATCCACTGGAAAAGGTTTACATTAATTGTGGTAAATCCTTTCGAAGCCCTTGAGCACTCTCGCATGGGAAAAGGATTTTCTTGTGAAGCACCCAGCCCGGCTAGGCAGGATTTTGAAGTAGTCGATATCTTTGCAATAGGGGAATCATCCCCTGTATGGTTGGTAAAGGGTTGCTTTCATCCTTGATAGATAATTCTGTACCGTTTCATTAAAGTGCAAGCAAAACATTGGAATGAAAGGAAGATATTCTTAAATGCTTTAATCATTATTTTTTGCCAGAAATTGCTGGGAAATTGCATTCTAAATTATTCAAAGAGAATGTTTATCAACGAGAGAAAATCTTTTTGTCCAACAATCTCTTTCGACTAAAGAACAATATCCCACAAATTCTTGTTAAACCCGTAGCTTAAGCGTTCGTTTTCCGTTAAATAACTGGAATTGAATTTATCTAAAAAAAAAATCAGGATCAAATAAGGGAAGACACACTAAGCCACATAGTTACAGCAGAAGCTACCTGGTGGTAGATCCATTTAAATTTCATTAAAGTAAATCTCATCTCATGCGGAATCACTTCCACGTACACTCGGTGTCGGTCACCGTGCATTGCATTCGTATTCTCCCGGGACAGCGCGATTGGTCTAATTAATAATGGAAAAGCCAGCGTATCTTCCAACAGATCCGTTTTTGCACCGAGGTGTGATATTAAAAAGTGGGCTGAATAAAAACGAAAAAAAAAACTACGGAAGGGAGCTGCCTTACGGAAGCAAATGAGGGAAAAACTTCTTATATTATAACAAAAGAAGAATCTGGTAGAATGTGTACCAAAAAAAAAAAGGGAAAGAGAGAATAGAGCAGATCTAATGCCGCATTTTCGGAACCCAGAGCCCGGTGGTTTGCCATCTGCAAAGCTGTGAAGGGAAGCGTGTAAGAATTGGGGGAAAAATCGTATGAATATTTGATAGGTTTTAATGAAGCTGTGAAATCTAGTTGGCCACTTGCATCCCGACACGTTTGGGTAAATCCTTCCCGGGGCCAGGATACGGTGGCTAAAAAGGGATACGCCATATGAACGCAGCACAATGCAAAATCACCTTCCACCGGCTGTTCCACGGGTTGGGTCGGGCATGCCGGGCGGGTGAAACAACACGTGTGAAATGGTTGGGAAAACCCATGTTGAAAGTCATGTAACATATCATTCGGTACTGTCTGTTTAAAGTGTGTGCTAGAGGGTTGCTTTTTTGCTTTGACAGGTAATGGCGTTAAGCATGTCCACACAAACAAACACAAGGCAGGATAAAAAAAAGGGTCGCTTTGTAGCGGCGTAAGTCGACATACTTACGGGGAAAATGGTTCAAGTTGCTCATCGCATTAATTGAGGTAAAAGACGAGGGAACATTGCTCCGGTTTTGGGAAACCTGAGTAGTGTAAGCACCAGAATTGGGTAGGTAATTATAAATGCAAAAATCACTGCTTTTCAAGCGTGTTAATGATGGAAAACATCTGTGACTTATCATTTATGCTTACGTAATATGGAATGTTTATTAATGTTGGTTTAATTTCCTTTTAAGAAGGTTTTTCAAGTACTCTTCGTGTCGGTATCAACTAAATATCATAATATAAATTAGTCTAAATACTAAGTTCTAAATGTAATCTAAGTTAGTGTAACTACATTGTATGCAGCACTGCTAATACTCTCAAAAATAGGTTAATACTAACGAAAATGTCAAAAATTAGATATATTGCCTACATTTAGGCGAAAACTTTTGTTCTCTTTTAATAGAAGATGTAGATACGTTGTTAGGATGTAAATTACTCTATACAATAAATATAGTTTGTAAAATACTAAAACTACTCGATAAAACGGATTATAATATGCAACACATTTAACTGTGGCGTAGAGTTTTATCGATAAGTATTAAGGATTTTGAACCAAAGTTGACAAGAGAATAGGAAAATTTTAACACACAGAATATGTAAGGAGTTCATTTTAAAGGGGAAACAAGGGAGCAAAACATGACCTCTCCATTTTTGCTATTGTCATGTAGTGATGAAAATGTTGCTTGTCACAACAAACATATAGCTGTTCAACGTTCCATGGGTGTTATTGTTAAACAAAGCGATACAAAACACACACACACGCTCATCTAGCGCGCCAGGGAATGCGATCAGGAGTGATATTTTTGGACCACCGGATGCGTTCCTTTAGCACGAGAAATGGTACGGAAATGAACCCTTTTCGGCAACACAAAGGGAAACGGAAACCTTCCATTTCCCGTAACCCGAACCCGGCGAACACGATCGGGCGATAGCGATTTGATTCTTCATCGGTACACGCCAAAATAGCGCAGACGGTAGCAGTTTTCTTTTTTGTCTTTCTTTCTTACTATCTTTCATCCCATTCTCTAAGCAAATGGCCAGAAAAAGAAAAGCAAAGCAAGGCAAAAAAATAAGCAGAAAATAAACTCGCTCCATTCCCGGTGCCAAATGTTGCAGCTTCACTAATGATCCTCGCAGCAGTCGGTGGCAGCAGGGACGGTAAGGGTGGACCGGTGAACCGGGTGGGTAAAGAAAGGGAATCAATTTGACTTTCGCTTTCACTTTTCCCCCGTCGACTGACTGGCGCCTGTCAGGGCACTACACGAGCCATCGGGATGGGATGGGATGTGGTATTCACCCTGCATTATCTTCCATTTTCGGTGATTTCCCGATTCGCAAGCGTTCCTCCACAACATCCACATCTATTCGCCCATTGATTTGATCCATTTGCCCGATAAAGAAGCTTCACAGCGGGCAGGGTGAGACAGCGCAGTGGCCAACACACACACACACACACACACACACACACACACACACACACACACACAGAAACAAAAAAAAAGGGTGCCCAACCCGTTTCAGACCGGGTGCCGTGCTTGAAATTCATGTTCCCGGCTACCGTTCCCTTACGAGCCGGAACCGACGAGAGGCCCGATTTTCAGCAGCAACAAAAACCCAAAAAAAAAAGGCAGATATCTAACATCACCGACCGGACATCGGTCGTTTCGGTGGCCATCCATCTCCAGTTCACGGGACAGGCCCGGCGTTTGGGAAATACCGGATGACAATTCCCGTTCTGCGCTGCACACGGCCCTGGACAGTCGTTTAGGGTAACGTTTTTATTTTGTTTTCACATTTCGAATGTGTTCCGGTCGTGCCCTGTACGGTGCCAGGAGGGAGCAAAACAAAAACAGAAAAAATGCGTCACCCCGGTACTGATGAAGTAGTCTTCCGCTCGTCCCGGGAAACCGTGAGCCTGATGGTGTGTAATTGATGTGAATCGTCAACGGTCAGCTCGATCTTGCCGCAAAGGATGCAAAGCGAAGGATGTTGGCGATGGTCGGAAGGCGAAGCTGGGTCGGCTGAGTGTTTCGTGCAAGTGGAACGGTTCGGTTTACTGTTTTCGTGATTAAGTTCGGCATATAAAGTTTTACAAGGGACCGTTGTTACACACCATTCAATTTTATCGCATTAGCCGCTGCCTAATACACGATTGTCCCAATAGAGTGTAGGTGAATTTATGTTTCAATTACCACGAAACGTCTTTCTTTGGACAGTTGATGATACTTCCTGCCGAAAGCATTTGGATGAATGTAATTTTTTAGACATTAAGATTATTAATTAAATTTAAAAGTAGGATCAAATCAATAAATTAGGATAAATGCTAAATAAATTCAGAAAATGGGAAAGAAGTAAATTAAGCAAAATTGTGTCAAGGTGGCAAAGAGCTTAAGCATGGCGATATTCGATGATTTAATGCAGTATTGGATGAACAGGAATGAATATTTAAACTAAATGAATGACACTGAATGAACAAACATTCATGAAGATGAATCTCTTAAAACTAGTGAATTCTTAAAGAATCTTCGCGAATCTCTTACAACCCTTGGGTGTCAACTTCTGAAATAAGTTGTTTGCTACACTTAAAACATAATTTTTTATTCTGAATCTATGATTTAAACCAAAGGTTAGTAAAAACAGAAAAAATAAGCAAAATCACAAAAAGATGCGTTAGGGAGATTCGTATACCTTTGGAGACTTAACTTTGGATCCGACTATCTCTTCACGCAAGATTAATTCACCACAAGTCTAGTTTAATGTTCAACTTTAACATTTTGAAAGCAATTACAACTTTTTCCAATTGCTCCCTATGTGTGTTGTGTTGCCAAACTATGCGTCAAACTGTGATCAGAATTTCAATGATCTCATTACGCACGGCTACGGCAGCTACTAACAGCATGCACATGTCCATGCGTCGAACATAATAGTGCAAAACAATAGGCACAGGATGCAGTTTTGCAATAAACTACCAGCTTTTGTGCCACGCCTGGCGTGCCAATCCAATTGACCTCCGAAACTAATCGACCGTCCCGTGCCCGGTGGGAGGTCATGAAATAAAATTGCCATTTTTCCTGTTTTTCCTACCCCACACCGGATACTGGCTGCTGCATAGAATTATCATTTCCGTGCAAAACTTTTATCCCAAAATCCGACCAAACACACACACACACACGTTGCTTGCACATTCCTCTTGTCCCTCTAGAAGGTTCGTCTGGAAAATGGAAACATCAGCAGAAAAGTTGCTCCTCTCTTACAACGGCCAGCTCGTGCTTGTGCTCATCCCGCGTCATTACCATTATCGATAAATTCTGATAAATTGCAGCAAACAACAGGAAACAGGAATTCGTTTACGGCAAATCACTGCAAAATTTTCCCCGGCGTTGGTTCGTACGGCAGTTTCCCGGCATCGTCCGCAAAAAGGCGAGAAGCATAAAGGACACTCGCTCACACGAGAGCGAGAGCGGCCGCGCGCTTGAAGTCATAAATTGTAGCCTTTAATAACAGAAGAAAAAAAAAGACGTCCCATGGACGGTGCATCTCTAACCTGTTCTTAGCTGCTTTAGAAGGCAATGGCGAATGGAGATATGGGTCGCATCCGAATGGCTTTATTTATGGTGCTTCATTGTGCGTGTGCGCTCGATGTCTTTTTTTTTTACTCTTGGTATAGGTATACAGCCAACAAGGAACCATAAATGTCCTTCCGGAAGCGAACGGGAAAGAAAGAAAGAGAAGGATCATAATCGAACTGAAATCACCCTCGTTTTCATTCGTTTTTTTTTTCTGTGTTTGCTGCTGTTTTTGTGTTTGTGCACAGTGAACTTCCTCCATTCATACTGGCCTGTGAGTAGCTATTTTGCGGGTGGTTGCGATGGGTGGGTTGGGTTGAGTTGGGTTTGCGTGTCATCGCATGATCCACCCTTAACGCCGAGTGCTTAGACCGCGTGATGTCCTTAACACGAGATCGTTGACCACAGTGCCGTCCCATGAGGGTGACAGCGAATCAAGGGGGATGATTTTATTGGAAAGCGTGTGGCATTTTTATATCTTTTATTTGCTTGTTGTTTGCTTCCTTTAAGGGAGGGAATAAAGAAGGTTGGGAGGGGGACTAAAGGTAGTGGGGGGGAGGGAAGGAGAGGTGAAAGTACCTTTAGTTGTTCCCTTCGTGTGCTTGCTTCACTTTCTCTGGCCGCCCTTGGGAGGAGGGAGGGAGGGAGGGGGGGGGGGGTGGAAATCATAATCAATCGGATTGACAAACGTAACGAAAGCGTGTAGGGCCGGGCCAAACCCTCCAATCGTGTGAGTTCCGGCAGGAGGAAGACACTCTCGCTAAACACTTTGCCTCGCCCCGAACGTACGTAGCACTCGGTTCTCGGTGTCCGCATCTCGAGGGACCGATGCCACACATACACTGCATTGATCCATCCAACCGTACCGGGTGGTGACAGATCCGATCCGAAACAACGGCTAGGCTACCCTCCAGAAGACGTGCGTACCATTTGGGGTTGAGTGAGCAGCCAGGCAGACCGGCAGATCAGTACACACACATCCGCACATGGCACATGGTATGACAAACCAATAAATGCGAAATAGTTACGAACGAAGCCAGCAAACTTCACCGTCCAACAGTGGTTGCGTGTGGGTAAAGCGAAATAAGTAAGCGACGATCTCACGGCCCACGTTTGCTCCGGCAAAGCAAACAAACAATCGGCCACCCGTACACCCCGTGGTGACAAGCAGCAACATCTTTACGGCGGTACCTTTTTCCTTCTGATATGATGACCGGTTTCCTGTTCGCAAAGGACACTTTCTTCACTGTTACTTTGCCTTACGACAAAACGTGTGTGTGTGTGTGTGTGCGTGGCACAGTTCGACAATTGAAAGCGGAAGGCAATGGTCCAACCTTACTATGGAGCCCCATAAACGAAGGGTGGTTTCTTTGGAGCTGTGGCCACCAACCAACACTGTCATCGATGTTGTGCTGTGGAAGATTTTCATCCAGCGACACCAGCGAGATCTGTTTTCAAACGGAACGACACTACACTAACATGTCAAACAATAGTGCGGCCCCGAGTGCCAATGAGCAGCAAATGGAACGAACGAATCCGGCATGTTTGTCACATTGTTCTACGGAGACCCTGGTTGCGGTGTTGCTAGTTCTGCTATTATGCTGGCACAACTTGATGTTTGATGCAGTGAAAATATGTTTGTAGTAAAGGAAGCAAAATTTGTTTCAAGTATTGTTTGGTTATTGTTTAAATTTATTTGTTTCATCTCGTTTTATACTGTTTTGTTTTCTTTACTTGCTTGATTTTGTGTATTCATTATTTTGTTATATTTATACTTTAGGTTTTCACATATTTTTCATCTTTTTTATTAGTTAGTTTATTTATGAAGTGTTGTTTTTTGTTATTATTTCATTTTCTTTAAAATATTATCTCTTGGAAATTGAATTATATAACATTCTTTTAATATATGTTTTATATATTCTTAAACAATTTTCTTTCTTTCAGTAGTCTTTTAAAAAATTATAATAAATAAATATTAAATTAACAAAATGAATTTTTTTCTTTAATAAAGCTGAATACAACTGATAGTCATAACAAACTTTTAACCAACAGTGTACGTTGATCGTTTGCAGAAACATCCTCTTTTCGGATGCGATACCTTGCGACGGTGTGCCGATTCGATGCGAGTCCCTTTCTGGTAAGGGATCCCATCCATCCCGGCAGCAGTCTTGCGGTGGTAGCACCATGTTCCCTATAATTGGATGTATATTTTCTCAATAAATAATAAGGTTTGTTATTTGTTTATCTCGTTACGGAGAGGTGAGCACCGCCCGCCGCAACTTGCTGCAAGTTCACGGTGAAACTATCCCGCCCACGTGTACACGTGGGTACACGAGCAAAGGGGACACATGCGTCCGTTCGCACCGTGCCATGCCCGTTGCAATGGCTAAACCGTTGGCTGTTGTCAGTCAGTTGTACCGGTTTCCTGCAAAACAACTGCCAAAACCCATGCGGACGAAGTTGTGTTTGATTTCGAATCGCAATCATTGTGTAACGGATCCTCTCCTGGGACAACTCTCGGGCGCAACAAGAGCGGCAAAACCGTGTAACGCATCCTTTGAACTATACACTGGCACTGTAGCGCTCATTCTTCAGTCCGTGCGCCCAAGCACCAATCGACTGAATCAGCCCTTCGCTCGCCGGATGGACGGTTTGAAGTTGGATATGAATTTTGCAACAGCGTTACAAATAGATTCAACCAGCTGTTGCTTTTGTCTACACTGACTGGCTGACGAGTTGCATTTTTGTTCGCAATAGAACCGCAAAAGAAATCAATAGAGTCCTTGACGAGCACACAATCTTTCCACATTCTATGTCTGCTCACACCCACGTACAGAATCACATTATAGAGGGGGGTGGAAAAATAGATTTTCCGGTAATTTCCATCCCTTTCCTCTTCGGTTACTCCACTCCTCGCACTGCTGGCCCCCGTTGCTATGAGTCATTTTTGTGTTGAAGGCAAAAGTCACAACACTCACAGCCCACGAGTCACAGCACCACGCAGTTTATCGACATCAATTTTCAATGAAACCGAAGAGTGCGCGTTCATGCAAACGTCGGGCGTTGAGGGGCTAGTGGGTCGGTCCGGTGTCGATGGGATCGATTTTTGTTGCTGTTGTTGTAGCGCTTTTCTTGCTGTTGCTGCCAGTCATTTTGCATTGCCACCTGCCACAAGAGCCGGCAGGACGAGCCCCTGTTTTTTTTTTTTTTGGTAGTTGTTGTTCGAGTGGAAAATTATCGGTGCATTTGTGATGCGATGCGGTGTGCCTTTTTGAAATCGACTTTTGTGGCTTGCATGTTGCGGCGTGTGTCCATATGTGTGTGTGTGTGTGTGTGTGTGTGTGTGTGTGTGTGTGTGTGTGTGTGTGAGTGTGTGTGTGTGTGTGTGTGTGTGTGTGTGTGTGAAGGGGGGATGAGTGGAGAGAGGAGGTTCTGAAATATTTAACACCGGTGTAACCGGGTCGGGCTAAACATTTATGTGGCGTGTTACGGTATTGTATGTTTATTTTCAACCGTAGTAAAACATTAAAAGCGCTGTTGTGCATTGGTGAGTTGTTTGTTTCATGGGGAAAACTGCTGAAAACGAGCGTGTTTCATTATTTTTTACCCACATTTATAACGACTTTCACTTGAATAATAAAATCGTTGTATATTGCGTCTTTTTTAAACGTTCGAACCGCCGCAAAGTATGCAATTCGTACAACATCTCGTTTTGTTAAGCAATATTTGAATAAAAGACTTGTTAATGCTAATGTTTGAACACATTTCATTGCTGTAATGAACGGTTAGTGATTAAAGCACTACTCTTACTTCGAAATAAGGTAGCGTTCATATCAAAGAACTAAAATTAGTCATCACATCTTGAAAACCTAAAATACAATGATCGATCCTAATTGAATGTCCAAATATCACACGCATGTTTTACTTGGGTTAAAAACTGTCCTTATCACACTTCAAACATGTAGCAAAGCTCAGCTGCGTTTAATGGCAACCGTAATGGATGTCGTTGCAAGAAGCAAACGTACCAAAGCCCTTAACCTTGTGCAAACTGTCTCCCCGGTTGGTGTCGAACCAAAGCGGACTCGAACCGAAAACCTTAAAACCCGTAAACGGTGCAACTCGCACGGTAAAACGCCCTCGCTAGACGAGGTGAAAACCTTGGTCAGAATAGTGTTCTACATTATTCAACCAGCAACCAAGATTTATGTCCACACTCAAAACCTAACCTTCTTCATCAGGTTGCTGGTGTTTGAGCGTGGTGTGACGACTGTACCACCCCGATGGTCGATGATTTTTCACCTTCACCGAACCGTACCCGCTTCCTTTCTGCTCCCCTCCTGCCGTCCCAGTGGTGTTTGGGTTGGAATTTATCTGGCCAGTAACATTACTCCGGCCGTAGTAAGACACCCAAACCCGACCGGGTCGGTGTGTGCCAGGTGTCAAACAGGAACAGGAACCCCGATGGGGTTCGTCTCTCTGTTGGCACTCGAAGCAACAACAAAAAGGAAAAAAAAAAGAACCGGAAAGTACCCGGCATGCTGGAGTGGACGGGCAGCTCGGCAGAAAATATGTTTCCTGTTGAAATGGATATTTCCACTCATAAACAAATCACTTTGCCCGAAAACGTATGGCGCTTTGTACTGGGTAGCAGCCCACCTTACAGGCAGCTAAACGACACAAACACGCACCGTACGCTATGGTACGCGACATTCGCGACATTCGTCTCCACGGGTCTTCACCCGTAGTTCGGTTTCCTGGACCGCGTGCAAAGGATTTCAGGTGCACAGTCATCGAGAAAACTGGTAAACGGTGCGAGTGGTCTGGGCTGGTAAAACAAAACACAGCTCGAACAAAAAAAAAACGCATGCTTCCTGTCTGGCCAGCAGCAGCAGCAGATCGCATGACGATGACGACGGCGCTTGATGGCGACGGTGTGGCGTCATAATTCTTTCCGTTTCCGTTCCAACCGTTTGGTCGCCTGTCGTAGCTGTGTGTATGTGTTGACGCGTCTGTATTAATTTTCCTTTTTCATTGGACACACACTCTGTTGTTTTTTTTTTTGCTTTGGCCGAGCGCGCTGCAAAGAGCATGGGACAGAGCATGGTACGGAAAATAGAGTGTGTGTGTGTGTGTGTAACCAAAAAGAAAAACCTGCGAGGCTCTAATCGAAACAGGAAACGGCAATTCTACTACCCCGTTCTACCCAACCCCCATCAGCTACCATCCCTCACCTGTACCCGTGGAGCTAGAGGAAGTCTAATGACAAAAAATAGGGAAAAAATCGACAAAAAAAAAAAATAAGCGAGGTTGCATCGTATGCATGCCAGGCTGCTAGTATTTTTTAAAAGGTTTTCCCTGTTTCGAAACTAATTTCCCGCAGCGTTTTGGAACTTTGCTTGCCGTGAAAGCAAAAATGGAGGGACCAACGAGAGGAGAAGAATAAAAAAAAAACATGCGGAAGAACCGAAATGGAAGCGAGTTTTGGACATAAATACTCACCAAACAGGGCACAGAAGACTCGCTGCCTCATATAGGGCAGCATATAGGGTAATGTTTTTTTGGAAGTGGGGGAGCGAAAAGGGGGCGAAGAAGGGATATGTTTACGAAACAGCGCGTCCACATGATGGAAATGGTTAGTACGCGTGTAAAAGTGTATACGTAGATGTGTTCTTCCGTGTGTGTGTGTGTGTACGCTTGGCCCCCCCTCATACGGACGTTTGGGGACAGCATGGTTGGGAAGCAATAGGAGGGGTGAAAATTTTTCACTCACAATGCAGCCAACAGCTTTGTTGTTATGCTTTTGTTTGAGCAAAAGGTCGTTCTTTTTCCTGTTTTTTTTTAATAATAATAAAAGCTACCAGAGTTTGCTTACCATCCTGACCGGTCAGGAAGTAAATTTTGTAATGAAACAACTTTTGCAAAGCTAGATGAATGCTTCTAACAGGGAGAGAGAAAGAGAAAGCGTGCTAGCACGGTGACCCCAAACTACGGGGAAACATATTAACCCCATGATGCCAATTAGCAGGCGGCGCGCATAATAAATGCTTTGTTGTTGGCAACTTTGTTCATTTGATTTATACCAGCCACGGTGTTCGGAGTCGCTCGCCGTTACGCTCATTAATGGTTCGGTGGTTCTGCCTCTGGCATACAAAACCCGACACCCGAGCAAAACCGAACCCGAGGACTGGGTGCTTTTTAGAGCTTTTAGAGGTTTTGTTACGAGCTTGCTGTAAATTAGATGAATCTAATAATATTTATCGATTTTAAACTGCTGTCTGCGCTTGCAAACCTGCGTTTTGAAGTATAATGTAATTAATTGTGGTAAAATCTGTTACTTCCGAACCACTAGTGAAAGATTTGGCACCGGAGCGTGCACACACAGTGAGCAAAGTTTTAATAAACTAACCCTATCATCATGCACATCGGGCTTTATTAAGCCCTTTTGTAGCGCGGGTTGCATACTTTGTGGGGGGAAATATTCATTTTGCCAAACATAATGCGCCACTTCCGTCTAATGAAGCTTATCAATAGCGGTATGGTTCGTTAACCAGGTTCCCTCGAATCTCGAACAATAATCAATTAGAAACTTATTTCCTAACGCCCCCGAAAAGCCTCATCGCTTGATCTTAAATGGATCGAAAAACAAAGCTCACGCGAGCAAACACGCACGAATCTATTTTGCGCTAATCGGTCTGTAATTAACAGACTTCCCTATTGCCTTGGTTGGGCTTGTGTCACGTATGGATGTATCGCGTTACCTTCGCCTTTCACGTGCCCCATAGTACGCAAAAACAATAGCGTTGGCAACACTTCCCGAAAGCTTCGAAACGTTCACGTACGGACGGTAGTGTCAGGAGTTCTGGCTTGGGTTGTCACCCATCGCTGGATGGCTAAAGGAAGAGTTAAGGTAATTTAATCTGCATGACTGATGGGGAAGAATGAGCGTCGTAGTGTATGTGTCACTTGAATTGGTTTTCATCCACTAGCTGGCAGCTATTTGTTCCCATCGTACGCCTTCAAGATGTGCCCTGCTGCTGAATGCTATTTCCATCACAAAACGGACCCACTCACACACACACACACACACACATACAGGATACGCATTGCGTTATCCGGGCCTTGGCAGCAATGGCACCAGTTTCCCGGAAGGTAGCACTCTGGGAACGGCAATTCAATTCAGCTATAATAATTCATCCATAACTCAATCCATCGAAGTTACTCCCGGCACGGCACAGCACACACATACACACACACACACATGCACCGGAACAAACCCCAATGTATGAGGTTGACATTGGCCCGTGGCCGGATCTTTTCACTGCATCCTAGGAAGCAATTACAGTCGCCCATATGCAAATGACACTGGCTTTGCTTTGGGCGGAAAGGTGGGTTTTGCCTGCCCGTGTGATGTCGGCAGAAAATGCAGCAGTACCAATTGATCGAATGGGCAGCACTTTGGAACCGGTTAATGACCGTACCGAAGGAAGTTTATGGAGGAAGCGTTTTGAGTGCTCAGAATGTGTTTCTGCGGTCTGGCGGAAAATGAAATGATCGATCGTGCAGCATTATAGAGGAGTTGAGAGATGAATGTATAAAAAGAAAGGTTTGACACTGTGATTATTAACAGGAATAACTGTTTTAAATAATAAAATATTATAGTTCATTTCATCATATTTGATCGTTTTTTTATTTTGTGTTATTATAACTAATTTTCCTTAATTCATATCCCATCGTAGTTGAAGAAGCTACATTCCCTAGGAGTATAAGAAAGAAGAACCATTCATCATGATTAAAATTGCATAGAAAAATGATTGTCTGATTAGACGAAACGTAAAGCAGTTGACTATTCACAATTGAATTGCATTTTCTATTTGCTGTAATGTAAAGGTTATAAAACTCGTATTGAAAAAGATTTTAAATTTGATTTAAAAGTGACATCTGGTGGCAGTACTGCACCATGCTAAGTGCATGTTCGTTGCACGGTCCGAACCGGGTATCGATCGTGCTGGCCACTCAACACAGTCGCACAAAAACCCCCAGACTGGCGTCAGAGTGGCCACTAATTTAGATTGCGCTCGAATGGTATCCATCATTTATTCATCCTAATGAAGGATAATTGAGATATCGACAACAGTTGGCGCTTTGCTAGTGTCTTGGTGCTTTGCGTGTTTACCGGCGGGCGAGAAAGGACGCCCATTGCAAACACTCACAAGTTGAGTCGTATGAGGTAATCGGACGATCGGCGGTGGTTAGCAATGAAGGAAATGCATTTAGGGAACACGAAATTATAACGACATTCTGTGGGAGTATTAGCTGGATGGAGATGAGTTAATGGAAGAGGAAAAATGCTCAAGTGATTTATTAGATTTCAAGCTTCTTGTTGATGCAAGAACAACTTCAATCATTTTCAGAACACTTTGTTTTCGTAAAATCGAAAAAAAAGATAAATAAGCTTTGAAAATTGCCTAACTTTAGGCGCTGTTCGTAGAAAGTTTCATACACTAGCATTTCTTTTTAACATAAGGCCTCAAAGTATGCAAATTTTAAATTTCTTTTTTTAAAGGCATTTCGCTTCATTTCCATCACAGTTTACTTGTAATGTTAAATGCCCTGTAGTACAAAATACTCAATTAACTATTTCTCACCTTAAACAGAACCATTCGAACACAACCTTTTGCAATCCGTTATATCCAACGTAGGAATTGAATAAAGCGCCGCATGGCGCATGCTGTAGTAAAGTGCACCGTACCGTACGCTCGCACGGAAACCACTTCGAATGCTCCCACACCGCCCAAACCATTAAAACACCTAATTTAGAGCAAACGCAAACGGTTTGCTCCATCCACACCCGTTCGCATTCCCGGCAGAAGGACGAGACGGTTATCAACCAAAACAAAAAAAAAAAACATTCGTTCGATCGTCCCTCAAACCGGGGTAAGTTGCACGAAACGATGGAATGTTTTATCCCTAGACCCTGGTTTGCTTCAATCCTCCCACCCGAAACATGCCCCACTGGGAATGGATGGACGCGGCCAATCCATTAAGATAAGAGTCCAACGAACTGAGCGTTCCTCCCACTGCTGCTGGTTAACCGGTGGGGTCCATTGGATGTGTGTCCCGCAGGAAATACCGTCCCGTATCACGCACGCCATCACGTGTTACTCCACCACAAACACACACATCCACATTGATACATACACAGCAGACCTTCAGGACCTCCAAAAAACATCGCTAATAATAATCATCTAAAACTATTATGAAGGAATGTCTCCCTACTACCTGCCCCGAACTCCGAACCTCCCAATCCTCCCCTTGGGTGCCCTCCACTGCTCATGGCCTCATGTTTTCTATACACTTCCCTCGTGTAGTTCACTCTAGCTAGACTAGCTTCTTGTTTTAGACTTTGCCCAGGTTTTGTGAGCCAAGTTTTATCGAATCGTTAGAAGAAAACAGCCACACACAAAAAACGAGTGATTTCACCCTCACTGTGTTCCTTCAGGTGAGGACGCGAGGGCGAGGAATGAAACAAAAGAGGTGGAAGGGTTTGGCAGGGACGGGAGAGCTAAAACCCTTGGCAATACAAATTGATAGTGAACTATTTTGAGGACATCTCGCTCCACCGCCATAAAAGCTGCCCTCGTTGGGCGCAGCTACGGGCGCGTAAACGGAGCTAAACGGAACCAACTACAACATGTACGGCCCGTAGTGCCGTACATAAACATCGTACCACAAGCGCTCCTAATGTGTGCGTATTAGAAACACTTCACTACCGAACGATGACATAATCGCATAATCATTCCAAATACGCCGTATTCTATTTCTGAGGGCTCGCCCACACCTGGATCACCCACACACGCACACACCATTATCGACCGACGGACGTTGCGTATCCTTTCCGGGGATACGCAAAACAAAAAGAGCGCACAGTACAAAAGGGGCACTCTGGCGAAAACGGGTGGTGGGCTGGCGGGTGGTACGTCATAAGACCGCAAGACGGTAAAAGTTTGGCCCCGTTGGTTTTTCGTCGACGGAACTTCCTACGGCTCCGGCTCCGATGATGTTGCCGATGATCATGATGATGACTCTCCTGTCTCTCCCTCACTGGTGGTGCTGTGTAACCCATGCCCGTACTGCTATTCGGCATGACTCACACGGAACATGGTCCCCTTTCTACTACTACTACTCCCAGCGAGGCTAACGAGAACCGGGAAACGATGAGGTTTGGTCGAAAATGAGCATTTTATGACGATTATTACCGTCAGGTTTTATGGGCTTTAATGGAGTTGTGTCAATGTTTTCCCTTCAAACCCGGCGACCTTTGGGACGGGCGGCTCGGTTGTGGGATGGATGGAAAGGAGTGGAACTGTCGAAGAAAGAACATCTCCCCCTTTTTTGGTTAGCTTGGGTTTTGATTTCGATTTAACGTTCGCTTTCGAGCGGTTTCGGCCACAGCGGGATGGCCGTACGTGATGATTTCGAGTTTTGCCACGAAGCACCACGCGCACACCATGAACCGGGGAGGGCAAAATTGGTCCTTGTGCGGGAATTGGTTAAAGAATTATTTCTTTTACTTTTTCATTTCGCCTTGGTTTTGGCTCTCAGTTCTTCGTTTCGATTCGTTTGTTAGCGAGAGTTAGCGAGAGTGCCCATTCCGCTGGGTTAGGAACATCAAGGCAAGGTTTGTTGATTTTGGGACGGGCTTACTGAGCGATCGGCGATTGCTACTGATAAGAAGTCGATGCGAGATGGAACCCTTACGAACCAAATTCCCGGCGCTGCAGCACCTAACTAGCTACTTCCGAATCAACAGTTTGTAGCAGGAAGCTCAAGGTTCAAGGTGTAGGTGTAGGTCCTTTAAGGATGATACTATCAGATATCTTTTATGGCCTACATTATTGAGGGATCTTTATTAGGCTAGCTGATCACAAGGGGATTTTCTGTTTTCCCAAATATCGGTTCCTGTGATAAATGTATCTCCTACGTAGGCTAATCTCGCAAGAAAAAGGTCTTCGTTTGAAGATTCGTACTTAAAATGCTAGGAATGGAATAAAAATGCCTATTTTGTTAAGCGCATTGCATACATTTAGGCTCATTTTTAAATGAACCTATAAATCAAATGCAATCGACTGAAAATTCGCATGATACGAGTATTATCGTAGATAAAAGCATAGTTTAAGTCATTAAACTCAATTCACCATGAAAAACACAGAAAACATTAAATAAATATTCAATAAAAAACAATAAGAACGAATATCTAACAAAAATGTTATAATAATGTCTTTCACTGACTGATTGATTTTTGATGTTCTCTACAATCACAAACTACAACCCGACGGTTGGCTTGCGCTGTGAAATCAATAAGCTGCCATAAAATATAATAACACGGTCAAAAAAGCTTTCCTTTTGATCGTTCGCCCACGGTAAGGATGTTGGTATGGATTTCGCTGCCGGTTGGGGCGGCACTCGGCAAATGGAAGTGCAACCAAATCACGCAAAGAAAAAATAGGGGGGAAAATGGATCAAACGAAAAGCAAAATATCAATCGCCCCGATCCGGACCGTTTCGCCTTTCGGTCGCAATCAATTGAATCTTTCATCGCAGAAACCAACGATGCAGCCCGACACAGAAAGGATTCTCGGGCGTTGGGAAAAGTTGGAGGGAAATTCAAGAAGAAGCAGGAATAAAAAAGGGAAACGGAAAGGAAGAATCCCATTGAAAGATAGCAATCATAAACCATTTTTCTTCATTCGGGCGGGGATGGTCGGATTTCACAAAAGCGCCCACCAGTTCGCGTTCGTGGAACACGCTAAAGATGAGATGAAAAATGCCCCCGAACGCCCCGAACGCAACTGCAGGAGGCAAAGACGGCCAAAATGGGAACACCAAAAACAAAGTAAAGGAAGCAGGCAAAAACCTTCCCCATACCTCGACACGCGGCGAAACAAGCAACAAGTGCCGGTAAACATAAATCAAACAGTTGTGCAACGGGCTTTCGGTTACTTTTGTTCCCTCTTTTTTTCTCGTGTAGTTTCCCATTACCCTCTTGTTGAGAGTTACGTCTCGAATTCGATGTTCCGAACAACCGAAAACGATCCCATAAACAGTCAATCGGACTCGCGGAAGATTGATTGCGTGTTCGTAGCTTAGCTCCTTGCAGTTTTTTGTTGGTTTGCTGCTCGGTTTTTTGTTCTCGTTTTTCCATTTTGCTGCTGTACCAATCTCCTAAAGGGCGTATGCAAAACGGATGAAGTCATACCAACGGTACCAAGTGATTGTAAATCGTGCCCGGCACAATATTTTTGCTCCCGTCGTCGGACGATTTATTTTGAAGCACGGCGAAACAGGCCGTGAAACATCTTGTCCATTTTATCCGACCGGTTCCAACTGGTGGCCACGCTTAACAGGAGTTTATAAATAAATAAATTTTGACATTCGGAAACGGGCGGCGAAATCGAACACTCGAACCACATCTCACCATGGCAGCATAAAAGGGAATCAATATTTCGCATGTGTGTGTGTGGGATACGGTGGGCCACCTTACTGACAGCAAAGGATTCGATGCGATCAATCCTTCGCGCTGGTGCGCCAGCTGTACCCCGGAAGTGAAGGGTTTTTGTGCATAACTCGCTCATAAAATGGAACATCTTTTGCCATCGCTTCCTGCTGTTGATGGGGGGAAGATAATTTTATCGTTCTTTGTCAAACTTTTTTATTATTATACGAGTAATATGCACTCAAAAGAACTATGTATTGAAGCAAAAACAATTTTTCTTTCTTTCTGTTAGAAACACATTTATTGTACATTACCACACAGTTACTTACTTACTTTAAAATTTTATTTCTATTTCTCTCGCGCCTTCTTCACACATTATTCACATTGCGGCACGGCTTTTACAGTGGATTTTCTTGGTTTCATTTTTTTTTACTGTTGGTTTGTTAAATGCATTTTCTTCTTTCCATTCGCTCCTTACATACCGTCACGTATCTCATTTTGCTCGTTCCTATTGGTGTACAGTTCTTTTTTTTCTTCTTTTCATTAAATGCCGATGCTTGCAAAACTGTGCTTTCACTGTCTTTTGGTTTGTTTCGCTTGGTTTATTGACTTATTTCTTTTATTACCTTCTTTTTTCTCATTTCTTGTTTTATGCTTCCTGTGTTTTTCATGTTTTCTTCATCCATCTTTCTGGTTTCTTATATCGTATCAGTTGCAAAGGGTTTCGTCTTCCAGTGTTTTCTCTCTATCTTAAAATCTATTTATATGTTTTCTGATTTGTTTGTTGTTTTTATTATAAAAAGGAAAAATAAAACGGTTACCCTTTGTCGGATTTGCGCTTTTCTGTCTTCAGTAAAATTCATACAGTGTCCAACCAGCAAACGTGGCTGTGCTGCAAAATCCGTCAATCTTCGAAGTATCTTATAGGGTCGGAAAAGGGTTGCCATCATTGCCATGACAAAAGAAAGAGTAGGAGAAAAGTAAATGAAACGCTTCATTCGTGTGAGTATGTGACATTGTGATTGCATGATTGAAAGTGTGGGTCAGTGGGCAGTCCAGCCCGCCCGGTGACTAAAATCTACCAGAGTTATCTTTTTTCTTTGAATCGAAATGAAAACATATATTCCGTCCCCTATAACGACCGATACCACACTACTTATCTATCGTGTTCTGCTAAACGCTACGAAATAGGTTGGCAAAATTGTCCCTCACTTGCGCTATATATTACATTCACGGTGAAGGGGGTTGTTCCGCTTCCGCTCTCCACAATGTGTTTGTGTGTGTGTGGGTTTGTGTGTATTTGTTCATAAAAAAACGATAAAACAAATGTATTGAGAATTGCTTGAGGGTGCACGGAGCAGATCATCAGAATGTGCAGAATGTTGTGGAGAGTGTGAAGCGGTTTCAGTAAAGGCTGAATGGATGCACAATGTTGCTCGTGGTGAAAATGATCCTCCCAAATTGGGCGTTTATGCAGAAAGAAAACTAACCAAAAACGTTAAAAAAAAAAAAAGAAAAACACGCGCACCCTCACACACGAAAATAAGTTATTTCCATTGTTTTTCCAGCACTTAACAGCTAAGCGTTCTACGTACTACAACGCCGAGTCCGGCGGTCACTATCGCTAGCAGCACTATACTACTGCTGCCGGTGCTGCCACCGTACCGATCACCGGCGGCCGAGCTGTTCCAGGACAGATTGAACAAACCTTTCGATTCGCGCGGGTTCGGATCACCGGTCGGGCCGGCCAACTCCTCCGGACACGGTAGCTCTTCGCGGCCCAGCTTTAGCACGTTCACGGTTTGCGGTGCCTCCTTCGCGAGTGCGTCATTTTCGCTGGCCGAATCATCGATGTACTCACCGTTATCGTCCAGCTGGCCGAAATCGTACGAGCTGGCCTGTGGCGAACGGGTCGGTTCCTCTACCGTCTGGCCGAGGATGCAATCGATTCCCTTGAGGCTTTCGCGCAGCTCCTCGTTACGCGTACGATCGCTCAGGTCGTACATCCACGAGAGCCGACAGTCACAGATTAATCTGTTATCTACAGTGAACGAAAGGAATAAAGCATTAGTATTGATAACCATTTTGTTTATTATTTTTTGTTGCAGAACTATGCATAGTTCAATGATAAAATAATAAAAGTTATTTAAATCTGCATCATCGAGAAGCCATTTTACATTTTTTATCTCCTTTTTGTAATTCCGTAGTGGAATCAACAACGATAATCAAATCAGTATCCTAAACAACTCCCCCGTATATTGTTTCTAGCGTCCTGTAGCGTACAACTAAAAAGTAATGCTGATTGCATACTGTTAGGCTGTGTTTTTGCAACTGACAGTACGAAAGCAATTAGTAACAAACTCAATTTAAAAGTAATTTGTATTTTCAGCTTACGTGTGCATAAACGTTGCTCTTACGAGTAAAAACTGTTTTGACTATGTATTCAATGAAAACTGAATTAGGACCAAAATTACGAAAGTGATGGATTAAACTTTATGAGAATAAAATGACTGTATTAATTTCTTTTTAAAGTGAAAAATATTTCTAAATAAATATATTGTTGCTCGTAGAAAAACATTTCAACCTAAATCTACGGATTGTATCGGATGCGTGCTGGATATTTATTAACTTCTGTTGCTTAATCCCTATTTTTAGTAACTATCAATCAAATCAAATCAAAAATCGATGAAATGGTATTTTCAGACAAAATATTTACAGTTTAATTAAAACTTGGCAACATTGGCAGGGAAGGAAAATAGCTATTCGCCAAAACACTCGTAACCAAATTCAATTTGATAGCTCAAACGTGCTTCACGCAAATACGTTTGCATCACATTGCATCAAATGTGTAAACAATTGAAGCTAAATAATCAATTCGCACAATCTGGTAATAAAACTAAAACAATGCAAAAAAACAAAACATTCCCTTTTTCCTATCTCTTTTCACACATCGACAGACTGATGGACTCACATTTATTGGTAAACGAAACCCAAAAACAACAAATGCAACAAAAACTCAATCAATCGTTCGAAAAATGCATCATATTTGGGTTTGATTTTGGCTCGCAATATTCCTGGTGCTTCTTAGCAACATGCTGAAAAGCACTGTGAAAACATGCTATTCTGTTAAAATAGATGCCGACCAAGCAAAAAAAACCACATGGAAAAGGGCAAGCATGCTGTAATGCTGGGCAGAAATGCACGGAGCGTCCCGTTCATACCAACATTCCTATCCACCGAACACCTTGTGGTTGTATGTTTGAAAAGAATCTAAAATACCGTTCAACCGTTCTGCGTCCCTTGAAGCCCACCAAAAATTGTATATGGGATGGTGATATCCTTCCCTACGCTACACACACACGCACACACAAGCGGTGGTAGTGTAGAACCTTTTCATGTGTCAGCTGTCAGCGACAGTATCGACGAGATTTTGCGTAGAACTGATGCTGAAATCAACCTTTCATCATACACATACAGTTGGGTCCGGCTTAACCAGAAAAAAAAACATCCACCCAACCTCCCCCAAAAAAACACCATTCAGTATGGCAACAGTTTGTTGAACGATGGCCGGAGATGAGCTTCGCTGAACCGATCGTGCTGTGGACGGAAGGATCCATTTTCCGAACCATGATTTCCATTTCGCCTTCGCCAGTGAACAACAACAACCGACACTAAACGGCGGACATAAGCAGTGGGATGGATGGGGGGAAAGAGGAAGGTAAGTGGAAGGGTAGGGAGGCGTGTATCCATTTCGGGGGGGAAATTTGCCATCAGTTTCGAAAGAAATCACTGGGTATCAGTTTCGTTGCAACTTCGCACTACAAGTCTCAAAGACTCGGACCCAACGTTAAAGCATGTGCGACATGCAAAAGCCGCACACACTCACCGGCGCTCGTCGATAGATGTGACCGAAAAGGAGGATGTGTATCGAAAATCCAATCATATTTCGGTTAATCCACCGGTACCGGGTTCGGGGAAGAGGACGAACTTTACGACCGTTTACCCGATGAATGGACGATAAAATGTTTCGTTTAAAGTTGGCACCGAACCGTGCCAGTTGGGATGATGGAGACCTCGGTTGTTGAACAAATTTCTTTAGCCATTCGTTACGGTTCAAGGCTTCTTTTTTTCTTGTTGCTGCTGATCTGGTTTTGGTTCATTTCTCCGAACAAAATACAAAAAAAAGGGCGACAGAGTTGAGTTTCAAAATGGACACTTACCACGCAGTGACAGTAGCGCACTGTTGTTCACGAGATTGTCCATCAGCGGCACGATGTGACCGTACGTCATCGTGGACAGACGGTTCGAGTCCAGGTTGAGCAGCTGCAGTGCCGACACGCTGGTAAAGGTGGCACTGTCGATGGTGGTGATGCGATTGTTCTCCAGATGCAGATAGTTCAGGCTGGTCAGTCCGTCAAAGGCACGCTCGTCGATTTTCTGTGAAACAGCAACAAAAGGATATTCGTGAAGCAACCGAGCCAACTCCATGTCCAATGTACACATAAAATTCGCTTCAAGCTCACCTCAATTCGATTGCTGTCGAGGAAAAGCATCTGCAAGCTCCACAGATCGGCAAACACGAACGCACCGAGATATTCCACATCGTTGTACGACAGCTTCAGGATCTTCAGGTTCTCCAGCCCCTTAAAGTACTCGCGCGCCAGCACAGCGATCTGGTTCGACTCCAGGCGCAGCTCTTCCAGCTTGGTCAACTCCTCAAAACCATTATCATGCAGGTTGAAGATGCTGTTGTTCGCCAGGTTCAGCTTGATCAGCTTCGGCACATCGACGAACGCGTCCCGGTCGATCTTTTTGATGTAGTTGTTCTCCAGCATCAACTCCTCCAGCGATTTGTGATGCGCGAACGCATTGCTGTGCAGCGTAACGATCTGATTGTTCGGTAGATTGATCACCCGCAGCTCCGTCAAGTTGCCGAACGCGAACGAATAGATGTCACTGATGATGCCGTACTCGATCGTGAGCGTGCGCAGCTTGTACAGCGTAGCGATCACGTCCGACGGTATGTACGTGAGATTACCCGACTTGCGCACGGTAAACTTCAAATGCTCCAGCTCGGTTTGCGTGTGGAACGCGAGCCAGTTGTAATCTTTGCGCGGCAGCTCACCGTCAAAGATGGAGCAGGACGCTTTCTGTGCCTTGGCGTGGCTTTCCGGCGAACAGTGACAGGCCAGCTTCATGTTGATGTCCTCCGAGCAGAGGTCCATCAGCGGTGTGGTGATCGTCGGTGCGGACGATACGATCTGTGCCGATTTGCCTTTGCGCATGGTTTGCTTCTCGTAGCTGCGGGCCACCGTTGTGCAGGGCAGTGTTGCCAGCAGTACCAGCATCAACCCTGTCAGGGTTCGGTCGATGTTTATCGCCCTCATGATGTAGCTCCAGAGAGGGTCGTTGTTGCCTTCCAATGAATGTGTTTTAGTTCTGAAAGAATAATTTAATTATGCACAAGCGAAAGAAAAAGAGAATTAATATTTTATTGAAGCTGATTGCATAACGATTAACAGGGAAATAATTTTGATTCTAATCTACTGGTTCTAAGCTGATCCTTCAAGGCCCTTAAGAATTATTGGAAGTCCCTTGCGTTCATCTACACTAACTATGGAACCATTAATTAATTTCACCAAATGTCTAAAGAAGTTAAGCAAATCGCATCCTTCCTTGTTGCCACTCTCCACCCCCTTCCCCACTCGGAAATGTCCGCCATCACCATGCAGTGCCAGAAGGCATCAAGAATCTGTAGCGTTTCAATTAAAATAAACAAGATTTGTCGCAATTGTTTGTTCCGCGAGTTCCATTTTCCATTCGCAGCACTAACCGAATCCCATTTGCGACTTTGTTAGCATTACTTTCTTTTTACCCCCATTGAAATTTTAGAACGCAATCCACCCTATCTTACGCTCTCCCTTTTTTCTCTCTCTCTCTCTCGCTCATTAATGTCACCCACAATTGTGCCGGTACTCCGGTCGGTGACAGTGAGCGAAGCCAAATGCAAATAGACAAACATTTTAATATCCCTCCGTACCGTAGTAGCAGGGCATTCAATTTTACAATCCACCCCCATCCAACAAAGTACCAAATGGCCCACCCGGGGGAAGGGGTGCGTTCTGCAGCCCGAGCGAATGCCAAGCCCAAAAAACAAAAGCCATTTTACGCCTTCTGGTCGCGTACGGAAGGAGACGAATGTGGAGAATTAAACCAAAAAAAAAAAAAACGAAGAACTGGGAAAAGGTTCTTACATTTTTTTTTTTATCTTTGATTGTGGTGCGTCGCGATTCGATTACGCCCTATTCCGGTTATCTCTGTTGATTCAGACACGCGAATGTACGGTACCGAAAGGTACGGTGTTACTGAACTGTCCCGGAAGGGTGACATTAGTACGTTCTAAGGCAAGATATTTCGTTTCCCCCTTTTTTTTCGTTGTTCGTGCGGGGATTTATTTATTTATTCTTTTCCTTTGGTGTTTTGCATTTGTTGCCACCCTCGTTCGATTCAATCCTATCAAATTAGCATCTGATTTACTTAAGCAATTTTAGGCGTGCTTGTGTCAAGCGAGTTTGCCGATAGCAGCTTTTTTTTTTGCAACGGCAAAGGTAGAAGATAATGGGCATTAGTGTGCAACCCTCCCGGCGGGTTTACTGGTACCGATGTAGGATAGCAATTTCCATTTCATCTTTCACCGGAGCGTTACATGAAGAGTTAAGGAAGTGAATGGGTTGTTTTTTAAAATCCCGAACTGAAATAGTGAAATTTCTTACAAAGCACCATCATCAGTGACATGTGTTCATTGCTGCTACTGCAAAAAAAGCACGATTCGTTCCAAATAAAATGGTTCAAGCAGCAAACTCGGCAAACAATTTCCCATTTTCTCCCAGCTGCCGCAATTTTACTGGTGCCGTTCAAATGTTGCTCATCAACTATTGATTCAGCTGGCCCAGCGGGCCAAACACGGTGTCTCGCACGGTTCCTCTTCCACGAACGACGATCATTTGGCTGATTAACGCAACTGCTGCTCATTGATCGGGCGACATCGGGTTCTCCCAGCAGCGTACCGGATTCGGTTCCAATTGCATTCATTCCATTCTCAACAGCTCACGTACAGTTCACACAACCGTTTCCGTGCGAATATATTCACACAGCTGGCAGGGCCTTTTACCGTGAGGTCGTTAATTTTCCTCTACTTTGTGCGAGTCGTGTGTCACAAAGTACCCTTCGGATCGTTTGATTTTTAGACCCCTCAAATCACCCGTCGGCCACCCGTCGAGCGCATCATTTTTCAATTCAATTAACTTGCATTGCCAATTTTTGGCCCCTCACCGGTGCTGCAAATTTTGGGTCAGTGCAGGAAAGTCATGCCGGGTGCAGGAAGTCATATTTCATGCGCACAGCAACTGTCCCGGTGTTATGTTTCTATTAAGATATTAAAACGTACCGAACCGACCGGACCGGGGGACCCCGTGGTCAGTTTCACACGTGTGAGTTCCCCTCAGCACGCCAAAACGATTAAGAACGCTCACCCCGGGTAAGGAGAGTGTGCATTATTTGTATTCCTTTATATTTACTTTTATTTTCTCACGCACGCTATCACACTGACGCCATTTATGGGGATGGGAATGTGTGATAATGGGGGAAAAAATGAGAAGATGACATTATGCTATTGTTTGTGAAAAATTTTTGTACCACTTTGTGTCGCCATTTATGTTTTAAATCTTTTTAAAAGCTTCTTTCTCTCGCTTTATCGCTTTTCATTAGCTTCCTTTTATTTCTGCACTATGAACAGAAAAATTGTTGCTGAATTGCATACACCGCTCTTGTGATAAGCGGTGTGATTTTGTTTTTCACCGTTCTCCAACCATTTATAAGATTGTATCGATTTTTATTATTTCATTCAATTTTTGCCTCATTTGTGACGCTGTCCTGGAAAATCAATAAATAAAACCCCAGGAAAAAGGGTTAACGGAACACAAAAAAAAACACGCTCAAAGCTGAAGGTAATGCAGGTTAAGCGAAGGTAAAAGAGGATATTAATCAAACTGCCTGACTTTGTTTGAGCACGGGAGTGATGAGAGTGTTTCGTGATGGATATTTTTGCATGATGCGATGTAGCTGCATCGACATACATTTTACATTTTCCTTTCCTGTCCCTTTATGATGCCCCTTACAGCCCTTTTTTAGTAAGCATCAGGCAAATGTCGCGCTAAAGTCACTTTCGCTTAGTGCAATATGGTTCGATTTGCCCAAAAAAAGAAAGCACTTCCCATCATGAAACATATTTTCGTAAGGGAAAAAATAATGCAATAACAAAAAAACATACATGCATGGGAAACGTTTTTCAAACGTTTCAAGTCGTTGCAATTTTATCCCCCTTTTTTTTTTTGCTTGCAGCTCGTACAATGTTCGCTACAAAAAAATAAAAAAGTTGCAAAGGAGGCTAATGCTTTGATCGAATTTTCATCGATCCAACAGCATGTGCGCATTAACTCTCGTGCATTCCTCGTGCAGCGGATGCCTAGAGAGCAAGCTGACACAAACAGCACACAACAAACAACGAAACAAGAAAAAAGGAAAGTGAAATAAAAAAACAGAGACGCAGTATAATAATGCAACGGTTCCAGTGCGCAACGCTGAGCTGTCGACAGCAGCATTAATTGTGTTTTGATACCCACTTGGCAGATGAGCGAAACTTCTGCAAAGTGTGTGTGTGTGTAAGTGCGCAGATGAAGATGGCTTGATGCCGTGCTGCGCATAATGCAGAAGGAGACTGTTGTTGCATCAACAGCTCATTACATTGCAAGTGGCCTCCGAGTTTCAGTTTCGCAACAGGGACCGAAATGGGGACCGATTGTGTGCAGCAACAAGCGAAAGAAAGGAAGCGAACCCCTACTTGAGAAATAACTCACCTCTTGGAGTGTCTTAAAGTGAATAGAGTGGCATATTTTTTTTCTTGCCGTTTTGAATAGAACGCACCGAAGGTAATGCAATTTTCCCACTCTTCATATTGCTTGCTGCAAGGGGTTCGCGTACCAAGGCTCAGTGCCCAGGGCTCCGCTGCTGCAGATGGTAAGAAGCGAACTGTTGTGTCACTTCCTGTTTCTATGTCCGTGTTATTTTAATGAACTGGCACTTTTTTCTTCTCCTTCTCTCTCTCTCCCTCTCTCTCTTCCTATCCCTCTCTCTTTTCGTTTTGTTGCTGCGCTTGTATTGCATTTTGTTTCCATGCTGCTTTGCCCGGGAACGGGGGAAACCTTTCGAAGCGATGGCGAACCCGGTGTCAGAAACAAATAGGTCCTTCAGCCCGGCTTCTCAACGGGTAGCGTTCGTAGCTTCTTGATTGGAAAGCAATAGACGGCTCAGCCGTGGACCGGCCGTGATCTGCGCCCCGTTTTGTCGAGCGGTCCTCAAGAGCCAATTCTACGCGGCAACAGTTGCCCGATGGGATTTGGCCGGACGGTGTGACGATGAGAACGAACCGACCGGGAAAGATGGTATAAAAGGGGATTGCCAAACCCCTCGCGTGTTCATTCATCACCGGCAGGCTCATCAGCATCCTGCCTATCATGGGCATCGTCGGGAGTCAAAACAGTGTTCGAGTGATGAAGTGCGAAGGGACCCGAAAGTGCTATTCATGGGGAAAAAAAAGGGAACGTTATCCTACAGGCTCGAGAGTGAGATCATCGAGTGATGTCCCGAGCGCTTGTTTCGATATGATTGGCAAATTAATGATCTAGCAGCAAGGGATGGGATGCTTTTGTTTGAGGGATCTTTTCTTCGCTCGGTTGAGTATATTTGATTTGAATGAGTCTCATTTCTTGCAGGTAATTTTGTTTTAATGATGTTGTTTTTTTCTTCGAAAAGTGTTCTTACGTAGAGCTGTTTGCTTGAAAATTAATCTTACTCGTCAAACGTCCAGATGTGTTTCAGTCGTTTGGTTTATTTTTTAAATTTAAATTACTTTTTTCTTTTTCACACATTAACATCATTTTTATGCATTTTATCCTTTATTCTCATTATCTGCATCCTCTTGTCCAGTTAAATGCTCACCAATAACTTGAATTTCCTAAATGTATGCAAATCACTCGACAAAAGGCGTCTTATAGATCATTCCTTCAAAATCTGGGCTTCCTAATCCAGTTTATTCTTTTACAGTGCAGTTTGGTCTTAAAGTAGCAAAATAATAGTTGGAAGACAATATTTTCTACTTAATGCCATTGAACATCACCGTAACTTGCAAGCGTTTGAAAAGACTGCGTATTGCATACTTTCCGGCTGATAAAAACAATTCCTAAAATGAATCATTTGATTCATGGAAATTTACGAGCGATTTGTGTGTGTTCCATCAATTTTAAACAAAGCTTAAGTTTTACCATAACTACGCAAAACATATTACTCAACAGACTGTGGATAATATTAACTAAAACAATACTCATTGCCAAAGGTTGTTGTTTCTCCAACTGTAATTTCACACGCAATCAAGCGGAGAAGCGCGATGGTTCTTATCAACATTTTGCGCTATTTTTATCCTGCTTAACCACATGAAAGCGCTTTTAGTTGAAATTGGAATGGATTTTAAAACGGCACCCAAAAAAACAGAAACCGAGCAAAAGGAGGCAGACACGCAAGAAAAAAAAATGTAAACGTGTCTGACGATCAAAATGTTTGGACGCACAAGCATGCTTATCGGTGGCTGACAATTCCTTGCGCGTTTTTGTCCATTTTTCTAAGCATCTAACCGTGCCTTTGCTTCCATTGCCAATTAGCCAACCCAGGGTGTTGCTGTTTTTGTTTGTTTCCTCTGCCATCGAACACCGAACGATGTCGATTTTCCCTGATTGCTAAAGTATTTCGCTCCGTCTCGCGTCCGTTCGAGGAAAACTTTTTCTCTGCCTTCGGTACGATTTGTTGTACACGAAACAAATTTACAGCTCGTGAGAATTGGTCCACAACGGTGGACGTGGAATCGAACCGAAAGTATAAAAAAACAGAACAGACATTTCGCGTCCATGGCACCGGAACGACACAGCCGTACCGTACAAAAGCGACCGAACGTTAAAACGTCGGAGTGGGCGAAGGAAAAAAACGAACGGAAAAACATACACACTCCACTCCTGGCCTTGCCCGCAGCGGAAAGGAACTCTTTCAAGCAACAATCAACGCGGAAGTGTGTATTCAATTTGTACAAGCGAATCCTCCCACTCCCGGTGGACCGATTTCCAGTGTCGTGGTAGCCCGACCGATGAAAGAAATTTGGCGATGGAAAACCAGATTGAGGTAATTCTTTTCCTTTTTTTTTCTTCCCTAGCTGGGCCACTCTGTCGGCTTCAGGTCGCGAAAGCCGCCAGTGTGGGTGGTGAGAGACAGCCGGGCCCAACCACAGCTGCCTACCGCCCAAAAATGCCGAAAGGGCCGTATCGTGGTAGGCTTTCGTTCGATTGTTAGAATGCGTCCTTCGGGGCTGGCGCGTACGCTCCAATCTCTTGATTTCCTAACGAAATTTCTAAATTCAATAATGCGCTATGCGGGACAAGCACCGCATTGGTAGCGCGGGCTCAACACGAGCAAGAGAGAAAGGGAGTGAAAGCGTAGGAAGAAAGGGAATAGAAAATGGATGGAAAAATCCTACCGCGGCAACAAAAGTGCACAGACCCTAACCACTCGGAAATTGGAGTTGGGCTGAAGTTGATTACCGTCGGATGGTGCGCCGAAGACAACGCTGGAACAAGCTGCAGGAACCGCACCGCTCGCGCAAGGTGGTGATGATTGAATTAAGCTTTCAAAATGATTGACTTTTGCCAGTCAATTGTTGACTTCGATTATGTAGATCAGTGAAAAGCTGCTTTCAGACCCTGTGGTGTGTGTATGTGCGGCCACCCTCAAAAGAGGGCGAATCCTGGAGTTTTTTTTTTGCCCTCTCTCTCTCTTTCTCTTTATTGTATTCTCCTGTCGCTGGTCTGCCGCTTTGCAAGACATCTTTGGACGGATTAGTGGATCGTATGCCACACTTACGTGTTGAGTTGCCTTTTGTCGACCATTCCATAGCGGCACACCTGCTGCCGTGCTGTCGATTTAATCCGCGGAAAAGCGTACTCGACAAGTGAAGTGCTTGCACAACGTGGAGCAAGTGGGTGCCAAAGGAATGATACAGACCGGGCCAGGGAAGGTTCGGTGCGTTTTGTCTAGTTTTAGGACACACACACACACACTTAGGGGTGTAAGACTAATGCATGGAGCATGTGAATCTTAAACCAATTTAGGTGCTGTTACTTTGATCAAGTATTAAAGGAAGGGGTTCGTGAAGCTATTCAAAACAATAGAGTGAGTATTTTTTTCCAAATTAGAAGCGATTATCAACGCAGTTGCAGCTAATCTAATTAAGTTATTTAATTGTGCGATGAGTAGGAGCGAATCGTCCGTTTGGGCAAGCAACATTTAATTTGTTTAACATTTTTAAATTATTTACATTTAGCTTTGAAAATCTAAAAAAAAACAAGGTATTTCATATAATGCGCCTAAAGGTATGCAAAGTACAGCATTATCGGCTTGATAATTTTAAAAGCAAATGCAAAAAAAACTATCAAATGAGCAGTTCAATGACCCTACTCGTGTAACATACCCTTTGTCCACCACAAAACACCCAGCAAATGGTCAGCGATCAAGAAATGAATGAATACGGGCTGGAGAAAAAAAATCTCAAATATTAATACCAACCGCTTCATAGCAAACCACTCTAAACCACATCATAACGATTTATTTTAGTACCTATTGGAAACTTGACACCGCTGAGAAATATGACCTCAGGATTGTCCCCACCCCTCCCCCTCCGTGCACCCACACACTTCCCCACCTAAGGGGTGCGCAATCAAAAGGGCGCACTTGTGCCCGAAACCGCAGAAGGGCGAAGAATGCAACGCGAATGCAACCGCAGCCATGCCATTAACCACCACTGCCGAAGTCTTAACTGGCTGTGGTCGAAATGGATGGAATTGGGTTCGCCTTTTTTACTTGAAAAACATTCAACATCATGTTAGGCTACAATACAACCGACCTGAACAACGATCGGACACGCTCGCTTTTGACAGATGGATGGATATGAAAGAATTCAATAACGAATCGGAAATTCGATACCGTACGTAATGTGGCGGTGTAGGTGTAGGTAGGGGGGAGGGGGGGAAGCGAGCGGATGAGAAGAAGGTGAATCTTTGTAAACTTCATGGTCCCATTCCTTGGCGGTCTTTGAAGCTCGTTCGGCTTCAATAACGAGAAATCCTCCGTATCCTGTCTTTGATTTTCAAAGGAATTGATTAGATATAGCCAAAGCCCGCTCCACTGCGATCACCCTCCTACCACCCTTCAGCTGTATCCCGTCCCAACCCTTGGTTTCAGCTTCATCACTGACGTCGTTATAAATTATGGCATTAATTTTCGAACGAGCGTTGAGCTCGAGAATTAAATCATTCGCATCACTTGCCACAGCCGCTCGGTCGCGAAGAAAGAAGAATGCGAATAAAAAGCAGGAACCTGGAACGAACCTAGTTTGTGCAAGCTTAAATAAATATCGCATAAAACAGGACGCAAGCCAACAAGAACAACTACAACAACAACCACCTGAAAATGGGGGAAAACGAGCACCCTAGCGTCCGATGCGGCACCCCACAAAGAATGATGTTTGATTAGATAGATTGTGCCTAACGCTGGCCAAAGACGCCGGTGAAATAAAGGCAACGCTTCGTGACTTTGCAAAACCGTGACCGATTACGATTATCTTGGCCTAGCCACAGCCGACCGAGTCAGCTTCCGGCGGTCGTGTTCCCTTTTTCCAATGGGTAACAAACAAATTTTGCACATCCATCGAATGGATTCCAAGTGTGGCGATTGCAGCGATCGAAATTGAATCGTATTAAACGCTTGTTAAAGCCAACAGCAGCGAGATGTTTCCAGTTCTTTCACGCACCGTACATCGGTTTCGGGGTGGTAGGCTTTTTAATGCAACATAAACTACCGTTCTGATTCCCATTTTTATGCTACAATCTTTGCTACGCCAGACAGCGTAGTCTTCCCTCTTTAAGAATGCGTTGTCGATGGAAGGAATGTACGAATAATGATTTTGGCTTTTTACCCTGATTTTTCTTTTCATTCTACTGCTCAAGAAGAAAGTGAAGGAAAACGAGCTCAAGAACGGAATTTCTTTTGAAGCGTAGCTTCCAAATGCGCTAGGGTGATGGCTGACAAACCTAACACGACAGTACAGCAAAACAGCCCCCGGAAGGCGAATTGTTTATTTATTTTTATTTCATTCGATTAGGCTTTCAACAACACCATGCGACCAGACGCCCTTAGAGCACCGTCCAAATGATGATGCATGAACAGATTATGGATCCGCAAAGGGATTGAGATCGTGCCGGAGCTGGAAAGCCGGAAGAAGCTGCCCATTTCCATTGGACGAAGGACAACAGGCAGAACCATCGTCGATGACTATGGTATGATTGCTGACGGATTCTCACCAATCACCAAAGGCAATGTTAAGATGGGGCGAGATGAAATGTTATAAATTTTGAGTGATGCTCTCTGCCGAGCTGAAGCGTTCCTGGAATTGTTGATGCCGAGGGCAACAATGTCATCCCCGTCCATGGTACAAACGAATCCTTGCCATCGTCCTTCGTACATTGCTCCGATTGCTCAAACCGATTTGTTTCACCCACACGTCAGTCTGGGGCAAAACAACAGCTCGGACACAATCTTCGAACCGATGGACATTATTGGCACGCCAATGGAGGCTCACTGTGGGGAGGCGGCCCACAGTCGATTACGGCAAACTTCCCGGCCCGGTATTTGCTGGACAAATTCTGCACGATTGGAACCGTTTGTCTATTCGACTCAATTAAATTGATAATGAACCATGGTGAAAGGTTTGCAGGCAGGAATTGAAATTTACATTTTAATTGAGCGATGATCAATTGGTGCCTGTTATGCAGTGTGATGAAGGCGACTTGCGACGCTGAGCATTTGGTTCATCCTCCGTTGTTTTATGAGCGTTCACATTCGGACCGTCATGTTATGTCCTTTTGTATGACCGGGTTCGTGTTGTTCCCAGCAGACATCTCGCCATTGTGTTGTGTAAGATGACAATTTCTTTGAGCCGGTGACCCAAGCGGTATCCTTTACAAGATGAAACAACCAGCCGGCAGTAAATAGTTAATTGTACCTGAACCTTTCCCAAAAACCCCTTCCCTTTCGGTTGGCAATTGTAGCAACTCCAAGAAAGACATCAGCGACTGCGGTTGCAAAGATGTCCAACGAATGGAATCTTGAACCGATCTTTTCGTGTCGTTCGTGTGTCCACCAACTCACACACACAGACGCAATGGGAATCAATTCTCCAACCAATTTATCCTTGAATTCAGCATGCCATGGGTCAGAATTAATTTCTGCCAGTTTAATTGCACACTTTCCAGGCACTTCCCGAGACAAACGGCGGCAAGTCGGCGGCTTGCTGGTTTGGGAGTATTGTTTCGGGTTAACTGTTTGTAAAACATCGCCAACATTTGCCTCATGCGTTCCCGGGAGGATGTAGCCTATAAATTGTCCCACCTTATGGGGTGTTGTGCACCCTCTGAAACCCCCAGCCAATTGCGGTGACTTTGGACGTAACCGAAAAGCACGAAAGGTCCGACACGACTCCCGCGGTCTTTTGGGAGGCGGCAGAGAATTTTGCGGGACCAACATTTTATTTGCGGATCGAAGACAAACACAGTCGTGTCCCTTTCGGGAAGGAGCAAACTCCCTCTCCCTTGCCCGAAATGCCCGAATGGGAAAACCTACCGTGTTCTGCGTTCTGTTTAAATATCATGCTCACTGTCAACAGAAATTACGTACCAAACGTCGCTGGCATGAATGTCAGCCCAAAATCTCATCAAAAAACTTTTCCTAAGGAAGGGCCCAGTTCCCCTGGAGGGTAGGGGGA
This sequence comes from Anopheles rivulorum, assembly GCA_018908115.1. NCBI lineage: Eukaryota > Metazoa > Arthropoda > Insecta > Diptera > Culicidae > Anopheles > Anopheles rivulorum. The sequence continues at coordinate 17,511,158 of STHB01000004.1, forward strand.
GGAGGGGAGTTGAGAGGAAGAGGAGAGGACTACGCTTCTGTGTATGTGCGTGTGTCCCAGTGGTTGACACGTGGCGGTGATGTACGTTTGAAATATGAGCGACGATGTCACCCAGGTGGGAGCCAACCAACCTGGGCTCCATTCTTTTTTTTTTTGGTGCTTTGTTTTAAATGCTTGTGCGACGGAGTTCATGCTGAACGGAATCCGTTAAAAACCCTGGATGCGTAACGAGCTAATGGTGCAATAAAGAAAACAAACCTCCCCCGAAAGAAGCCGCCCCGGGACGACGAAACCGCGCGGCCCCGGTGTGCCATTTAATCAACGTTACGTCACACGCGGCCACACACACACACACACATACACACAACGACCGGTAGGATAGGAAAATGGAGGGCTTTTGTTTCGCGAGACCATTTCTTCTATTGCTTCTTTGTGTTTATTATTTTTTTGGTGGTGGTTTTGTTGGGTGGAAAACTCCAGCCTAACTTGTGACGATGACGGGCCTGTTGCTGAACACCGCGTGTGCTGATGCGTGTGCGTACTTACCTAATTGTGTTTAAATGTCAGCCGTGTTTTTCCCGTCCTGCTTAAGCAGATCCTTGTACGATCTTTACTAGTGGAAAGATAAGGAGTGAGAGAGAGAGAGAGATAGAGTGAGAGAGAGAGAAAAAAAGTTAATTAATTCATAATTCACAAATTATTGAGCGTTTCATTTTGATGGTTTATTACGAAGGACAACGAGGGAATGGCTATGTTGCTTAAGCGTACAATCACGTGCGCGACCGAAATGCTTCAACGCTCCACACAAAGTGCTTGCTTGACGTCAGCCTGTTCGTATGTTTGATGTGTTTCGGGGTTTGTACACAGCAATTCAATATTTATGTTGTTTAAGGAGCATTAACGCATTTAGAATATAAGTTTGCACCGGTTGTGTCTTATAGTAAATGATTTATTTTTATTATTAAAAATTGGTTTATATTTAGTAACATTTGTTTAAAAAAAGGTGTTTTATGTTATGCTGTTATTTCCCAAAAAATGCTTTTCCTTCAGAAGAAAATGTTGGTTATAATGTAACAACAGTTAAAATTTCTGATCATTGTTAAAATAGTAATATACGGGATAAAAGAATTGAGTAGAAAATCGCTCACATTAAAGTGCGAAATCTTCCGCAAGGTGGAATAAAATTTAGAACTTTAACTTCTAAAAGGCAATTGTATGGATTATTACACAATTTTATAATTTAAATCAATGGAGTATCACTTTCCACACCGCATTACGTACTTTTAATCTGATCTTTAAAACAAAAAATAGGTACGAAACACTTCTAATTTGATTATGAAGCATTTCAACACTAACCACCATCATTTAGTTTCCCCATTGGCCAGATCCAAATCGACATCGATGCACGCACCATTGACGCGATTGAGCTGGAGCATTAGGATAATGCATGAAAATTAGCTACATCGATCGTTTCGAACCGTCGGCCACGTTCGCTACACGTTTCGCGGCGTAACATACATTTAACCATCGCATAATCGATAGATTACATATCAAAAGCCACACTAATTACCAGCATTACGCAAGGCGCGGGTGCGTTAGTTTAATTATTCAGCAGTAGCCAGCTCGGTCCGCCCAGACATGGACACACTCACTGTCACTGTCACTTTCTCTCTTTTTCTCTCTCTATCTCTCTCTCCCTCTCTATCTCTCTCTTTCTCTCTGTGTCGCGAGTTTCGATCGTGACCAAATCGTACGCACGCGTCCATCCAGTCGAAAACAATCATTAAATGTCCCCGGGGCTGTGGGTGCAAATACGTCGCCCGAATGTGTAATTGGTATCGAGTTTTATCAAAGTGCTGCTATAATTATGCCGCACACTGTTAGTTCGATTCGCTCCCGACGAGTAAAATCTAATATTCAAACGGTCCCTCAACTTCGTACGAAACATTGGAAGAATGGTGGGAAAAACACGGACGACAAAAACCCACATTCGATGCAGGTAATCAGTGTGGGAGCAACGAACGACTCCTAGAAGCAGTTGATCGATTCCGTCTTTTTTGGGTTGGATCAGAAGCAACTCTGATCAAATTGCAAACTCTTTGCCCATACGTCACCACACACCATAGGGTACATTTTACATTCAAACAGACTCCTGCTCGTATCGAGACAAGGTTTCGCTTCGACTTCGATTCGTCATTGCCCTCGGGCACGGCAGAAACAAGCAGATACCCACCACCAACAACACCCAATACATCCAGCTTTGCCGCTGACAGCTCCGCAGGTACCGAAGTTCAAAGGCGGGACGGGATTTTAATCCGATCTGACAGCTTCAAGTGGTGCACACCGCCTCGAAGGCAGAGCATCATTTTCTCCCTTTTCGTTCGCCAGCATTAGCGGGTACGTTGCCGGGGGGCATCGCATTACGTCGATGTCACAACAGAGTGGTGCGAGCGTTCAATGCTTTCCAACAAACCTCGACTCGGCACCCTTTGCTTTGCACGTGTTCTGCCCATTAGCATCGTGCGACATATGTATGCATTATAGCTGACTGTTGCCGACGGTTGCCGCCCAAGGCGTCTTGGCGTTGTACTTTTACACTCACTCCCCCCTCCGAATCGGGTACTTAGGGCAAGTCCTGGTATACTGTGCTGTTTCCCCTTTGTTCCATTCTGGGCTCTGATTAAGCTTGTTTTTGGGGTGCAATACGAAGCTTATTAAATATTTCATTGTCGTTCGTGTTTTATTCCTATTCCTGTAAAATGTGCTTTGACATGGCATCAAATTGCTTTCCACAGAATCGCGACAAAACCAATTCACCGTAAGTCTTTGCATAATAAAAGAGGACACTTTAGCGTTCTTCAAACTCTATAGTTAGAGTTTGAAGCTCTTGCAAAGTTAAAGAAATAAGCGTGATATTTCTTCTTTTTTAGTCCCTAAAATAAATTCCTGATAGTAAAATATTGCTTCGAAATCGAACTAGAATATCAAGTTCTACCGGCAATCCTTGGTAGAGCAATAAGCAATTGGCTGTTGGCCCTTTATCGCTCGATTCACGGTGAGTCTTTTCCACTTGCTCGCTTCTTCTGAGCGCAGGGCCTGATAGTAACCGTTGCTGACCCATTCGAGACGGTAAGCAATTTTTAATTAACGTTCCAAAACGTTCGCTCCATCACGATCATTGAGTGCAAGGCACGGCTACGGCTAAATGCACAGGTACGGCTAATTATGGCCGACAGTTAAGTTAAACAGCATTCCACCGATTCTGATTCCAAGTAGATGATTCCGGCCCGATGAGAGAAAGTCTGCCGGCAGGTTAGGAGATAGACCGAAGATTCCATTCCTGTTCTAGCTGCTTAGCATGTCGTCAGCGGATGGCAGTTTTTGATGAAGCGTCAGCGGAACGGAATGAGATAACGATTAACAAACAGCAGCCGAGAAAACTGTTCCCATCTGGCACGATTACGGTGTTCGCAATCGAAGCGAGAGAGAGAACATTAGCTGCTGGATGCTTCGGTCAATTAACTGACAAGAGAAGAAGCAAATCGTACGTTTGAATGTAAATTTCAAGGTCGTGTTGAGGAGACATTAAACGAATCGCTTCACAAACCTGACCGTTACCATCTTTAAGGGATGCTTTTTCGTTCCCTTCAGACCGATGCCAGGGTGGGTTAGTGTCTGTTGTTCATTAGATGAGGAAAATCACAATCAGTCAGCAAAGGGTCAGTTGACTGGCTAGCGTTCTTTCCACTTTAATGCGATCAGAGACCCACTGCCCACTCGGGTACATTTCCCTTGAGGTAGGCTCTAAATCTAATTGACACCAAACCTCCATGGTGAGATGGAGTAGAAAACACTGAAATAAAGACAAAACAAAACAAAAACAGCGTCCTTCGCGTGATCCTCATCACGTAGGTTTGTTAAATATTTCACAAGGTGCCAAGACCAACGAGTGTTCCAAAGTCTGGGTCGACTCGGCCTGGTCAGCTGGCCTGGATGTATGCCGTGCAGCCGTGAGAACCTTGAGTCGTGAGGCTGGACTTCTGTCGTGTGTTTAATGTTTAATGCTACAAACAGATGGCGCTTCCGTTGCGCCTGTTTCCAGTTTTAATTCCAACCTGCCTGAACAGACCCAATGGACGAGAAATATGAGATCGTATTTTTGTATCTCAGGTTTCTGTTTTTATTTTTGGTCTTTGGAACCCTTAGAAATTGGATGACATCTTTAACTGAGCTGAGTTGAGCTCGAGCATCCATCGACCTGGGAACTCTTTTTTCAGAGCGCACCGGACACTACTTCCGGTGTAGCAAATCGATCGGCTTTAAGCGATTCCAAACGTTCCCAGCTATCGTTGCCTTAAGACACCAACCGCAGCCACAGCCGAATGCGTCGGTAGGTAAGGCGAAACATAAAACACCGCATCGACCAGTGAGTGGTGCAAGATTATCGATTCTCGTTAGGCCATATGGTGGACGCTTTCTTAACGGTTCAATTAACGTTTAACGTTTCTCCGGGGCGCCCGAAATTGTGTTACCGGAGTAGCCGAAAGCCGAGCTGTTTCCCTTGATCTTCGTTGAGCAGCCCAATGAATGAATGGTGGGGCGCGATGGCGGTCCAAGGTAAATCGAAAATGAAAAGCACTTTGTTTACACGACGTACGGCTTTTACACTCGAACGAATAGGAAGAAAGCAACCGGAAGTGGGAGAGGGGCTGGGTGAGAGGAAGGAAGGGAGGGAGGGAGAGGATAATCAGAGGAAGCCACCTATTGGGTGACGGATAAATCCCGTTCCCGGTTGTACGAAACGGTCGAGCATTGCCATTGGTACCGGAGGTGAACTATTCCGCGCCCTGCAGAACTAAACCGGGTTGGGACCGGTGCGAGGCGATGGATCGTTTCGGGCCCCGTAGCTTCAATCTAATTTATCGGATTAGTTTGCGGCCACCGAATAGGCCGGGTCGAATTGATCCCGCAGCCCGGAAAAACGTACCGAATGGACCGGAGTCACAAGGTTTTCTGGCACTCGGCAGCATTGGATCAAGCGATTTCCTATGGTTTCACCGAGCCGAGGATTCGATACGTTACGAACCGAACCTGGTGGGAACAGATTGATTTCGAGGCAGACGGCAAGCAAAAGACTGCGCTGGAACGTGTAACTAACTGTTGGTGCGCAGTGAGAATAGAGGGCCGGTTTTGAACATCCCAAGGGCGTCCCGGGTGAAGGTGTAATCGGATGAGCAAAGGTGGGCGCAACGCGGTGATGCAAGTTAAATTTAATTTCGAGCATCAATTTAATGTGCATTTCATCATGCCATCGAACTGTATAAATATGATTTAATTCTATTTTTGTAACGCAATTAAGTACACGGCTTTGTCCCGTAGCAATTTTTTGGTTTTATTAAGTTAAATTTTTAGTTTACACTCCTGAAAGTATGCAATGTTAAAGCCATTTTTAATTACTTTAATGGCTTAAACAGACCATTTTGATTTATCTTTCTTCTATTTCGGGTGAATTTTCACGAATGAAGTAAACCATGCTTGAATACATTGCATACATTCAGGAGTTTCCACGAACGATGCAATCTAGCACTGAGCGGTGACTTAAAGCAAACAGTTAATTTTGAAAATGCATACATCACAGCAAAAATTCGCACTGCAAACAATGGCCACGAACAGGTTCAAATCAAACATTAATTAACTACTGCTATTACCGCTGTTTGCACGGCAATAAGCTGCTGATAAAATGATTTAATCGGTATGGAATTACAAACCCCAAACCCCTCCCCAAAATGGTGCAAAAACGGCGTCCACGAATAGAATCCACCTGTCGGGGTCCGAACGGATCGGACCATCTTATCGCACTGTTTGCATCTTGATTTTCAGCACTCGATTCGTGCTCTGTTGCTATTTAAAATCGTCACGTACCAGGCAGTGGTGGGTGCGGTGGTAGCAACACCGGGGATGATTTACATCGGCTCGGTTTCTCCGTACTAACAACTGTCAATTGGTTTTGAAAATGAGACGGAGAGAGAGCGAAAAGAGAAGAAGAAAAAAGTGTACAAAACGGCACTAAACTAAACCAAACGTCAAAGCTCGGCCACGGCGGGCAGAAGCGGACAGCGGGATACAATTGGATAATGCCACAAGCTGTCATCATTAGCGTCAGCCCATCGTGTTGCACCGTTCTGGCCGCGGCCACGGCTTATTCGCAAGTTCGCCTATCCTCCGCGATGGTGGTGGCGCTTCATTAGAATGAAACCTCACGCGCAAATGTCAAACACGATGACACGCGGCGACCTTCCATCCTCTCTCTCGCCCTTTCCCATTCCCCATCCCATCACCCCACCCCCGATTTAGTGTCAGGGCACGTAAATGTGTGATGGTGGGCCACACGCCACACAGTGGGACGGGAAATCGTTCGAGACACGATGTTGAATGCATGTTTTACGCGCCTCTCAATCATCCGTCGCTTGGCCCAGCCTGCCTGTTGGATCATTTCGAGGGGCGTTGAACCTTACGCCAAGTGTGCCGGGTATGCTACAGTGCGTTACAAAAGGTTTTGAGGTTGATTGAGACGATGATTACAATAGAAATAAATAAGGAGAATTGCGTTTATACCTATATAACAAGAACTCAATAGCATAACAAGCTACTCTGGTGGAAGAAGCATTAAAAAATATTAATAACACATAATTTAAACCAGTTACTATTTGAACGCCTGAAAGTATGCAACCTGTAAACATGTTTTACTTTTTAGTTATGTTTCATAATTCCAACTATAATAAATTGACTTGATGCTACTCCAAATGATGGAATGAGCTGATTCAGATAAATTTGAAGATATTTCAACTCAAATTCATTACTCCTCTGAATAAGGACTTGAATATTTAAAAGCGCTTTGCATATGGAACCCCTAAAATTATGCAAAACAATTGTCACATACTATAAGAGCTCTAAACCCAAGATACTGGAAGAAGCTCAGGTACGCAGCAAAGGCATAAAAGAAATGGTACAGCAATAAATGCTGCCACCGTGGGTGCGTATTGTTTTTCGTTACGCACTGTACACGCAAACCTTTTAACTGTGTCGCGCGCGCGAGCGATTTGATAATGTCGCTTCTATTTGTCCTCTAAGTGCTTCATCGGTGGCCGCCTGCTGGTGGATACCTCCGGTCACCTCTTCACCCCATTACCACCTCCCTTCCAATCCATAATTAAAAACGGTCACGTACGCACTGAGCCACGTTGATCTTCTCGTTTCGGATGGAAGCGTTTACGCAGCGACGTGGGTTGCATTTTTGCCATTCTGCAGCAAAAGATAAAACAAAAAATACACACAAACACACATACACCCACCACTCACTGCCAATTGCTTTTTTTGGGTGGGTTGTTTTTGGTTGGGCGTCGTGCTCCGGTATCGTTGCACGGTTGTTAATGATCCTTTTTGTTTGTTGTCACTCAATAACGTCGGTAACAGCGCATCACAGGCAAACGCGCGACCGGTGCGGAACGAACTGCAATTAAATGTAGCGACCAGAAGCGAACACTGTGTGTGTGTTGCAATCTGCAATTCGGCCTATCGGTGGCAACTCAAAACTTCATCAAAATGTATCCAAAAAACTTAAACACAACCACAGGAGCCATGGGTTCGATAGGGATCCCCTTCGGATACGGTTACGTGTTGATTGCCATCCGGTACAGTTGGCCTTCGGATTTTCCACTCCTCCATCCGGCCCAGAATGGCGCTAATGAGTTCTGGCAGCAAACATGACACACTGCCCACGGTACGAGTGTGTGTGTGTGCATGTCGCACGCGATTTCCACCTCCCTTAAGCTACCGAAAGGACACGGCCCCACCGTCACGTCACGACAAGATGCATAAATTAACAAGGTTCGCGCGAGAACTGGAACGAAGTTTTTCTCCTCCTTTGTTGTGGACGCTTGTTGGGGTTTGGTCATTTAAGCGAGAAAGAGTGGAAAATTGTAAACCACACAATCATTGAGTACATTCGTATCGATGCACAAAGCAGACTCTCCATTCTGATCGGCGGTTGTGTGCACTGCACTGGGGCCATTTCAGACCATTTTTTGGCACAGTTTTATCCGGCTGTCCATTAAATGGTAACTGTCTTTTCCCACAAAACAAAACAGAAAAACGCTTGGTTGACGTGTGATGGACAGAAGATAAGGCGGACGACGAGTAGCAACAGAGTGCTAGCAGCAAACGAATTTCGGTTTGTAAAGCCCGGTCTGTTTGGACTCATGATAACGAAACGTAAGTTCATACCCCTGTCCACACATTTCAACCAACAAATGCGCCTGTCAAAAACGGTTAACTTTCATATATATATATATGTTTGAACCGCATTGTCAACATGCATAAACCAAGCGTAACCATGGCGATAACGCGTCAACATTGCGACCTTTTTTTTCTAGCAACACATTCTGAGTAGACAGAAGAACACAGCATTTTCACTCACTTTAGGCCCCCCTCCAGGAAGTCATTGTTTTCTTCCATCGGTGGGGGGGGGAGGTTTGTGAAAGCGTCTTGTCATGCTTTTACCAGCATTTGCATCGTGCTAAAAACATTAACGAAATTCATGACACAAAACACACCCTTCCACACGCACACGTGCATGGTCGGGCTAGGCCTGTTCCTGTTCGACAGCCCCGGTTTGTTTGCGTTCCATTATTTATAATTATTAATAGTTAAACCGGGTTTAATTGTTTACCGATCCGTTCATACGTAACGGAGCGTAAGGGCCCATAAAAACCCTGTTCGTGTTATTAAAGTGATGGTGCATCCTTACCCGCGAGCACACTGGTTCGGCATGAATGCACAAACTGGGCTGGGCTGGGTCGGTGGGTTTGTTGCAATGCAAACAACAGACGGTGGAAGGGCCAAGCGCCCGATTTTGTGTGGAGTTGTTGGGCTTTGGACTGTTTTGCTTTTTAGTGGGTGAACCCACCGAACCTAAGTTGGGGGTGGATGGGATGAGGTTGAAGCATTATGTTCTACCCATTAAATTGAATGCCTTTCCGGATCGAATCAAACGAGGCTAAAATTTACTCCACCGCGTTTGACGAAAGCCAAACCGAAAGTGATTTTTATGACGCTGCAATTACAACAGGCAGCAGGCCGGTTCGTCCGCTTTTATGCCTTCCGGCGGTTCTGCACTTCTGCAACATGTTCATGTTTCGTCCTCGTTTTTTTGTTTTCTTTCATCCCTGTCAGCCACGGGGAGGGGGGGGATGACTTTGACTACAAATTTTGAAATGACCCATCCCGGTTCTGTTTTTTTTTCGTTTTTGAAATAAAAAAAAAACATAAACCAACCCCAACGGGAGACGTTTTCGACATGCGTGATGTTTTGATTTCCCGTTCCACCTTTCCTCCCATTCATCTCATCAACCCTCCGAAAAAGTAAAAACAGTTCGTCCGTCCCATAAATGCAGGCGCATAATGGTTGGTTTTACTGCCGCTGGCCGGACAGGCCGGGATAAACATTTGTAATTGAAACAATTGAACCACGACATGGTTTGGGCCCGCGTGTTCGGGTTACCGGCAGGCACGCACAACAATACGCTTGGGCCAGCGCTTCTAAAAGCGCACCAACACCAACAAACAACAACCTCCGGCCCGGTAAGCCATTGAATGCATCGAAAACCAACCACCAACCTCCCTTCCCCCTCCCCCAACCACCCTTTCATCCACATGGAAAATAAAAACAAAAGCAAAAACAAGCGTCTGATCGAGCGAAACCAACCTCAACCACCCCCCTTCTTTCCATGCCCGTCGTACCTGATTGGACCAATATGAGGCAACAGCAATAACAGAGGCAAGTCAACAATAAACACAAAACGCACCCAATTTTCCGACCAAAAAACGCATCGCCCGACCAACGACACGTAAAATATGCGCTCGATAAATCGGTAGATTTATTGTTCGCTTCCGGGTTGTATATACAAGCGTTGTTTTGTTTCTTTGCTTTGTTTTGGATGTCTCTTTCACACACACACACGCCCACGTCCTTCTATTGGCTTTTCATACAATACAAGGAAAAAAACGCGAGCGGGTGTCGGGATTTAATGTAACGTTAGTTGTTTTTTATGACTCGTTTGCATGTCACCACGGCGGTGGGCCGATTTCGCCCGTTTTAAGGCTCACAGAAGTGTTATGGTCAGGCGGGTTGTTGCTGTTGCTCCATTTATGCGTCTCGCTATGCGGGTTGATCAAATCAATAGTCTTTTTGTTCAACCGAAAATGGTTCTTCGGTTTGAAAAACGAAAGGTGTCCGACGTACAACAATGAACTGAGACTTTAAAGGAGCAGGAACAAACCCCGATTAAGGTTCCTATTTGGGATATAAGGAAATTAGTATGAATTTCAGCTAAATATGTGGACCACAAATGTTACGATTACAATAAACAAAACTTTTAAGACATAAGAAAAAAGAAGATGACATGAGACTATTTCAAGTTTATCCTACCATAATCATAATTTTTATCATAATTTTTAATGTTGTTCAATCGTATTTTATTCAAATACTTCAATCGTTACTGATGCTAGTTATTATTATTATTATTATTGATTAAAAATAATAATTTGTATTCTTTTCTTCTTCTGCTTATTCTTCTTCTTCTTCTTCTTCTTCTTCTTCTTCTTCTTCTTCTTTTTATTTTTTTTTTTCTTTTCGCTATGTTTACCATCTAATATTAAATGTTTTCCTAAATTAGTTATTTATTTCGCTTATTTTACAGTAAAGCAAACCGAAGGTTTAAAACAATTAAAAATAATCCAAAACATTCTTATTAAAACTTTTGATTTTATTACTAGTTGAGTTATTGGATTTTGATAGATTGTAACTTGTTCTATATAACATTAATTTGTTTAGTGAAATCATTCTACTGCAGGTAACTCAATTCCTTTATTTTATGCATTTTAAATTACACAACTAAGTAAAAAAACGTTTTGATAAATCTAGTTTATTTCCTATTTTTGATTATTTTCCCATCAAGAAAAACGTGTAAAAACCGTAGTACTTTGTTGTGTAAAATTGTCAGCAAATGCAAATTGTTTAGCAAAAATCTAGAGTGCAGTTGCTTCAAACAATTCTATTTGAACACTAAATTGGGATCCATTCTGTCAAAAAGACTCTTAAAAGCCTGTCCGGGGGTTTCACGTGTGTTCATATGTGTTCTAAGCCCTGTGAGATCAAACTTCCCACCAAAAACTAACACGAGTGTTCGCCAGGCACTCATTTTAAAACGTTTAAGTTTGTGATTTGTTTATTTTTACGCTACGCTTTGACGTACGGGCAGCACCTGTCAAAGCAATATCGAGTGGTATCTGTCAAGCCGTTAAGTCGTTGAAAATCCAGCAAATCCAGGGCGCACCGTGTACCGAATCGAAGCTAAAAAGCACGGGACAGGTTAGAAATCCACTAGGCAATAGGAACCATTTTATTGAACACCCGGTTTTTCCCGGTTGCATTTACGGTTGACTTTGGCACCTCATTTCGAGGTTTTGGATGGGCCGACCATTCGCACGTTTTTTTGTTTTTGTTTCAAATAGTGCGCGTTTACCTGTTCTGGCTTGGTTGGGTGGCTGGCTGGGTTCGGGTGTGCCTAATGCCATTCGAACGGTGTGAATTTGGTCGATGAATTTATTTGTGTTTGTCCGTCCAAACTGTGGGCAACAAGGATACCGCACACATTCCCCCCGTCACCACCTCATCCACCATTCTTACCCTCCTCCCTCTCCTCCTCACTCCCCTTCCCCAAAAGCACCCGAGAGTTTGTTTGCATCGCCGAGTGTACGTTCCCATTTGCCGACCGAGCCACGCACGCAAACCGGCAAGCAAATGTATGGCCGGAACGGCCAAAATGTTGTAGGGAAAGTATGTTGCCTTTTATAATCTTCCCGCAGCTCCCCGATCATCGGCCACCGAAAACGCATAACCACAGCGCACACACACACACAACATACACCCGGCCAGGCCAGGACGCCACACCGTGCTGCGTGCGCGCGAACGTTTCGTGCGTGTTTATTATTATTATTTTCACTATTTATGTTACTGGAAAAACATAGCCATTTATAAACGCGTCGATTCCAGCGTTGTTGTTTTTTTTTTTGTTTTGTTTTGGCCACCAGCAGGCGGACATCTGTGGGTGTGTGTGTGTGTGTGTGTTTGTGTAGAGAACTGATGCCCTTCCTTACCCTTCCCCTCTCCCTTGTTTTCCCCCGCTCATAAACCCTCAGCTACTGTTGCTGCTGCTTGCTTTGGAATGTTTAGGGAATCATTTTACGAAATACAAAATTGCTGACGACGGTGAAATTTTATTCGTTTAAATGAAGACGAATAAACGAAAAAAGCGCTCGAATCCTCCCATCACACTGGTTCAAAACACACACTCGAGCACGGGTAGCAATCATGGGGGGAAAATTAAGGAACCGTGTAGATGGACCCATATGCCAGCCCCAGGGTTGGAGTGGTCGAATCGAAATTGTGCGTGAAAATGTGAATCTTATTTGGATGCGATTCCATGTTGTATGTGTGTGTATGTGTGTGTGTGAACCGCCATTCCAGGGGAAAAGGAACGTTCAGGTCGTAAACGTGGACACACACACACATGTGTGGATGATTTTTTTGTTCCTCCCTCAAACCCCACAATTGACCGGATTTCGAAGGGAAAGGGACGAATAATTAAATGATGAAGCCGATGACGACGCGCCAATATTAGCTAGGGTTGGTTGAATATAATTTTAATTAAATTAATGAGCCTTTTAATTTAGCGAGCAAACGTGCGATCGTAACGTTTTCGGTTTCATCGCTGCTTTTGCAATTTTGTCTGCTGGCGTGTGCTGGAATTTTTCCCAACCGGGGTAAAACGTGTTTTTTTATTTTCCAATAAATTTCCACGTTTTTCACCCCCCTCCCCCCCTCCCCAACCCCTCTCCGGGGTCGTAGTTTTATTATGCACTACATCATAATAATAGGAAACGTAAAAAGGCACACGTTATATGCTACACTCAAGCCACTGCCTTCCTTACGGCAGTGTTTCTTTTCCTGACGTGACGTGTACGCATAACACACACGCTTCGCAACATAACATGTCTCGCGGGAAATTTGGAAAAGTGCGTTCTGCTTATAGAAAACAATTATCCGTCCCGCGTGGAGTCATTGCAACGGGTGAATCTATTTCCCTGGATGAATCGCAGCACGAGCAGCAATATTATTGATAAATGTATGCAGCATATGATGAAGCATAGAGTGTGCCTCATCGACCGCTGGAAATGGCATTTTCTATTACTACCATGTGCTTCACGCTCGCAAATATTACGCACGGGTCACGAAGTCATCTCTGCCTAGCGAGAGCATTTGTTTTCCATCCCGAAAGCCACACAGTGCAGCACTATTTTTGGAATTGTTTTTGCTCTGCCTCTCCCCCTGAATGTGAAAACATTCGCAATGTGTTCCAGGGAGCAAACAAAAGCAGCAAACCAGCAGCTCGCGAGCACGGCCAGCCCACGAATGCAGAAATAGCAAACCAAAACCTGTGCATGCCCGGTTACTTATCGTGGGGCGTTTATGTGCACCGTTGCACCGTTGCAGCAGCTGTTTTCCACTCGCAGTGTGGTGGGTTTTCCGATTGTGCATGTAATGCACCATACGATAATTACCTCCATCTTTGGCGCACAATCGACTAAATTATTCATTATTACTGCATCATCTGCATCTTTCGTACCGGGCTTCGGGGCGTCGGAGTCCGGTTCTAGTGCAGCAAAAACAACGCGAAAATAAGGAGAGAAAAAAAAGAGCCGAAGCCAAAAGCCGTATGGAAACGCTAAAAACGAGGTACGCGAGAATGGAACATAATTCTATTGCAATGACCTCCAGTGCTCCGGCTTCCGCACACGTGCGAACGGGTCGGGGGATGAGAGTGGGTTGTACAAGCAAGTGAAAGAAAATGCATCACATTCGTGCTCCCGGTTACGGTTTATCCACAATCTTCCCATCTGCACGGAATGGGTCATATTTATGGGTAGAGTTCTACGATCAGTAGCCGATCGGGTGTTGGATGCAGTTTGCGGTTCCGCTGTGGAGCAAACTGCGATGGTGATGTAAACTTTAAATGTGTGTGTTTTTTTGTTGCTTCTCTTAACTGCGTGCGTTCGTAAAGTGAAGTGGCTTTAAGCGATGAAGCGAAAGTTTTTGTGGAATTTATGGATCGTGATTACTTTAATGAACGGGGCCTCCCGAGTCCGGGGCTTTGTTTTGCGCAGGGTTCATTTAGAACAATTAAGAACGGGTCAACTCGGGTGCGGGTTTGTTTTAGGTTGGCGGCACCCCCGGAGCTGGTTGGTGGGTTTTTGGGTTGGTCCGCCTATTGAATGCGATTAATAATTGTGCGATCGTCGTGACTTGTAGGTTTCTCAGAATTGTACTGAGACAGTTGCAGATATTATTCATATTTGCTTAACAAATAAAACCTTTTAATGGAGCTCTTTCTAAATGACGACATTAAAAACAGTTTAAAAATGAACGTTTTTCACTACTTTCTGCTGAAAGATGTAAGATAAGGACACCTGATTGTATGCAATAGTTTCTTTAATCTAAATTGTCAAGCAAGTTGCATACATCGAGGCGCATAATTTTAAGATCACATTTTTATACCAAATATTACTTTCTAATGCCCATTTGGATTTACTAAAATATGATAAAGAATTTGGAACGACTTTATTAACTCTTCTTATAGAAATTATTATTTGTTTAACAGTAATTTTATTACTTTTTTCAGACTACTTTTTAATTTTAAATTGTTTATCACTACCAAGTGGTGATGGTTCTTTATCATCAAACGTTGTACGTTCTAATTGATGTAATTAAATATGAAAGCCTTTCACAATCCAATAACTTTCACCAAGGTAATTCACTTCTGCACGGGTGATCTCTACTAATAACTCGACATAACTTTCGCCTACATCCAGTGCGTCTGCATCACACTCATTTGCCATCCAATTAGTTTCATTTCTGTGTGTCTGTAGCTTAAGCACACACCTTACGTAAAAGTAATCCTTTAGAATCCCTTCGACACAGCTAACCCACAGTGTTCGGCACGCGGCTTTAGCTTAAAGCACTGTTGCTCCCCACACACACACACACACAAACACATTCACACGATATGTACGTATGACTTTTGCACGGTCACCATTCGCACGGTGGCCGTGAAGAAGCAAACACACACACACACACACATTTTAAATATCATTCCCTCGTATCGTTTGATCCGGCGTAACGATTTGATTCCTTCCAAGAAAAATCTCTTTCCCACAACTGAATCCCCCCCCCCCTCTCCCCCCCGCCTGTTGGGTGTTATGTCAAATCGGTTTACTTTACCTCTTGGGAATGGACTGGGGACCACCTTCAAACCGCTTTCTTCAATAAGGAAAAACTGAACCCGAACTGAACCAAACAAAACAGGAACACCACAAAAGCTGAAACTCTGCGTTTGCTATCCTTAGTTTTTAGTATCCTTCGATTCGACGGGCTAAGTATGGTGCTAGTGTTCTTCGCTTGTGGCGAAACTTATTCACACACTATCGCACTTTACTTTGGTAGAAGCTTTAACTAGCGTTGTTCAGTCGGACACACATACACACCTCTCACACAAATACACATACGTACACAAAGGGGTAACGGGTAAGCACATCACAACGTTATCCCCATCACGATAAACAAAACCAAAAGTAAAATGGGGGATGATTGGTGGTGATTTATTCTGCTTCACAAACACTGCCTTTATGAACACCAATATCCTGTACACACTTTCAGCTAGAACATTGGATATTTCGTTTCTCTGCTTATGCTTTTCCTCTATTTGTCACGCGATCAATAACTTCCCACCAGCGGAATATCATTTACGCCACAATTCACGCACGTGTGCGAGGACTAACCGACGAGGACCACTTATGCGGGGGGTTTTCTTTAAACCTTTTTTGGAATTTCGTTCGCTGGTTGCAACTCTGGCAAGAACAGAAAATTACACTTTACACTACAAGACAAAAGTTAACTATTAAAAATCATCCGTTTTTGCCACCATCATTTATCACGATATCGTTATCACCGTACACGAGAGAGAGAGTGAGAGAGAAAAAGCGAAAAAAGTGACCAATTTTATCGCGGAAAAGTGTCACGTTTCTTTGGCAAGCGCCACGGACAAAACAACACACCGGGTCTGGCAAACCCCCGGGACAAATGTCAAACGTTCGAACGCTCCACACGCACAGCTTCTTCGGTACTGAACGATGCTGTTTGCCGCGCACCAGGACCGCGTACATTGTTCGCGCGAACGTTCCAAGCACGCTACACGACTTTGCTCTCCCGCTCTCACGCTGAGTGTGTGTGTGTGTCTATCTCACTCGCACCACTCGTGTATAGGGAAGCATCGCATCGCATTCGCTCTCTTTCTCTCGAGCCCGTAAGGCTCTCAGCGCAATGCAGTTGGAATGGAAGCGTTCACATGTAGTTGCTTTCCTTGTCGCACTCATTGCAGGGGCCGGCAACGTACGTATTGTGCCTTTCGCTCTTGCGCTCGGTCACAGTTTTCCCCATCATATTCTTTCCAATTTCCAAGAAAATGATGCTATCAAAGGCATTTTCTCTTTTTGTTCTGCAGCATAGTTTTCATTCTCTCGCGTTTTTTGGCGGCATTTTGCTCCGTGTTTTGCTTTGCTGCCTTCTCTATCAGGTGTGCGGGCTAGCAAAGGGAACGCTATGTATCTTTCGCTCATTCCCATGCTTAAGGTTCGGTTTAAGGTTTTTGTGTTAGGGCAAAAAACAGGTATTTCGTTACTTGAGATGTGGAAAAAATAACTATTTTCACGCATTTTANCAAAGGCATTTTCTCTTTTTGTTCTGCAGCATAGTTTTCATTCTCTCGCGTTTTTTGGCGGCATTTTGCTCCGTGTTTTGCTTTGCTGCCTTCTCTATCAGGTGTGCGGGCTAGCAAAGGGAACGCTATGTATCTTTCGCTCATTCCCATGCTTAAGGTTCGGTTTAAGGTTTTTGTGTTAGGGCAAAAAACAGGTATTTCGTTACTTGAGATGTGGAAAAAATAACTATTTTCACGCATTTTACAAAAGTGGAACAAGGGAGCATCTTTCGCCTGTAAGGTGTCCGTGGCCAAGACATTTGCGGACAGGTAAGGCGGTAGGGCAGGGAATTAATTTCCTTCCAGTTGTGGCTTTCTTCCTGGCAGAAAAGGATGCGTATTCTTCCATTCCTCGTATGCCAAGTGCAAACCACCTTCAACTATTATATCCTTCGCCAGGTAGCCAGAAACCCAACTAGAACTAGAGCTGGCACCTTCTGGAAGGTACATAGAAAACGTTCCGAACAGTTGGAACATTCCAAATCCGGGATGTGCGTCTTTGACGGACAAAAGACTGCCACAAAGACATGCCGATGTGTCGATTTTGCCGTCGAGAAGGTCGTGGCGATATTGCAATTTAAGCGCTGCGATTAAACGGACCATCATTTGCATTTCGTAAAAACCCGGTTCTCAGCTGCGACGTGGTGCGATCGTTCATCAGCATGAAAATGATGCGCTAAAACCGTTCTCAGAAAGTTTCTGCTCTTTTGCCACACTGGGCTCACGAGGATGGCCATTCATTACCTGCAGTTCGACTGCATGGTGGTGTTGGTGGTGTAAAGTTGCAGGGCAACTCGGTGATTTCGTTTTTACAGGATCGGATCCTCATCATCAAAGCCATTCTTTTGCTTGCTTTTGATAGCACCTGTACGAGTTGGGCAGGTAACGTTCAGCATTCGGTCATCCTTCCCCGTGGCAAACCAGCACAAATACCCATAAAGGAGGATTAGGAAACAAGAAGAAAAAGAAGAAGAGGAGAAGGAGATGAAGAAACACTCACACACATACCTAAACACATAGAACTCACGGTCATGGAAAGGACACAACACCGTTAAGGGTTTGAAT
This sequence comes from Anopheles rivulorum, assembly GCA_018908115.1. Taxonomy (NCBI): domain Eukaryota; kingdom Metazoa; phylum Arthropoda; class Insecta; order Diptera; family Culicidae; genus Anopheles; species Anopheles rivulorum. Next base: position 17,529,154 of record STHB01000004.1, read on the forward strand.
GTCGGTTTTGATGAGGCGGATGTGCTTTCGTACATCCGTAGCTAAAACACCGGTGTGGGATGGTGTAAAACGTAAAATAAAATATCTAACACTTAGTTTGGAGAAGAAATGTGCTTTCTCCGCTGGTTAACCATCTTCCCAAAGAACGAACAACCGGAATGGACCGGCCAGCGCGCAGTCCATTTGGAAACAGTTCACTTAGGACTTGGACTGCGGTTAAACTCTGGCGATGCGCTGCGGTTATACGCGTGGGCGACTAGTCCATGTGTGTGTGTGTGTGTGCTTTTGCCTCAAGAATCAAATACCTCCCTCCTCCCACAAAAATGTTTACCCCGTGCGTGCTAAACGAGGCTTTGCGACACGTGCAAAAGGTTGTATTTGAGGGTGGACGAAAAACAAAAACAAAGACAAAAAACACACAAGAAAATAGGACAATGAATTTTTCATCCATTCGAGAGGCGGAAGTTGTTTGCTGCCGGCCAAGTTTTAACCACTGCGACGGAAGTAGTTTTTTTTTCTTTTCGAAAAAAGGTACGAAATTATTTACGACCTGAAGATGGCGTGGCTGGATGGTGTGAAAGCAAGTGGACAAAGTTTGGGTGAAATCTTTTTTTTTTTGAAAGGAAAATATTTAATGCGTTTGGCCTTGGGTGCTTGATTTTATAAAGCGAATATCTCCAGCATATATTCTCAATTAAAGCAGACAAATAATAAATCTTTATTTCGTATTTTATTGAATCAATACCAGCAGCTCTTCCTGGGAAGTGGAATTAAAATCACCAGGAAGCTAACGATTCCAATGTTTTGTGGAATTGTTTCAATTTAAAAGCTGCCATCTTCACCGCAGGTCCGGAAAAATTCATTTCCTTGCTTCTGCCTGCCAAGACAATAGACGAAAAGACAACGCTGAAAACCCGGCTAGCATCGAGTGCAATTTAACTCACTTCAGCCAAAGCGCGACGCCCGAGCACTTCCTGCTTATGCGTTGGAAATCGAAATTTATTCTCGAAAAAATTCAACTGAAACGCCGCCAACGCCAACCCTCATCGGGGAGGAAAATTTAATTCGTTGTGACCCACCCGCCTGACATACAGCCGGGCAGGACTTTTAAACGGGGATGTTGGGCGTCGTTCTGTCGTAGCCAAGCGTTGTTTGAGTATCGCAGCCACAGCCGCATACCGACGCAACGACGGAACAATGTGTGTCTTTTGTGTGCTTGGGGAGGCGCGATGATAAACGAATGGGTGAACGCAGGAAAACCAGTAAAGGGAAAACTAATAATTCCTAACAAGACCGTTCACTGTTCTCCGCAAGATTCGAAAACCCCGAGCAATCTAAATCTGTGACCCGTGCTGCCCGTTGTTGTGTACTTGGAAATTGCGGTTTTATTGAGAGCTAGGGCGAGATACTCGGAAGGCAACCGTGTCCCGCGCGCACATGAAGAAGTTTATGGTTTCTTTGACCTTCGCCTTACGCATATCACTCGCTTCCTCCCTCGGAGCATGACAAATTATCAATTATTGCTTTTTAGCAGTGATGTACGCACACAAAAATTGTTTAACGATTTTGGCTCCACTTTCAGCGCGAGTCTGCAGGTTCTGAAGCGCACCAAAGACACCGAATTCGAAGGGATCCATCCGTACAAACAAGTACACAGGAAAAAAAAAGGCACGTTATAAAGCAAACTCGGAGGAAAGAATGGAAATCTTTATCGCCCAAAACCATGCCATCGCGACAAGTGTTACGGCCCTAACGACGCCATGGAAGTCGTTTAACTTACTTCCAACAATCGCTTTCCGTTGTTAGGGCATTATAGGCACCGGGTTGGTGTCATAATTCCATGCTCCGTGTCAACAATCCATCGCCTGTATGTGTGTGTGTGCGCGTGCATGCTTGCGCGTGTATGTGTGTCACCATCCATGCACGACCGAGTTCCTTCTAATCTTCAAATGAAGCGTAAAATTAGTCGTCCGAACTAATTACTGTGGGTCCCGGGTTTTCCGCATCGGCAGATACGGCATTGCCAGGGCAGTGAAAACATGAGAAAATGACCGTTTAACCGTGGCTGATTCTGCGGGTTTGGGTTGGAATGGGTTTTGTGGGGGCTCCCTTCTGTAGCTCGCTGCCCGCTGTGGCAGTGGCCAGTTTCGTTCGGGCGATTAATTGAAACTCCCAGCCCTGATTGGAGGCTTCCGACAGCGGCAGCGGCACTTTCTTCGCTTGCGTAACGACGGCCGTGTGTCGCATGCAACGATGCACACGCAGGACGCAAGCTGTTTTGCTGGGTGAAAGTGTGCTGGTTGCCGGCGTAACCGAACTGTATTTGCTAGGAGATAGTTTGTGGTAAGCGTATTGTAATCTGTAATGTTTAATCTGTTGTAAACTTCCATTGATGGTAATGTTTAGCTAAATTTAAGCATTATTTTCCTATACAAATGAGCAGACCATCTCATGCTATTCATCAATCTTATAATAATAGTTTATATTAAAGTTAGTAGGCTGTAACAAAGTCATTTTAATTCACTCACACCACATGCTGAACTAATAAGACTAAATGTCATACCGACTGCATACTTTCGGGCTGAATTCCATGAATACTAAAATTGCTATGTAACACAATGGAACAAAATATGTTGCTTTAGTGAAAATCATACCACATGACGTGTAAACATGAATAAAGAATTATAAAAATATATCAGTAAAAATAAATCATACTTTGTAAATTAAATGCTCAACAAGAAGTTATGAAATAAGGAAAACTGAAAGGTTTGAATTTTTTAATCCAATTGCCACCAAATTTAAATTTAATTTGATAAATTAATGTCATAAATTGCTCTTTGGGCAGCTCTAATTTTGTCCTTCTGGTCACATTCCACGGTACCACTGTCCGTACGCTAACGCACAATCTCGAAGGAATCGAATGCGTCACTCGTCAGCATTGTGCATCCGACTGCAATTTCCCACTTCTCTCCAAACGCACCACCCCTCCACTACAAACCTCCCACCAAATGCGTACCAGATGGCGGTCACCATTTACCATTCCACCCCCTGCCCATGTTTCGGCCGCGTTCTGCTACTGAACATATGTAAATGATTTTCCGCGTTAATTGATAATGAATTATGAGTGCATTGTGTCAGTTCTTTTATGATCCTGCGGGTTCACTGCGCTTCATGAGCAGTGTGTGTGTGTGCTGTTGGGTGGGTGGATGGGTTGTGATATGGATTGGATAGATGACAATAATCATGAGTACGTGTGCGTGTACGTTTGGTGGGTTTATTATTTCGATGCAGTGGCCAAGTGGTTGTGGGACGCGTGCTGGTAAGCATGTATCATGTAACAGCATAATGTCCGCCGTTCCGAGTGAGTTCCGAAGACTCCCTCCTCTTTCTACGCGCCGGGCATCATAAAATCTTGCCCGGATTGATGCCTCCGCACGAGCTTTGGGGCGTAGAGCTGTTTGCGCATTCAAACACAACCCAAACGACAGGGAGGATACGCGATGATATAGGCGATGATCACATAATGTTGCGCATATTTCGTCCCCGATGCTGCCGGGCGCACGGCGGCTCTAGCTCCCATTTCCCCGTACCTAACCCCGTCACTCAATCCTTTTTGTCAGCCCCAGCTCCAGCCCAATCACACCTTCGGACGGTTCGGGCCCGGACAGCGAACCGGAGGGACCGCTGTCATATGCCACTCAAAGCCGTACTCTATCGAATTTGCCTGTACCGAATTGTCCGCTGCCAATTGTTTGATTGATTTGTGGCCACTCTCTCTCGCTCTCTCTCTCACTTACTCTCTGTCGTTCCCTTGCCGGATTTTGGCTGGTTTGCTTGAACGCAAGGCGAACAGTGGGGACTGAGGGTGGTTCACGTGTAGCGTGCCACCGAATCTCGAGAACAATGCGGCATCATTAATCCAGCTGTCAATGTTAATTTGATAGCCATTTTAGATCCCGGGGTAAAGCGCAAGCAATCAACTTGTGACGCGCCAAGCGGGATTTAATTAAACTCGTCCAGCTCGCTATTCGTCCCGGGTGTCCCGGGTGCCTTTTCAGCCCAACCAGCGAGGCACTCGCACGAGCCCGAGTTTTAGGGCCGGATCTTTCTCAAGCAGGCTTGAGAGTTATAACAAAAAGAGGCATAAAGGCATTCAGAAATCAAGCTTCGTTTTTTTATTGGTACGTCTATCCCTGCAAAGCAAAATCAATAAATAAAAATCAGGATTTGTCATAAAAATATGTTCTCTTAGGGGAGTTGACACACAAAAAAAAAAACACACACACTCTCACACCCAATTCCATCCCTCAATATGTACCCTTGAGATTTGGTGTTGGTTTTGCACCCTCCGACCGACCTTTGACGTTGCGTCGCACAGGAAGCTGTATCGCAGTGACACAAATCATTAGCTTCCCTAACTAGCTCGAAGTTATTTGTCAGACGTTTCCCCGGAGGTGACCCATACTGTACCCCCTGCCACACTTTGACACTTCTCGTGTACCTGGGCTTGGGCTGTTTTTTTTTCTTGTTTGAGGTGGGTGTTTTGCATTCCTCCAGACTTGACACACAGTCGCACTTCGCACTCCGAGGCTAGGTTTCGGTGTTATTTGCGATGTTCAATATTTACCCCCACGGGCACCGGCTTGATGGGACCCTTGGAGGGTTTTCCGCTTCGGTGCGGCAGTGAGTACGGTGTTGCACACACACACACACACACCTGTGTCCACCATCTGGGCAGGTGTATTGCCCCCACGCGTTGGAACAGAGCAGGGGATGGGATAAAAGGCCGCCTGACCCATTCCAGTTTTAGGAACGCTTTTAAAGATTTATTGCTGCAGGCAGGTGAAATGGAACTGCAGATAGGTGAGCACAGGTCGGGACGATTTTGCATATTGGAACACCATAGCTCAGGTAGCGTGCTGTCGAAGCGAAACACCGATCTTCCTCAGTGCTGGTGCAAAAATTTACACTCATACACAAGAAAAACTGGAAGACGACACCACGGCGTGCGGGTGTAACCTTAAGGTGGCAGCACGGTCATACGTCAAGGATCGGTACGGTAACATCCTGACAAAATCCATCAAGCAGAACAAAAGGGCTGCTGCGTAAAAAAGGACCACCGTGGTCCAGGCAAGGTAGCGAAGAAAAACGAAAAACATGAAGTGCGAGAGAAAGGTTCGACACTGACTGACTGAGAGAATCCAAAGGTAAAGGATGCCATCTTTGGCCGGTGGAGCGTGAAAAGTGTTCCTCCGTTTTTTGTTTGCTGGTTCCACTTTGGAACCCTTCAAACACGCTGTTTAAAACAAACGAATTTATCCCAAAAACACACACAGATAGACAGAAACAGAAGGTTGGCATTGTATGGTTTCGGGACCCGGCCATGACACAAACATGCATGCAGTGCGAAGATGTACTCGGAGCTCGTAAAATGATGCTGGTAAATCAAACACGCCCTCGGTGGCAACCTCTGGCCAGGAACTCCGAGGGAGTTTGTTTTTGCTTCGCCTCTGACACCGAGGGGTCACCGGTACCGGTTTGCAGGTTTTTGGGTGTGTTTGATGCCCCTTAGACAACAAGCCGGCGCAGGCCGAAGTTACGTAGCGGAAGCAGCGTCGGGAGCGTTTATGGTGCGGTCTATAAACAATTTTTGAATCACACACAACTGCTGTAACATAAACGGGCCACCGTAACGTAACCGATTTGATGGGTGTATTAAATGGACTGATGCTTCTTTGTGTGACCACGGTGGCCACGGTGGTACGAATGCTGTGTTTAAAGCCCAGAAGAATTAAGATGTTTGCGCTGCGTACGTTAGACGTTAGACGTTAGACGTTAATAAGATTGTTTAATCGTTGATCGTTGAGTCATGCGGCTGTGGATGGATCTGTCGTAAAGTTGGACCCATTGTTGCTCAGTTCTCCTTCCCGGCTTTTTTATGAACTTTCTTGTAGGAAAATGGGAAAAATTTTGTGTGTGTGTGTAATGTCTATTTAGCAGTTCTCCCGCTAGTCAAACGAGCGTTTAAATTGAGTTCAAAATTTAATCACTTTCCTTCATTCTTTACGCTTTTCTGGATGATTTTGCAGCACATTATTATGCTGTTTGTATCATTTTTCGACATCACCTCACTGGGTGTTTGCTCTCTATATTTGGTGACAAGAAGTTAATTCTTCACTCTCCTCCAAAACACTAATTGTCCCAGCAAAATATGAAACTCTCCGACCCGCCAGAAACTTGACACCAAAGTTGGCAGCCCGATGCTAATTAGGGTTCGCATTACGCGTCCGGTCATCGAATCGAATTGGAATGGGATTCAACCATTCTCGGTTCCCGTGGATGATGTGGAAGGTCCAATAACAAAACGAATGAACGAACGAACAAAAAACATAAATAAAACGGAAGGAAATAAAACTCCTGTCAAGAGTATATCCAAATCCTGGCTATTTAGGTGAGAAATGTGAACCAGTGCTGGTTAATTATTTCGAATGCTAATAAAGATTAGACTGGTGCGAGACGAAGGTGTATTACCGGCTTACTTTTGCTCATTATGCAAATTCGGGATATTACGGTCACCTGTTGTTTAGAAATAATATGATGCGGATGCATAATTTATTGTTTTAAATCTCCTCTAAATACCAAACATTTTTTGCTCCTAAGATTTATAGCAAACTCCTAGCTCACATTTTTCGCTTCTAACAAAAAAAGCTCCATTTTTGTCCCGTTCTGCCGGAATGCGTTCATTGAAATTCAACACACAGAAGCTCGTTCTGTCAAGCGTCATTCACCGGTTAAACTTTCATGCAAACTTCTCAACCAGATGACACCAATCCGGTCCCACTGCCCGGAAGCATGGAAACGCTCCCGGAATCCCTTCCGTTTTTTTTAACCCCACCTTACAGCTTCACAGCTTAGCTTAGGGAGCTTTGTGTGTGTGTGTTTTGTTTCTCCACTTCCTGTCATCCTCTTCTGCCTACAGGTTAAAATCCTCGTCCACAAACGTTTCTATATCCCGGAGCCGGAAGAAGAAGCCATCGCCGCAGCTGACACTATCTCCTGCCAATGAGTATGAAAAGTTACCACACTTTCCACAAACTGTAAACAGGCGAACACCAGTACTCCTTCCTCACTCTCCTTCCCAACTCCTTCCCCATCCCCCCCCCCAACAAAAGCGGTAAAAAAGGGAGTGAGTGCGCCATTGTCGGATTCGCTACACCAACCAAGTGCGCTTCGTGACACTGGGCCAAAGGTTGTGACTTTTGCGAAAACGAGCGCTAAGCAAACAACACCGATGACACTGATCCACTTCCGGGGTCGGAAGTCATTTGATGCGAAACCTTTTTCGTCCAACCTTCGATCAGGTTCGAATCGGCAGCGTTTGCTGCCATTGCTTCGCTAACTAATTTAGCTCGCTCACGTTCACATATCGCCACACATATATTGGAGAGCAGAAGCACTAGTGACACCAGCAGTAGCTACGAATCAAAGGTAGTTGCCAGCAACTTATCCCCGGATAATGTCATTCCTTTTCTTGGCGTGGAGGGAAAATCTTATTTTTGTTTTCCTTTGTTTCTTCGCATGGAATTCTTTCTGGGAATGCGTGGGAAAATGTTTGGCTCGAAGATGTGTCGAAGAGAAATCAAATAAATTTAGCCGTCATGCGATGCGCAGGGAGAAAATGTCAGGAACTTTTCCGATTTAGACTGACCCCTTTTTTTCTCGCGTTTGGTGGTAAGTTACGTGAGGTGGAACGTGAGTGGAGCAAAGTTGAGCATCATTATCGGTACAACGAGGAGCAAACGAAAAAAAAAAGTTAGACTTATCTCGGAAGATATGTGCAGGGTTTTTTGGTGAATAGTTTTACACGTATTTCGAAGGTTAATAGTTTTTCTGCAAAAATAATATTTTTTAACACATTGTTTACCTCATGTTGTGTTCATTTTTTAGCAGTTTTATTTTATGAATCAATGTTTGGATTAACTGCATATTTACGAGTTTTGCTTGCATAATTATGTAAAATTAAAAATTATTTATAAAAATAATTGTAAGGCGTTTTTAACGTCAAATTCCATAATTTTTAACTACAAATTAGGATGCAGTTTTCATCGTTCTTTTTTAAATTTCTTGATATTTTTTCTTTTTTTAAGGATATCTTTTACATAATCAAGGACGAACTTAGGCTTTTCATGTTTGTTCTTTAATTTACTGACTATTTTTCCTATATTTTAATGTTGTGAGTTTCTTCAATATGATTAAACTTAACTAGTTAAAAAAATAAATTTAATAATAAATAAATAAGCTTCAAAACTTCGTTAACTGTACCAAATCTTGCTAAGAGCATCCTTGGCATACGATACTACTTGAAGCGGCAGTTGAACAACCGGCAGAAGTGAGTAACCCTTTAAAAAAAACAATCACTGAACGGAGGTGCCAAAACGAAGCAAAACGGACAGAATATTAGTGAAGAGTTTTTTACACTCTTTTACACTTGGTCGCACTGCACTTCGGTGCGAGACAAAGTTCGCCGGTACATCCACGCCGCGTTAAAGCAGATTGCTGCTAAATGCATATTGCACGGCTCGGTGCGTTCGTTCGTTCGTCTGTGTGGGTGTGTGTTTGATACGTGTGCAAATAATGCCAGCAGTGAAGTTAACAGAAAAAGAAAGGAACTCTGCTCAAACAACAAACAAAGCAAAAAGTCAAAGAGAAAAACACTAAAGTGCATCGCACTCGTGAGCCATCGGACATCCACTTCCAGTGAGTTTATGCGTTTTTCTTTCCAGCCTTTGGCTCATCCCCGTCCACGCTCGCTGGGTTGTGGGGGGGGGGGGGGGGGGGGGGGGGGGGGGGGGGGGGGGGGGGGGGGGGGGGGGGAGGGGGCGAAGTTGGTGAAGTAACAGCAAATATTTATGATGTTATTAGCCTTGCATTAGACGCCAGCCAACGGGCGCGTAAGGTGTGTTTGCAGTACGGATAATGAAATGTTGTTCCTAGTGGTGTTGATTTATTCAAGGTTGCATAGATTGGCTCCCTTTTTTCTTGACCTTTTATTTCTCTCTCGGCTTCCATAGCGTAAATTTCCACCCAAGATGATAATGTGTTTTTGTTTGCGTTTTCCTACCATTCATTTTGGCGAGATGCAGTTTTTACTTCAAAAAAACTCCTTTCCAGGAACGCATGAAAGGAGAGTAAAAATGGTAAAGTGTACTAGCGAAAGCTTGCAAATCATCGTTCCGGTAGGAAGAATGCTCAATCACTGGCGACGGAATTTACATCTCCCGCTGGCTTTATCCCATGTAAAAAGGGACAAGCGTTTCTGTTTTTTTCCCTTCTCTTGTCTTGCTACATCTTTTGCAACATTAATCGAAGCTTCTTTTTTTGTAAGGGACACTCTGGTTGTGTAAAGAGACTGTTCTTGTTGTTGCTGATGCTGCTGCTGCTCCGAACACAGCGACTGTCGGATAAGACGAATGAAGCCGATCTATACGGGAAGATCGTAAAGCACAAACATAATATAACAACAACAGCAGCACAAAAAAACGCTGTACCAAACAAAAGAAAGGCAAAGCAAAAAACGCACTGGGATTCCATAACTGGCAAAGGAAGCTGACCGAAACATTCCCATAATGCGGAACATAAAGCCAAGCAAATGGTAAAATAAAACCAACGCACCAACATGGTCAGGGAAAATGGGATCGTAAAGTTGACCGGTACGAACCGATACCGAGCTCGGATCCGTTGTCCTCCTGCCACCAAATGTGGGTCTTCGGGGTCATCCTTTCGACCGAAGGGAGAATCGGTAAGAAAGCAAAACCTAAGGCACAAGGATCAAGGCAACAAGAGTGACCCATCCTTTGGTTCTGGTGGTGGACTGGGCTGGAAAGAATATTCTTTTTCCTGTCACTTTCAATCCTTGCCCAGCGTTTACATCGTGGAAGGATGTGTCGTGGGGGAGGTTTCTATTCTCACCTTTCCGGGACCGGACCGGAAGCAGTACAGGGTGTAAAAAGGATGATTCGTTTCCGGGTGCCGGTATACACTTTAGGTGCCATTTCGAAGATGATTCATTGCTTACAACTGGCCAGGGTGTGCTTTTGAACTTCTATTTTATATTTTTCTGGTGAAAATTGTAAGGAAAAATACTTGATGAAACAACATATTTTTCACTTATTTTGAAGCGTTTTTTCGCTTTTAAAAATAACTACAACAAAAAAAAAACACAGTCCACACATTTCGCTTTGTCTTGTTGCTTTCGGTCGGTAGTGCCGAACGTTTTAATCGCTTCCTAAATTATTCAACCGCCTCTTTCTTCGGCCGGTTGAACCTTTGCAGACACAAATAATAAATATTTGAACCCACCTTGGAATGCCATCGTTGCAAATTTTCGATTCGCTCATCCCAATCCAACACAAGCCACCCAATATAATGTGTTTGTCGAGTCGGGGCAGCAAAGCGAAGAAAACAGGTAAATATGGTTAAAATATTTCTTGGGACGTGCAGGAATTTGTTTAATGCATGAAAACGCTGACACTGGCACTCCCGTAACCGAACGCCAGTGGAAAGTGAACCCCCACTGGAAAGGGCTCCGCTTTCATAAAAGCATTATGGACAGATACGGCAGATCAGCTCCGGGGGTTTGCTGAGATTTGGGGTTTACCCATGGGCTCACGGACTTCAATAATCATTGATAGCTTCTGTGATTTGCGTAAGCCCAAACACAACCTCGAAGGTTATTGGAGAAGGTCTTTTGTGACCTTTCATCCCTTATCGAATAGGGTACACCGTCACCGAGCATAATTTTTGCATTTGGAGGCGACGAAAAAAAAATTGGGAAAGTAATACACAAAAATACCAAAAAGGATAGCAAGCTCCACCCGGGAAAAAAGGGTGGCACGAATATTGAAAAGTGTTTTTAAAAACGATGATTCACAAACCAGCATCAGTGTTCACGGTTTTACTCCCTTGCTGTCCGTACCGTTGGATAAGAATGGTTCGAGTGTCATTCGGTAGGCAGATTTGAATTATTTAGCATGTTTACAATTCAATGTTTAAGTAACTGGGTAGTGGGCCTGTTTTTTTTTGAGAGAACAGGGCGCAAAAATTCGGCGGGCGTTTGAGGAGTGTGCCACTAAAGGGTTGACTTTGAAAGTAATTTATGGAAGTGGCGATTGGAAGTACTTTGAGTCGGTACTGGTGACTCATGGATTAAAGTATCCAGGAAAAGCATGATATTAAATCGTGCTAGTAAAGGATCGGTAGGTTTTTATTGCCTTTGGGGGTTCAATTTCACTCACTCCATTCTAACAATTTTTGGGAATTTTCAAGGGAATTTTATTGCTACATTCTCCATACCACGGAGATAGTTGACATTTTTCTTGAATTTTAACATATTTGATACATTTCTCATGAACTTCTTCAGTGCTTTCCTTAGCATTTGATACGATTTTGAATTGGGAAGATATTTTTGAGTAACACAAGTTATTGTAAAGGTTCAACGATCGTACGAACTGGCCTTAGGTACCTTACAGCATGTGGAACGTTACCACAGAAACTCAAAGTCTATTTATTGAACCAAATGCATTGGAGATATTTGCCATAGGTACCATCGATTTTAAGAGCTTTCATTTAAAACGAAAATATGAACGTTTGATATAGGGTTTCAGTGCTTCATTAGTTTGAAATGGACTGCTATGAAATGACTGCTTGAAATGGTAGCTATGTCTGAGTACAAGAGCTAGATATTTCATGGAATTTATTTGTCAATCTTGGCTATAAATTTCATCCTGACTTGCAGTACCAAAAAACCAAGACAATACCCATCTCACCAAATTGATGTCTTTGATCATTGTAATTCTAGAACTCTTAGTACGATTAAAACCATAACCATTTATGGAATACAGTTGAACGGACATAGATCAGCTCTTTTTTATGTACAATTTCGTCTCTTGCGATACACAGCCCTTCATTTATGTTGTTCATTTTCATCTTTGTCCATTTTCGATACTGCCCAAGGTTTCTGGAAACTTATAATATGTTAACATATAGCGTTAAAATATTTTCTATCAATATTCCTCAAGATTTGTCGTCACAAAGGAGCTCAAATATTGGGTAAAAATTTATAGATTAACAAAACAAAATCATAAATCCTTCAGAAAACCAGGTTGACTTACTGGTCAATAAATCAAAAATGATATCATAACCAAAGACAAGATAAGATGTTAATACCCTTTTATACACTATCGAAACGATCTGTTAGGCATGATTGTTTCCATTGGTTCTTTTCCTTCAGACACCACACAAAAATCCGTGCTTGTTTGTGCGTCTGGAATAGTAAAATCGTTTCCAAACGGAAGACAGGCGGCAGATTTGGCTTCGAAGCACATCTAAAACTCGAGCGACACAGCAAACACACGCCCACACGACAAAGTGTGCACATTTGTTAACGGGCACTGCGACATGGAAGATAGTGAATGCAAAACAAACGAAAATACATAAAGCTCACCTTAAACCTAAATCTAAGCAAATCCTGGGACGCCGCTTCCGCAAAGCTGCGTGTACCGTTTCGTTAGGATTGTCATTCCACACATCCAAACAACAGCGAACGCAAGAAAAACTGCGTCATCGCCAAACCAACCAAAATGAAGGGCATGCGGCTTGCAAAGAACGGACGGAAGACATTTTCCTCCCTTTTTTGTTTTCGCTTCTTTTCTTTGTGCCTTGCACTGTTCCACCCGTAGAACATCCAAGGAAAAACTTTAGCCCGAAAAAAGAACGACTGCAATCCGTTTCATGTGTTCGCTTTTATCACATTTCGGTACGTAGGAGTTTTGGGGACGTCGGCGGGATGTGTTCATGTTGCTCCGACCGCCGGTAAAATATGTTGAAATGCGAGTTTGTGCCAAGGTGGGTGGACGGTAGGTTAAAGGTGGGTGTCCAGCTAGTTAATATTCCTCGAAGGCTGCATCCCGGGCACCGAAAACTGACGGCCTGGCGGCCACAAAGCCAGCAAGGAGCAACACGACCCGGGGCGACCCGGGGCGACCCGGGGCGGATCGTCTTGCGGTGGCGCGAAAATATATGGTGTGAAAATCTAACCCCAGATGGATGGGATTTGCTGGTTAGCGGGAGCAAAAGAAGCTCACGTTTATGCAACTCTTTTCTTCTTCTCCGGGGGTTTTGCTTGGGAGAAAGTGTGCGCAGTGTTTGCGTGTGGTTTTATTTATTGCGACACTTTATTACCTTCCGAACCGGGGCTAACACTTACACGGGATGAAATCGCGGATGAACGGTGTGGGAAGTAACAAAAGAAGAAAAAAAAACGACTACTGCTGTGGACACTTGTCCATCCCCTTGTGTGAAGCGAGCGAATGCAATTTTCCGTAACGAAACCCGTAGCGAGCGTTTTTCCCACCTCCACAGTGGAAAAGTCGGAAAAGCTGGGCGGCATTTGTTTGCCCTTAAGTAATCGAAATGAATCTGTAATGATGGGCACCGGCTTGACCCGGCCTGGTGTTTTTTTTCCCTCTGCCACCCACATCCAAGGATCAACGGCAACATCCCCGAGTGCTCGGGCGCATGCAAAGAAGCCCCGAACGGTGGGCGAAAGATGGAAAGAGTGAAATGCAGTTTCACTTCGCTGCCGGAGCGGATACCCAGCCCAGACGTCCCAGTGGTGGAGCCAGGAAGGCGAATCTCATTTGGTGAATGCACTTTATTTTTCCGCTCTCAATTCAATTTCAACTATTCATTGCTTTTTATGGGACGCTCGCAAGCTTAATAGGTGTGCCGTGAGCGTGCTAAAGCGCTGTTGCCAATGCTGTTAACGGCGATCGTCAATTTCGTCTTGATATGCATACGGAAACAAGGTGCAGATTGAGGGATACAACAACAGCGAAAAAAAGAAAAGGAAAACGAACACCAGGAACTACTCCTCTCCCTCTTCCCGCCTCCACCACCATCTCCCGCGAAAACTGCAAACGCAGTATTTAAATGAAAAAAAAAAAAAAATGGGACATGTTTGGCACGCTTTGCCGCACAAAGTGTAATTTATTTCCACATCAAACAAGCTGTAACTGAATGGCAATGCCGGGCGAAGTGCCATTCGAAATGCATTTAAAATAAAAGAGCTGTTCAACCATACCATTGCATTGCGTCAGCTGCTAAGCAGCTTTAAAGTGCTGCCAATCCACCCTTAAACAGCTACTGCATGTTGCAGAAATAGCGCTGTACGGCATGCATAATATGCTCTTACACTCATCAATATGTGCATATAAAGGTTTGGAGGGCTGTCCTGGGTGGGTGGATCTCTAAAGGAAAGCAATGATGAAGCAATTCCAGGGGAAGTAAAAAGTTTTGCGCCCGATTGTGGCGCTTTGCCAGAGTGTGCGCTCGTTAAAGCGCACCAGTTCGATCCGAAGCGCTCGCGTTGGATGGTGGTTTGCAAAGTTTTGAAATCTATTCAATCTCGCCGCCAAGGCCTAGGCAGTAGTCAAGATTGGGATGTGCAATTTCGTAGCTGCTCCCGAACAAGTTGTACCAAGTTGTACAAGGAGCAAGTCTTGAGAGATGCTGCAGCCTGTTTGCTGAGTGAGGCTTGCCCTGACATGCTTCCTCCATATTCAATCAATTGCAAATGGAGCGCTTTTCTTTCCTATTTTTTTGGGGTTGTATTTGCACTCGGTTGCTCTAGGTCTTCCAACAGGCCCGATAGGGGGCCTCGTGGGTCAATACGATGGAGTTTCGGTGCAACATTTCCCCAAGAGGTGGATTGCACAAGAAAGAAAAAATACGACGACCCCATGTACGTCGGAGACGATCGTCCTGGAGTGTTTCCAAAAAAAAAAAGAACAAAAAACCCACCGGGACGTCTCATCCGCCTGTCCGGCACTCAATTATTTAAGGTTGCAGGTTTGCTTATTAGAATTTTAATTAATTGCTAACGAAGGTTGGGAAGCAATATTTTCATTACTTTTCCCTCTCTAGCCGTTCTACCGATGGTAGCTTACTGATATGGTAGAATACTCTCTTT
The DNA here is from genome assembly GCA_018908115.1 of Anopheles rivulorum. Lineage (NCBI taxonomy): Eukaryota > Metazoa > Arthropoda > Insecta > Diptera > Culicidae > Anopheles > Anopheles rivulorum. Next base: position 17,544,182 of record STHB01000004.1, read on the forward strand.
TTGTGTGTGTCTGTGCGTTACATCTGTGGGTGGTTTCCTGCTCGGGATCGCGATTGCATTGCTTTCATCCACGTTGGCGTTGAGCGCTTCCGGGTTCCGGTGACGGCGTACGGAAACGGAAAATTAGTGTTCCCTGGCGCGAGGACCCGATCGTAGTGAGCCAGGCAAAAAGAAGCATCAAGAAAAGAACAGAAATCTCGCTTTTATTTCCCGCCACCGATGGGGATTTTTCTTTCACTTGGTGTGCCGGGTGCCCGGGTTGTGGTTAGTGCTGCTTCTTAAGATCCGCACCGAGTGTGCTGCTTTGAAGAAGCAAAATCTAAAGTACTGAAGAGAGACAGAGAGAATGGAATAAAAAGGAAGATATTTCCTGTTCCGAGTTCGGCGCGTGCACTGTGTGTAGCGATCGGTTTCGGCGCATACGTTCGTGCCGCAAATGGGCACGATGTGCCGAACTTTCCTTTCCTGCACACACAGCGACCCCGGAAAGCATTGAAGCAGCGAAATGCGAAGAATGTGCCCCAATGTTCGTACGCTTAAGACACTTGCTGACTTTTCTTCCCAAACCTGTTGTTTTTTTGTTGTTATCCGTAACCTTTTTATTACCGGGGCGAACTCCTTTCTGGGGCGCACTATATGCTCGTTAGTGGGCTGCCGTTAGTAGTCCATGCCATTTGCCGAGCAGCCATCATCAAAGAGAGTCGAGCAAAAATGCATCCCTTTATAGAGTGGAGGGAGGGAGGGGTGGAGGGAGAGAGGAAGAGAGGGAGAGTATCGGTTTTATTACAGCGCTTTGCTTTCGTTCAGGCTGATCTTCATCTTCGTCGTGGGTTGCTTTCGATCGATCGACCCAGTAAGCAGCACCCAACGTCCCAAAGGAGCGTGTGGTGTACACTTTTTGGATCATTTTTTTCCAGTGTATAGTTGAGCTGCTGTTTGAATGTTGTTACACTTTATTCAGCATTGTCTTCTCGAGCGGATATGGGTGGTCGCTAAGTAGATTATTTTACCAGCTAATGCGACACACATACAAAAACGGCGTAACGATTCGCTTCGCAATTAATTCAATAGCGAGAAGGAAAATTGAAAATTCTTTGCTCGGCGAGTCTTTTTTTTACAACATTCCACACACCGGAAAAGCACCCATAACCACTCGCTTCGTTCGCTGAATTCGCATCACCGGTCGAGTTTTGTGCTGATTTGAGGTTATGTTATCGAAAATCGATTCCGTGCAGAAATGGCGTGTTCCACACGTTCCGCTAAAGCATGTGCGGGAAAGTACTCTTAAAAAGCAAATAATCTGACATATAAAAAGAGGAAATCCAACACACACAACGGTTCAAAACTCGGAAAGCCCAACCAACGGAAAGCAAATGAAATGGAACGTGCACATGAGCTGCGTCATAAAATGAATAAAATTTTATTGATGATAATTTTCACCCAACTACTCACGTTCACCACGGCACGGTACGAAAATACCTGACCCGGTGGAATTGAATTCCGTACAGCATATGCAATGCATTCGAGCGAGGCTGGGCCTGTTGAGTACACCGGGAGCACTACCGGTAACCGGTCCGGTTCGGTAGTTTAAAGTGAATTGAATTATTTTGGAATTAACAACCCGTTGATGGTTCTACCGATTGTGGCGTTTTATTCCGGAGAGCACAATCTCTAGCTGGAAGTTGAGGGAATTTTCGCTAGAGCTGTATTAGCGAGTATCATGTTTACAAAAGCATTCTAGCTGCTGCACAAGGTCAATCGATGAAATGGCTTTAAAATTTCGGTATTCGGTTTGCGGAATGTAAAGGAAGCTTTAGCGTTATTGCGTAGTAACCTGATTATCTTGATGGATTATGGCTTCTGATTTCTCGATTTCATTTGCTAATTACACAGTTCAAAGATGCTGCTCTATATTTGGCTGTAGCTGTACATAACCAGAATTGAGCTAAATAAATAGGAAAAATATCGTAATATATCAAATGTTGTATTAAGTTCCATACATCTTATTCATTGGTATACTACTTCAAGCAGTGGACATCGGTAGTAACCATTCGCCCTTTAAAGTTGTATCCATAGTGGGACTAAATCGAAGTATTATATTTCGAGGTGCAATAGATGAAATATCATGGTAAATATGGTTTACGGAGCAAAGATTGAGTCATCTTCGTTGGGTCTGGAAGAAGTCGTCAGTCAAGAGATCCATATTAAATCTGTTGGGTAACAGCAAGATTCCACACGAACCGCTAGTACAGAGGATGGATAAAGAGTCGTTGATCTGCTCAGTAATATCCAAGATGGAATCCCATAACATAAGAACATAAGTTTGCATAGTGTTCTAGAGTTTTTTTTGGTAGTTGTAGATTTATAAAGACTTTTAAAGGCCTTTTAAGATTCTTTCATCTGTTGTTCTAGGGTGCCTTAAGTTTGGAACACACTATTACAAGAAATCGCAGTTATAGTTCCTGTACATTCCTTATATATTCTTGTCTTCCCATCACGTTTGTCATCACATTCATCTTCATATTGAAACAAATCTAACTTCCGTGAACAGTGTAATCTTTCCTTTCCATTAACTTCCTTCTTTGTTGTGTCTGACTAAAGGTCATGGCTGTGATTTTTTATGTTTGTGTTTCTCGGAAGCTTACTTGAGGGTTTCCGCAAACGAAATCGTCAGCCTGAAGATTTTTTTCCCCAACGGATTATTGCTGTTAGAGCTTGGAGATACTATGACCTATTGCGTTCCTTCGTCACTCGAATTCCTGTGGATGTTCTATGTAGGATACTCTGTGTAATTATATCTCCGTGTTATTGCGTATTGAGAGAATCAGCGCAAGTCAGCGGATTTCCGTGCTAGTTAACTTTGATTAATACATAAGGCCACTTTGTTACAGAAAACTGATAGATGTTGATTTAGTTGACCAAGGTTATTGCCTAGGACATAAATAAAAAACACCTTCTTAACATTTGGATCTGGTGAATTGATTATTCAGTTCTTTGTCGAACTCAAATAGATATTCACCTCAACATAAGAGGCGAATGTTAATCTCATCGCTGTCATCAGCCATGTTTTGCAGACATATCCAGTCGTCGTACCCAATGCTTCCCAATTCTCCAGCGCATCCATGTTAACACACAGCCACACCCGATGGAATTACGGCAACGACGGCTCAACGTCAATTTGTGCTGATCCGCTCCATGCGCATATGTTACATTCCTGTGGTTTATCCCATCAAAGTGCAACGGATTATGCTCCGTTATAAGGCAAAAACCCGACACGAATGCACTTTTCTCATGCGCGTACCGTTTGACTTTTGATGTGAAAAGCCATTCTTCAGCCATTGCAAACGTACATCCACGGGTTGGAGAATCTTATAACGCACTGCAAGCAAGCAGACTTTCGGAACTTGAAAGACAGCTTCGATGGATATCCACTGTCGGGATATCGAAACTTTTCCCCATTGGCCGGAATGATCCGGCCAGCACTTAAACCCTACTACAGTAGCGCCGGAAAAATGGTTCCTCGAAGATGAAGCATACAAAACTCCAAAAGCTAAGAAAGCACCAGTTACACCAGCTCGGTGAGTGAGTGAACGAAGGAAAGAAAGCACAAGAAATCGCCAATCCTTTTGCTTGCCCGGTTCACTTGCTGTTGCTCTCGTCGTTCAATCGTGTCCGTGAGCCAATTGACGATACTCATTCACAATTCAGAAGCGAAAAGCAGGAAAGCTGTTTTTGCTACCACGGGAACAAGGCAAAAAAAAACCCTTCGAGCAACGGCTCCCCTGGAGCTGGAGTGTAATCGGCTTATTCCGGTTGATTTTGCCCTTGTAAGTAACAGCACTTGCTTGTGTGTGTGTGTGTTCATTTTTTTGCGCCATTGCTTTTTACCCCTAGCATTTATACGCTGCCGGGAAACGGAAGGCGCTCATGTTGGCGAAAATTCGTGCTGCTTCCTGCGTGCTGGAAAATGCCGGGCGGATGTGTCGATGTGCTTTCTTGACGCTTTTCTTTCTTTCGTGTACTTCACTTCCGTGCTGGACGTCTGCTGTTGATGGAGCACCATCGTGCGCCGTACAGCGTTCCCGGATTCGTCCCAGGCAAGCCAAGCCCGATGCCTCGCAATTCTTGCTCCACCCGGCCTGGCTGGTGCGGTGCAAAGTTGGAGGTTTTTGTTGGACACGTCCAAGGATCAAGACTGCCAAAGTGCACCTCGCGGGAAATCAATCTTTGCTAAAGTTGTACTACGGCAAGGCGCTCGGCGAAGGACGGTGACGATCGGTTGCGATCAACGGGTTTTAGCGTCTTAGGGACGAATTACCGCGGGTATTTTTGTTTTTAGTCGCTCTTTTATTGCCGTAATGCTGCTCCTCATTGTAACAACCGCCCTGCTGCATGAGGAGCGAGAGAGAATTGCAAGTAAAAGTATGGTGCAATAGTTGTTGTTTTTTTTTCTCGCTTCGTGCCCGCGGTACGCGCTATCCTCCGAGGAATGTTGGCCAGCGAATAGTTTAAACTTTTCCCGTCACGTCACGTGCTGAACGTTTTGGGTTTGGCGTGGGATTATTTTCATTGCATCCACGCTCCATCGGAACGAGCGCAGCAAGACTTTACAGTTTGATGGATACGCCCCGTTGTACTGAGTACAACCGACCGGTCTTCCGACGGTGATAATGGCCGATGGGGTCAGGATGATCGCACCGTTCACAAACGATTTCTGTCGGCTAATAAATTGATCTTGATGCATCCGGTAAAGTTGTGCTGTGTTGATGGTCCTGAAGCAGCAGAAGCACACGGTTTGGGTCCGTTTTGCCAGACGATCGAACAGGTTTCATCAAATTTATTTCGATAGCAAATATTCACAAAGGTTACCCTCTCGTGTGTGTGTGTGGTCATGCGTGAAGAAACAATCTCATTGATGGTCAATTCTTTTGTTCAAACTGCCAAAGCACGACCATGGACACAGGACGTTCTACCAGCAAGTAAGTAAGGACGAATCTTTTGTTCTTGTTCATCGCAACGAAACAAAAAAATAGCAGCCTCATGATTTCGTAACGTTCGTAACGAAGCGCTCAATCTTCTGGCCGTTACGGGTACCGAAATTGTCACAATACGAAAACAATCAGATATTTGCCCCTGAAACCTGGAGCGCAAGACACAAGGCGCAAGTTGTACGAGTAGCAGAATCTCAAATCCAATTTTTCTTCCGATCCGATAACGAGGCGCCCACAATTTCGGAACCCATCCCACATCATCCTATGGCCATCGAATGGTGGACGAAATAGTGAACAAACGAAGTAAACGCTATTCGATTGCCACACCAGCAGGGCAGCTGGACAGGGACGATCTGGGACGATTGGAAATTTATATGTTTTCCAATCCGGTAACCAAAAAGCTAAATTATTGAAACACGCTCGTCGGGCAGCGAAATAAAACAGTCCCGCGTCCGCTCACTTGTCAGGTCGTTTGAAGAAGTTCCAAAGTGTGCGCTCGACTCGTGGTCCGGCTTTGGGTCTGTGAAGATGCGATCTTCAAGCAATAGTTTGCGTCAGTTTCTCTCTTTCTCTCTCCTCTTGGATGCGATATCATTTTTTATCTTTCGTCCCGGAGATTGGTCCCAGTCAAAAAAGGGACACCACTCGAACCCTTGTCCTTTCTTGGGACAGTGGGATAGCGAAAAACTGCGAAGGAGCAGATCCGATAGATAGATATTTCATACCATTCCTTTGGGTCCAGTACACAAAACTGCCAGCAAAAACCATTCGATCATTCAAGAATAGAAGCCAAAGAAACAAAAAAACAAAAAGGCAAGAATGCGAGCCTTACACCGATTGTGATCGCAATTACTGCGAGAAGATTGTGCGCAAGCTGTTCGTCGTTCACCTTGCTGCGTTTTTCTTCTCGGACCTTGCTGCCTCGGAACTCAATCACCGAGATGCCACCGGATGAAGATTTCGCCCCGGTACGGTGCAGGGACTCGCGAAAGGCGTAATTGGAAACCGTTCAAAAGGGATCGCTTCATTTACCACTGATTAAGGATAATGGCAAAGCGAACGGACGTAGATGAAGGATGAAATGGAACCGAGCAGGGAATCATGCGAAGTGAGATGGAAAATTACTACAAAAACTGTACTCGATGGCTAATATTGGTGCCCGGGGTGAGTAAGCGAAGAATGGAGATGATTTTCCCCGAGGATGAAAGCACAACCGGTGAACAATTAACGAAGAAATTTTCGCCTCTAAATGAACAATCGCCAACAAGTCCATTGTGAGCACTCGGAGACTTTGGAGAAAAGTCTTTAAGCATCAGAAAACCGCCTCATTTGGACTTGAGCAGTTTTTTGGTGACGAACGTCATTCTCTTCAGCGTGAGTTCGCTGTGATTGTGAATGTTTGCCGTGTGGCTCGTGTGGTCTAACCGAGCGTGAGCCCATCCACACGTGGCTACCGCACGCGTGTGGGAAGCTAGAGTCGGAAAATAGATTTCCCAAACCGGCCGAGCGATGAAACTTTTCCGTCCCGCAAGCGGTCCTCAAAACCACACGCCGGGCTAAGCTTTGGCGCTCTGGTTGAGTTTGATTGTTTGATTTTAAAGCCGAAAATCGTTGCTCGCCCGGGTGTGGTCCAACACACAAAGCACAATTTTGAATGCGAGTTGATATTCATGTCGAATATGTGGTGCGGTCTTCGAAGAATTACCGGCGACTTCTTATCGTGTCCTGTGTGCAGCACACTGTGCTCCTCCGGTAGAGAAAGGGCTAATTCTTCGCCAACCGTACATTCCGCTTGTTCCGAGGAGATTCAAATCGATTTTTCTTTCAACTGTCCCTCACGTTCGCCCATTGTGTGTGTGTGTGTGGGAAGGAAAACGGGACAGTCCAAGTGACAGGACTAACAGCCACACGAACTCGGTTGGTCGATGGTTCAAGCTTCACCTGGCTTTTGTTCGGCACCCGTTCTAGCATTCGTGGGGCGAAATTTCACAAGGAAGAGAAGAAATCAAACCCAACATTGCTCTCCGCAGCCAGTTTCTGAGTCATTAAACCGCAAAATTGCAGCCATCGGGTCGCATCGGAAAGTCATTCGACGGGATGGCAAAAATTTCCGCCCCGCAACGGTCAAGGTGACACAGACAATCTGCACTACACACGGACGTGAACGAACGCCACTCTGACTTCTAAAAACTAGGAAGAGCAGAAAAAAACCACCCCTGAGCAGTGGGTCGTCGATTATCCGTTCATCCCCAGCTGCAGGTGCGCACCTGTGTGAGTTATGAGTGCGTGATGAGAAATTTAACACACACAACTGCAGTCACCATGCACTTTTGGGGATGCGACCAGTGCGCGCAGGATGAAATCGTTTTCCATTGTCCATTAAATTGGCCCAATTGTCATCCTCTGCGGGGCAGTGGTCCACTTTCGAGATTCGAACGTTCAAACGATTAAGAAGGCTTGGATTACGTGCTCGGTACACGGATTTGGGTGACGTTCGTTTTTTTTTGGCGTCGCACTCTACCTCTCTCTCTCTATCTCGCTTTGCAGCATCATGACGACTCGTACCAGCATCATTATGATATTATGAAGTTTAAAATTCATGAACCGTTGCGAGCGGGTCGAGATTTTCGGTCGAGACGTTGGACGTGGCCGTGGTCGGGCTGAGCGACGGCTTGGTTAAGTTGATTAAAAACGTGCTGGTACGAATGTGTGTTTCTGTCTCCGTAGATTTATGTTACCATTTGCCAGGGACTTTGGTGTGATTTATTGTACGGATTTTTCGATCCATAAAGCAGGAATTTGACAACACTCCTCCCGAAGGAAAAGATGCACGGCTAGTTGGTATAAAGAAGGAATTGTTCTTGCTAAGAATGTGAGTAAGTTTAAGGTTTGATTTAACTTTTAGAACATTAAGCAAGTAGAAAGTAGTTAAGGGATGTTCATTAAGGTTTAATAATTGTCGTGTCGTTTGGTTGAAGATTCCAGAAGATCCTTGAGAAATTCCTAGAATAACTCGTTCTATGACAACATCACTACGACGTCCATTATATTGAGCATACTATGTGCACGAATTAGCATAACCCAAGGAAAATCTATTTCAATTCTGTAATGAAATCGTTATCCTCACCGGTATAGATATGTGTGAGAGAAAGAAAGAAACAGTACAACCACATCAGCAACAATTGGAGCATCAGGAGTTCCATTGGAAAAGAGTGTCGAGTGGACGTTTGTTCATTTTCTTGGCGACATCGGCCCCAAAACCTGCTCCCGTCCTATTGGTGTCTTAAGACCTTAATTAACATCGGAACACACTGCTCCGTTTGCTCCGGAAGCCTACAGCCGTACGTGATCATTATTCGCAATCAAGCCGGCAGAGAACGGAGTTCCCAACTTCCCAAGATGCGTCGAACAATTTCATCAAGAGCGGACAAATGTCTTGCTGGTCCTGCTTTGCTGTGTTAGCTGCTAAGCTTTTAATCTTCTGCTTCCCGTACTAAAGCAAGGAACGTGGCGCAATCCTCTATCGGGGCAACAAACAAAATCACAACCTATCGGAACAACCGAACGGTCGGCAATGTTTTCGGGGGATTTTTCCGACCGATACGTTACGAAACGCACGATGACAAATGACAAAAACCGTTCCGGGCCTTGGTTCCGTGTCGTGTTGCCCGTGGTTTATTGCACACTCCGTAATCCTTTCGTGTTTGTGTTCNGATCCTTGAGAAATTCCTAGAATAACTCGTTCTATGACAACATCACTACGACGTCCATTATATTGAGCATACTATGTGCACGAATTAGCATAACCCAAGGAAAATCTATTTCAATTCTGTAATGAAATCGTTATCCTCACCGGTATAGGTAGGTGTGAGAGAACGAAAGAAAAAGTACAACCACAGCAGCAACAATTGGAGCATCAGGAGTTCCATTGGAAAAGAGTGTCGAGTGGACGTTTGTTCATTTTCTTGGCGACATCGGCCCAAAACCTGCTCCCGTCCGATTGGTGTCTTAAGACCTTAATTAACATCGGAACACACTGCTCCGTTTGCTCCGGAAGCCTACAGCCGTACGTGATCATTATTCGCAATCAAGCCGGCAGAGAACGGAGTTCCCAACTTCCCAAGATGCGTCGAACAATTTCATCAAGAGCGGACAAATGTCTTGCTGGTCCTGCTTTGCTGTGTTAGCTGCTAAGCTTTTAATCTTCTGCTTCCCGTACTAAAGCAAGGAACGTGGCGCAATCCTCTATCGGGGCAACAAACAAAATCACAACCTATCGGAACAACCGAACGGTCGGCAATGTTTTCGGGGGATTTTTCCGACCGATACGTTACGAAACGCACGATGACAAATGACAAAAACCGTTCCGGGCCTTGGTTCCGTGTCGTGTTGCCCGTGGTTTATTGCACACTCCGTAATCCTTTCGTGTTTGTGTTCTGGTCCAGCACGATGAGAGGCTGTCTCATCCCTTTGAAGATGTTGAGCTGATGGGAGGTTTGGTATGCAATTGGCGTGTTTCTAATCAGCATACTCATCACGGTAAATCTTCCTATACCTATATCGATTCGCAGGGTAGGATATCCGATAAATCTTGCTCCATACGGTCACCACAACACAGGGGCTTCTTTTAATACATCCCGCGTCCCTGTTGACACCAATGGAGACCGTTTTTCTCGTGTTTGCAAGGCTCACTAGTTCATCGCTGATGTTTGGCTCCCGAGTTTGGATGTCTGTAAGGGTTGAGCTGACGGTAAAGACGATATCCATCTTGTTGTTGTTAGGCGCTACGGTACGACACCGTTTGATGTTTCCCTAATAAGTTGACCCATGGCGTTTTCCCACATACGGGAAAAGGTGTAATTTTGCAAAACGATAGAACAACCTTCCCCCTCCCCGCATGAAAACCCTTTCGGGTTTTGGCCATAACCGGTGGAAGGATAAAACACACCGAGGCGGAAATGGGGGAGGATGGTTTTCAATAGCAAACAATATCTGCTACCATCTCTCCCCGGGGCAGATATACCGCTGCGACATGTGGAATCGTGTAATTGCATGCCATCGTCAGCATCGTGTGTGTAAGGCGCTCGCCAATTTCGCCTTCCCGCTTGTGAGACTGTCTGGTGCCGTGACCAGGAACGCACGGCCGTACGGTTTGGCCATTTTCTTCACCCAGCCTGACAGTGTGCGTAGCCACATTCTGTTGGAAAGGCGACGAGGAAGAATTAATCGTTTCTAATATCCTCATAACCCACGGGACGGCAACTGTCAGCTACACGGTTTCTATTGCGACCGTGTTCTGCTTCCGGTTGGCAGTCCTTGTGTTTGTGTGTGGCAGCAGACCGGGAGCACCCGGGTTGCCGTTGTTTGGGTGCTTAGACTTACATAACCGGACCAGGACGCTGGTAGCACACTACGGGAACCGTACCGTACACGAGCATTCAAGCTTAAACTATCCGTATCAAATGGCACATAAACATGGGCATCTAATATAATGGTGGCAGCGATGTGCACAGTGGGAATGCAACGCTGAGGGAAAGGTAAAAAGTTTAGTAGATTTCGAAATGGCGACTGGGTTAATTGTGACACGGAGAGCTTTTATAATAATCGATCGATTTCATTACCATTGTGCTTTAGCAATTGTACTCTAACAAACATTATTTTATATATAACAATCATTGTCTGTTATCTTTGAATGCATCAAAGTCCATAGTGATGTACTCGTCGCTCCGTACGTAACGTACTCCGTACCCGTCGGAACGAACGAAATCATCCGTTGTATCGAAATTGATGTTAGTTTTTGAAACTGGTCGGGATGGTGTCCGGGTGATGCACGTGTGCGGGTAAAGATTTGCTTTAAAATAGGTCCCACCGGAGTCAATTCGCCATGTGCAGGAGGCACCCGACTCGCCAAGCAGAACTCAGGACAGCGTGCCTGTATCATGATCACCGCAACAAAGGTGCTAACAAAACATACGTAAGTTGATACGGAACAATAGCAAAATCCGACCTTCGACCGGGAAGGGTTCAGATAATCATACCATGCTCCGTCGTCGTCGTCGTCGTCGTCGTCGTGCCAAAGTGTCTACTCGCTCCGATCCACCAGGAGAAGAGACTGGTTAGCGCAAACAGAGACATGGAACGGTATCAGCGATTGTAGGGATCGGGACCATCGGGTCCAACCCATTCGGTGTAACTGTGTGGTTACCGGTACCGATACTGGAAGCGCTGGAAAGCAATTGTGCACTAGTACTCCCAGTGCGGTACGGCTACGGCACCGTTTGAAGTGGTGTTCCGATTTTGACGTGGAAGTTTTCAGGCTCTAGCCAAAAATGCTGGCTTAGGAGGAGGTAATGTCCTCTTAGCTTTTTGCAGGATTTGTTTCTCTGTTTCCGGGGCAGATTATTTTTTACCTTCTCCATCGGAGAAAAAAAAACGAACCCTTCCAATTGGCCACCTCTTCAATTGGAATATTATTTCTGGAACGGGGTATTTCTTTCCGGAGCCGGATATTCCGATTCGTTCCGTACGGTTCATTAGTTGGTGCGAGCAAATGTGTGTGTGGTTTGGTGCACCTGATCGTGGTACGCTTCGGTGAAAAGTTTCGCCCACCATAGAAAGCTCCATTATCACAACAAGCACATAATCATTCGGTGGTCGAGAGGAGCCTACTGTTTGGTTACTAGACAGCGGATACAATATTTCAGGACCTTTGGCAAAGGTCAAGCAAAGTACTTACGTGATTGTTTTCTCGTACCTCTCTCTCGGTAGTTTTAAGAGAATCTTGGTTCGATCGCTTCCGGTGCCGTTGTTTGATGTTGGCGATCTTTGTTGCTGTCGCTTCCGAAGCACTCGGTGACCGTAAACATCACCTTTCTAGCTTAACACACCCCACACTTCAAATCCACCGGGTTTTGTGGGTAAAATCTGCAATTAAAAATGGAACAAAAGCCTTAGTTCGGAATGGCTTTAGGCAGGAAACTTTTCACCACACGACCCAAGCACCCATGTCAAACAATTGTAATTATCGGCTGGTCGGGAGTTGACATTAGCCGGCGAGAAATTGTACGTACACCGCCCACTCAGGCGTACAGGGGGTTAATTCGAATCGGTGTTTTTCGAGGGTGTTTCTCTAGTCCCGGTGGCACGGGTGGACGGTTGGTAGGTATACATGACACGTACGCGTTGCACATACGCAACATTCAAACCAACGCCGGGCTCAACGGTGTAATTAAAAGTAAATTATGAGTCTAGGAAGTCGATCGATGAAAATCGAAATTGACCTCCGGGACCGTCAGCTGGGATGTCGGGTGTGATGCTTTTTTTCTGTTATTGTTGTCGTTCGGGGTTTTGTTTTGCTCCGGTGAAGGCTGTTCAATCAATTTTATTCACCGGAAGGGACTATTCGTGTTTTTTTTTGTTGTATTGTATCACTCACATGCCCGTGTGCCCCTGGGTGCAAGGTGTGGTTTGACGGTAGGATGAGGATTGTTGAAACATATTTAGACTTTTGCGGTGGTCGTGTGGTATAGTTAATTGTTTCCAATCGATGAGGTTTGAAGGATGTAAATATATGTGTGAGTGAGAGGAAACAAAAAGCAATCTTTCCATCCTTTTTATGAGCTGCAGTAAAGTGCAATCACGTTTTGGAGTGCTTCCGGTGCTAGGAATCCCGACAGATCCGACAGGATGGTTTATTAGTTAAATTATGGACCGTAATTAATTTCTATGTCGTTTCCTTCCTCACCATGATATCATGTTAGTTTTATCAACGAAAAATACTGACATGTTTTAGAATAACTTCTTTTATGTATTTATTGGCTACAATGCATGAGTAACAGATGTACACAATTAGTTTGTTTTTACATTATGGTACGATTTTTTACATATAATAAGCATAGATATTTTGATCATAAGAGATCGAAAGATTGATTAATATTAAAACATTTTAATTGTGTTTTTACCTAAAATGACTAACGATTATTAAATGTTTGTAAATAATTTAATTACATTTAAAAAGAGCTATCAAGAGTGTTAATGCTTGTAGGTACCTTTAAAAGTGTTATATACATCTATGGATCGAGTAACATGACTCTGTGAAAATCAGTGTTCAACGAAGGTCTTGTGAGAAATCTAGGCTAAAGTTGCTAGTTGAGGTCATCTATCATCTATCTACATTACATTGTAGAGATCATTTTCCTTAGCCTATGAATTCCTTAACTCGCCTATATAACGCATCGAGAAACTAATCTAGTTCAATTTTATCGATTATGGTATGTGAAATCTTTCATGAAATAATTCATGTTACCCATACCTAAATTTTTATGTGAATCGTTCCTTTCAATCCATTTCTATTCGATTTAAACATGCGTTGAATATTATGAGATAATTCTGAAATCGAAATTTAATCTAGTCAAAAACTACATAATCTCTTAAGAGGTGAAGATAAATTGAAACTAAAACTGGGTCTTTCTGCAGGTGTCCTCCAGTAATACTCTTTCTCGGCCAATCGAACGATTTCTATCTAATCTCTCTTTCACTACCTTTCTGTGATCTGATTGTACTCGACTCGAAATCAACAAAATCGTGCAATAGTAGTGCTTCGCCTAATCCACTCGACACAAATATCCCAGTACAGCAATACCCAACTGGAACTCGTCAGAAACAAAAAAAGAAAAAGCTCAAACCCCATATAAAACGGAACGGAACCGAAAGTCGGTGCCGTCGCACAAATATCGATTTAAACGGCTGTCACCGATCGAATGCATTCGCGGTCGTTTGTGTGACCCGCCGATAATTGATATCGAATATTCTGCTCATTTTTCATAAGCCGAGTGCAGCTCGGTTCATATCGGTACACACTCGGGTGGGCCAAGGCGTTGGTTACGACCACACAGGGTCGTGGACGCACGGGTTGCCGAGCGCGCGTTTGTGGTTGTGGTTGCGTTGATTGATGCTTCCCTTGACCCTTGGAAACGGTAGGAACGCTTGACAACAGGACACTCGAGCTTGCCAACCAGACGCCTGTCCACCGGTGGCCGGTTGCTTCCACAGGAGCGAGAGAGCGAGCGAGAGAGAGTAAGTGTTTTATTTTTTGATGCGTGGCAGCACCGGTGTCGAAGCGTTCCCATCACGATTCGGCCATCGGGTTTTTTGGATAACTTTTTGATGACATGATGAATGATGACCGTGGCAGCCGTGCGCTGGATGCAAAATCAATAAAATAGCTCCTGTCCGACCAGGCTGCTGTCGGAGGTCAGGAAGCACAGAGCAAACAGCGGTTGGAGTGGTTCTTCGCTTTTGGAAGCTTTCTTTTCACCGGTTCTCGCTTGTTTGACAGGTCAATGGACGCACGCAGCAAAAGGGCCGTTAAGGATTCGGTGAACTAGCATTTGAATGGAATGGGTCGAACTAAACTAATGCGAGGCAAGCGTGTCGGATGAATTTTGTGCCCGGGACTGTGGAAAGGAATGCATTTGCGTTGATCGTGCAGCTGTCTGCAGGTGATGTTTAGCATTTTGTGTATGTTAAGTGGATTTAAATTTGATCGAGTTTTGCGTAGTTACACATGAAAAATCCTTTTTTCACTAAATTTTTAATTAAATTGTTGTGTTTGTTATATAAAAATTGTAATAAAGTTTCATATTTTGAATAATATGCGATTGTGAGATTAAAGTCAATGCTTCTATCGCGAGGTTTCGAATTATCGAGTTAAAATATCTAATTAGTTTTATATTTGATTCAAGAATTACACAACTTCAAAATAAAAATTGACCTGTGTCTCATTCATGGAGTTGTTTTATCCATTTTCACCTGGTTAATTATGTTTGGTAGTCAAATTTTAACGTAATTTTAATCAATATTTTTGGAAAGATAACAAACATGATACACTTTATTTATGAAAACGTTAGCACAGATATGCATTGTAGCGTATGTTAGACACAAGAATAACAACAAAAAGAAAGGATATCTTCCATCAAATTTCACCCTGAAGCTTGAAGCTGCTGCCAATGTTTTGAACGGCAAAACTTTTCCATGCTCAACCGCCAGGAGTCCGTCCACAGCTCAAAAGTTGATAATCATCGTGCTTATGGTTCTGGTGAGCTCACTCTCGCTCCCAACGCTTCGTAATCGATGGTAGAAAATCCGTCGTCTGGTACCGATCAGATCAACCTTAAACGAAACGTACGGCGGGTTTTACCTGCTTTTCGGTACAGACACAAACCGTTTTCCTATCTTCATCGTACCATCATGGCCGGTGCCATGGAAGCGTCCGACCCAAAAAGTGGTGTGCGATCGGGGCAAAGATACCTGACCAAAGGCGCACGAAAACAAACTCACGGACAAGAGAAAAAATAAAGCAAAACAACGATCCTTTCGATGGATCCTTCGCTGGTGGTAATGGTGGTGACGTGCTAGGATGTAGCAAAAAAAAAAAAGACGAAGGATCTATCGACATGTTGCGCACAAAGCCAATGTCAGCAACAGGAGAAGAATCAACGGTTCTACGAACTGAATGGAAGAGAACGGACGCAACCGTGGCAAGGTGGCAACAAGAAAGGTTTTCCACTCAGCGCACACATTTGCAGCTGAAAAGGATCTGCCGTCTGCCCACACACCTACACATACACACACATTGCCAGGACACAGGTTGAATGGACACGGGACGGCCGATTGACTGGTTGACTGACAGCTGCATGAAGGCCGGCTTTCACGTTTGCCGTTTGCGAGCGAGACGCGCTAAACTTTCGATCACCGTCCGGTTTTGCGCTCGACCGCTGTCCTTCCCAGCACACATATGCTTGTGCCGGTCGTACCACGTCAAGTGCGACACATCGCAGAATCTTCTCAATCTGCAGCACGAGAACGCTGCGCACGAAATCTTTTGTTTTCGTGTGCTTTAATTTTTCCTCCTTTTTGTTGTTTGGAAGTTTGAAACTCTTAGCTTAGGGGAACACAAGAATGCTAGAGCTGCGAGCATTCCTTTACCTTAAAATGCGTTTGCCGATGCAGTTGCACTTTTTTTCGCACTGTACCCACACTGTACTTAAGCGTACCGTTTGCGAATCAGATGCAAAACAAGCAGCGGGAAGCAAAAACTCGTACGCACCAAAAAAACACACAGAAGAAAGAACTCGGAAAGCCAAAATTACCGCAAAGAATTGAAACACGACGGCTTTCGATGGTTCCGGCAAGGATTTCGTTTTGCTTTGTTTTGCGGGACATAGCAGCAATATTTGTTGGTACAGCAGAAGCCAGCAGCCTGACCGTCCGGGCAGCTGGCTTGGCGTAAACAAGCAGCATCCTGGTCACGGCACCAGACTAAAATGACGTCGCCACACGCGTACCCGAAACGTGGCGAAAACATTTGATCTCGCTTCGATAAGGCCCACCAACCACCGGCGAGACAACAAGCAATTGCGAAGCAGCAGCTTACGAGGCTGTAGGCCATTTGCACTTTTCTGGCTTTTTGCCCTTCGAGAGTTGAACTCTTTGCACCTTGTTTCGGGGTGCAAAAGAAACACACAAAACAAAACCAAAAAATTGCACCGGGGTTGGTAGAATAGACCAGCTTCCCTTTTGGGAAAGGTATACGTGAGGTAGATCGTGCTGTTGTTCGTTGTTGTTTTGTTGCTTTGGGTTTGCTACGAAACAGGCAAAAGCCTAGGGAACTACCGCAACTGGACGAACTTTTGCTTCGAAAGGGATCAATTTTTGTGTGTGTGTTTGCTGCAATCGGAAACCAACTGCTTGTCGTTTGTAAAAGGAAAATGGGGTTTCGGGAAACGGTGTGCGAAATCAAGAGAGAAAGAAAGGAAAATGCAAGACATTCCGGCAATGGCAGTTGCTCGAAGGCGAAAAAAAGGGCGAATAAATAGCATTAAGGCTAATCTGTGCGATGTGGTTTTGATCGACTGTTTGGTGACAAGGGTTTTCTAAGGGCAATATGGCAAAGCGAGTAATTATACCCACAGCAAATGCAGCTGTTTTGCCGCCAAGGGGTCGATAATTATGGCCACCAGGTTGATTTACACACAAAGCGAAGGCTCGGTAAACATGTTGTGTTCGGATAATCCCGGCACGATTGTGTTTTGCCGTAATACGTTTGACAAACTCTAAGTCGCTAGCTTGAATGATCATTGTCTGGAGTATCAAATGAGAAGCACATGTGTAAATACTTTTTGCAAAATGGTTGAAATTTGTAGTTTCAAAAATCACAGCATTACGATCCACAAACGTTCGATTTCTTACCGACTTCTGGTGGTGATTCTACCAGCAAAAAATCGACCAGCCCGTCACAAAGCACAGCACTGAACTGAACGATGGTGCCCAAAATTGCGAGCATTAAAAATCGGCAAACTAGGACACTCCCGGTGGAAAATGTTACACAAGGATAAAAGTTTACGATCTCCCGTCTGACGTTTGGGGGAGTATATTACCCAAAACCGAACCACTCCATTGGGAATAACGTTGGGGATAGTTTTATGGCAGAACGTAAACGTGCCCCTGGGTAGCTGGGTGGTGGGTGATATGGGGTCGTTTTGAACCCCCCTTCGTTCAGGCTACCTTCAGGCTTTCTGGCGGCTGAAAAAAAACCCCATAATTGAGACGCATTAGCTCACGGATCGGTGGTATCGGTGGCCATCTGTGGAAAAATGGATGAAAAATGAGAACCCATTTCTTCGTGGCTCTTGGTGCGTTTCCTTGTGGTGTACGAGAGGGATTCCTATTCCTGGTCGGTGTTTTTTTTCGGGCCGCCTACTGGCCAAACCAAACCAAAGCCAATGTGGCCAAACATATTCAACCCATTCCCCGGCCCCTTTACCTTATTACTCCTTTATGTGCTAGGAGCGAATGTGTGCAGCCGAGTCCTTTTACCTTCGACGATCGTTTCGGTCACGCAGTCGATAAATCACCGCCCGGAAAATAGGTGAGCCATGAATTAATTAACGCTCGAGTGGATTCACTTTACATGCCGAAGCTGTCAAAACTCGCAACACGTGACCCCGGTTATTAATGATGGCGTTGTGTGGGAGTGGGACCGCAGACTCCAACCGTCTGGGTCGCCAGATATAAGCGCTTGCTGCTGGAACACTCTCGACAAAACACACCAGATTGCATCCACCGAGAGGACCGAGACCGTGGGGTGTTTTGGATTCCAAAGGGGGAGCTACGGAACGAAACGGTCGGCGGCCGAAAAACAAACGGACGGGTAAATGAAGCGAGAAAATGGCCGGTTGTGTCAGCTTGGAATGTCGTTATCGTTATTTGCTGACCGGTCGTCGACTTTCCTGGAATTTTCCCCCAGAATTCGTGGGAGTTGGAGGGAAGCTGGTTTATTTTCTTCTTCATTATCTTCACCTTCTTCTTCACCCCCCTCCTCCCATGAAAAAGAAGGTTTGTTTGTGTGTTTTTCGGGTGTCCCGCCCAGCATACAAATTACACGCACCATCCCAAAAACCCGGTCCCCGGCCAGCCATACCAATGGAGAGCAAGTTTTTAAATTTAAATTTGTTGGTGTCACTTGCCAAAAGACGAAAGGGAAAGTTGGAAAAGGGAACGCCGGTACGAAGACGCACGAGAAGAAGCGGAACCGTGGCGCCAGCAAACGGAAGAAGCGAAACCTTGAGCGGAAATGAATAAAGAATGGAGAACGAGTGAGTTCCCGTTTGATTCCGGGGTTTTCCGTCGTGCACGTGGAATGTTAAGGTTTGCGTTAGAAACGAACCTTGGGTCGTTTTTTCTTTCCTTCTCTCCCCTGCTAGCTGCTAGCATCCAATATCACACACACACACACACCGGAACAACACGATGCAACACGACGGCAAACAAAGGGTCCGGCGAACGGGGCAACCGGGCAAAGGATGAAAAATTGACGGAAGTGATGCGCGTCTTATGATTTACGGTGGTTTGGATTCATCGCAAAGCGTGTGCGTTGGTGGCTACGAGTGTGGCCATGATAAATGGGTTGTGCTGTCTGCAATATTAAGCAATAAAACCACCGAAGGTTGAATTGGGATGAACACTGCAATAACGAGTAACGCAAAATGCAATAAGGAGCCGTTTCGGACGCGGTTGGAGACATTAAATTTAACAAAAACTAAATCAAACACACACTCATATACATTGGTAGGTATATCAAAATCAAAATAAAGATAGTGATGGCAAGAATACTAACCATATTGGTAAATTTTCTAAATATTTCAAAATATTATTTTATGCTTAAAACCATTAAAGAACATTTTCCATAATCTTGTTTGCTTGCCTTCACTGAAGAAAGATACATTAATCGACATGTCTTAGTCTGATATTAACTTATGAATTATTGCTTTCATTTCATAAAACAATCTGGCAGTTGTAGCATATGCGTAGACTCTAAATATCTTAATCCAAGCAGCTTCTCATCCTTACATTGATGAGATTTAGCACTAAAATAACTTCGGACAATCCAACACATGTCTTCCATGCGCACTACTCAGATAAACAATGATAAACTCCATTTGAGCAGAAATTTTGACTCCAAGACTTCTGCCAATGGCCGAGTGATGTTCAGACGATGCCATGAGACTCGTCCATGAGAGGGATTATTTTTGGGATCTTCCTGGAACTTAACTGAGAGCCACCAAACGCATGTAAATTAGCTAATTAGTTAATAGCTTCATGCCATGAAACGAAAAAAAGGTAATAAATTATCTTAAGTATTATTATCCTTTCGAAAGATTTAACTAAGAAAATGTTTTCCGTTCTATTGATGATATTTGTTTGTCCCTTTTGGCGTTTTACATCATCAGTCATGAGTGTCATAGGTTTATTTTGAAATAAGATATGTTCATGAAGGTGCTCTAATAAAATAGTATCAACCTTTGAATGGATAGTTTATTGTGCCAAGAACATCTTAAAAATATCTTTTTACATTACATACATACATCGAAACTAACGCAAAATGTATTTGAAATATAATTCAGGAAAAGTAAAATTTAAATATTGTCCATAATAAGCATAAACACCTTGAAAGATATGAAAAATAATCCAAATACTTTTTTCGTTCGGTGAATGACAATTGAACAATTGTTAATGAATGAACAAATGTGAATGAATTAACAAATGAACGTTGTACTTTACGGATAATTTAAGTCTAACCAAACGATTCACATGTCTAACTCCAACACTAATTCCAATCTTAAGCATGTTTGATAGAAACCTGCACAATCCTAATCCCACGCACTGATACTGAGCCGTACGAAGAAAAAAAAACAAATATACCCCGAAACAGGGACGGCCCGGTGGTGTATTTGACAACGGCGCTAGTCCCTAACACGACCGGACCGGGTTCAAATCCCATTCGGACCGTCCCCCCATAGCACGGTCTGACTAGCCTGCTACGTGGTAAAATTAGTCTAATACGGCCCGTTCCGTTCTAACATAAATAAAAAAAAAAAAAAAAAATACCCCGAAACACACTCCGCTTAACCCTAATTTGTAGCAAAAGTTGTTTGACAAAACCACCCACAGCGTTTATTAATTTTACTGCCATGAGTCCCAATTTGCTCCGACCGACCTAGCCAACGTCGCAAGAATGTTATGGGACGGACGGACTTTAGCCCATCAGACCTGGGGTTGGACCAAGGAGTCACTGGTGTGCGCGTTCCACCACTTTTGGGGCCAAATGTCATTTCTTAACGCCTGGTCCCTACGGGGCAGTACGTGGGCCCTTGCTGCGCGTTGCGTTAGCTAAACTGCCGGCCGTAAGGCGAACGCGCGTAAGGAAACAAGACCCTCAACGGCAGCAGCAGCAAATCTTCACGGTAGGCTTGCCAACCTTTCGCCGGGTGGTGGGAGCAAAGGGTGAGAAGGAAAGGGGAGAAGGGATCTTACGATTGGGGAAAGGGGAAGCTAAACGCGGTGTTGCCTCGGTCTCGGGAAGCGTTGATTTCCATCGCTTCGGCTTCATTAGGCGACACGGCGCAAGCAAGCTGGCTGCTGTTCCAGTGCAGCATTATGCTTGTGCGGTTCTCGCCCACTCCCCTTTTTCTTTTCTCGCTTCTTCTTATCTCGCTGGGGTTTTGGTGCTGTTCTTCCCGCTGACATACAATCGCGTCCTCTGTTCCCGTGCCGTCCCGTTTGCTAGTGCTGCGTATCGCCCCGGGAAGCGTGATATTGCCATCTGGTTTCGTTTAACGGAACCGGCGTGAACAGATTCACGAACCCGTGGGACTCTTCTTCGGTTTTTGGGGGTAGGTGGGTGGGTGGGTGTAAATGAAATGGAGCGACGGGAGAAGTGTGAGGTGAAGCGAGATGAGGGATAAATTATTTATGTTGCCGAGATTTTTCTTGTTCCCGCTTTTCCTTGTTTACATTATTAAAATGTCATTACCAGAAAAACCGGCCGCAAGTCGCGCGTATACGAATTCCGCTTTTTTTCTTTGTATGCGTGTGTGTGTGTGTTTTTTAAGGTTTTTTGTTTTTGTATCTGGTGGGGCTCAGTGCGTTTGTTTTTATATATTTTTTAGATTCTTGTCGGCCCGCAAACGCCGGCCGGTTTGATTACGTTGAAAGGTTATGTTGTTCTGCTATTCGGGGGTGGAAGTTTCTTTTTGTTACCCCAGCGCAGCATAACAAAAGGGATAATTAATGTTATGTTTATCGTAGGAGTGCAATAATATTGAGTAATTTTAAGTAGAAAATAATAAACTAAGTAAACTGCCCCAAAAAAAACGACCAGTTGAATAATGATTCTTACTAAACAGTTGGAAGCGGATGAAACACACAAGAATTTTCCATCAAAATAGTATTAAGTGCATTTCACGAATCGAAAGTATTGAGCTTCGGCAATTTAAAAACAAAAGCGCACAAAATTCGAACAATTTTAACAATTCATCCGTTATCCGTGATTGCAATTTTTGGCGAGTACTGGAGTACCAAAAAGTGAATTCTTTTATGTTCCCCTAAATGGGAAATGCATTTGCTCAGCCGTTCAGTTTAACGTTAACCATCACCGATGATCGTGGTGCGTAACTTTTGTGCGTATCAATTAAAATTCCTTCTCGTGTGGGGATATAAGACTATGGCCAGATGGGTTCATTGTAATCCACGGCAATGTATAGCATAAAAACAAACAAATACTGCTAGAACGCGTGGGAAAAACAATTGAATTCCAAACCAACCGGGGTGGAAAAATTGGTGAAAAGCGGCTCAAAATTGAACCTCCAATAGCAAAGAGAAAATAAACCTTTTCCAAACAATAAAACACTCCAACAAAAGTGTGTACAAGCTTCCCAAATTGAAGCCTTTGTTAAGCGCCTTTTTCTGTTTTAAAACAAAAAAACACAGACAATTGCGAGCATCCGGATGAGATTTTTAGCGATTCCGGTACGAGGTTTTCGATTTGCCGTGTTGTTGTAATCCTTGCCCGAAAAATACTAATCAATTGTGCGACTTTGCCCCGGGACATAATGAGGACCTCCCTGTCATTTCCATATAATGTTTCGCCCCGGAAAATAAAACCATCGTGCACCGTCTTGGGGCTTTGTTCTTGTTCCGCGCCCAAGCCCATTCCTCACACACACACACACTAACACTGATAATGATTGATGAGATTTGTGACTGGTCGCTTGGCTGGTGCTCCCGTCGCGTAGGGAGCAAAACCGGGACAGTCGTCTAATTGGTAGAAAAACGACAAAAAGTCGTTCATTTTATCCGGACGTTTTGGTGGCTTTTGTTGGCTGGTTGGTGGATTGGTGTAAGATTGACCTACCCTCGTTGCGTTGTGTTTCTGCATGATCGTTATCTTGGACGCATATCTTGGCCGCCTCACCCCCACTCCACTGGATGGTCGCACGTGAAATCCCTTGTTCCGTGTTCGGTGTGCAGGGATATTCGGGGTTTGAGGCATACTTTTGTAGCCACTTTGTTCTACATGCTGCAAACGTCGAGATGTGTGTTGTGGATAACATTGACAGCAAGTGTTATTAGTGTTGATGTTGCGTGCCGTTTTGCTTTTGTTTTTCCTTTTTCTGCTCGTCCTTTGGACGTGGAAGCCAAACACAGAAAGTGCAAAAAGGTTTATGTAATAATATGAATATTTGTTGATTTTTTTTCTTCTGCTGCTTCCTCCTCATAGCAAACCGAAGCTAACATGATCCCACGGGATTCTCGGGCGGATTAAGTCACGGGGGTCGATATTTTGGCTCGATATTTGACAGCTAAGCCGTCTGAGGGCTTTTATCGCGTGCCACTACCACTGCCACTGTGTGTGTTTCCTCAGCGATTTCCCGAGGGAAATTATTGTGCCCTCGTTTTTGGCGTGGCTTGACCCTGAGAACATACGCGCACAGGGGAAGCCTTTTGTCAGCCGCGCAGTATAATACAGCAGACGAGCAGTATAATTGAAAAATTAACCTTGAGGAAAAAAAAACACACACACACACACGTTGGAGAAAAACATTGGGAAAATTGTTCCCGGGGATGGAGTTTACCCGGTCGTCGTTTCAATTATGTTTGCAATTAATGTTTTTTGGCTTTGTTTTTAGTTGCTTTTTGGACGTTTCGATTTCTAACACACATTCACTTAACGTTCGTGCATGTGGAATAGCGGAACACCGTGTACCGAGGAATGTTCATCCTCTTTTTTTTTTTGTATTGCTAAAAATAGCAAATCCCGATGCCATCGTTCTATCGATCGTGTATCGCTTTCAATCGCTCGCCATAACTGCATTACCGGGTTGGGTAAAAGAATGACCGTGCGGAACGGGTTTTGGTTCGCTGGCCAAAAATCGAACCCGAATACGATATACTGGCCAATAATTGAATATTTGCATAATATTCTTGGCGTTTGCAACAACGTCAAACGGGGACGCCAAACGGGAAAAGCGAGGCATTGTTGGCTGGTTCAACAAAAAAAAAGACTTCGAAATAAGTCCCTTATTGTGTGTGTGTGTTTGTTTGAATGATACATAAATCACGTCATGTGTTTTAGAAAAGCTCGCTGCAACGTTTAACATAAACTATTCGCCCGGTTCGCCCGTCAATGTGTTTTTAGCCATCGCACAAAACATTCTACGCAGCGCTAGCGCGCGTCTGGAAATAATTGAAATGCTTGAACAATGGTGCACCATTGTAGGTCATCCTGTACAATGCAAGAGGGGGGGGGGGGGTCTGGTATTTTTCGTGTGTGTGTGTGTGTATTGGGTCATGTACGGAATTTTTGGTCAAAAAGTAGCAGCATGAATGCCTTTAGCGCCTCCGAGTTCAGTGCACTTCGATCACAGGGGTTCGATCGCGTATTGCATTGGGTGGGTCGGATGGCTTCAATGTTTGGCACTGAGAACAAAGACAGTTGATGAAATATAATGTAAACATTTGAAAAATGCTATACATATTTTTTTCTAATGCTCCTTTTTTTGTTTTTGTTTGAGTGTTGGTTCAATGAAGCGGACATTTCCAAATGGCGTTTGGCTTGTTAACAACAATGTGTTTTTCACTTCTTTTTTTCAAATAAATTCAAGTGAAAAATTTGCGTCATTGTTAGGCCAGAAAGGTGGTATTTCATTAATTACTGCATACATTCAGGCGCGTGTCCACACATGATTGAATGCTGCAAATTAAATACTGCCATTGTTAAGTCGTGCTTAACAAACGTTTTGTTTTTATTCACGGTAAAACCAATATTGACAAAATAATAAAAATGCATTGGTACACATATTCAGTTGAATCATTATCTTTACGACAATAATATTTTTCTCATTCAATGGTGTGTTAATTATATTCCTTAAACTAGCATTAATTTACATACAGATGATATGTATGTTAAACCATGTACTATTGATTTATTGTATGTTCTTATAACTTTTTTACTGAAATTGATACTAAGATTTGTTTATTTTTATCACACATTTAAATAGTTAGAACTTGGTGATAAGACGATTACACGTGAAATTTGACATAATAAGTTCGCTTATCCGTGCTCATGAGAACAATCCTCTAGCTGGATAAACGGATAAGAAAAATAAAAGACAAATTTCCCTTATATAAAAATATTTGGTATTTATTTTATAAAGTGAAGACAAGTGAAAAATGTATATAAAGATGTTTTGTTGTTAAAGATATTTTCCATTTTCGCCGCATTTCCTTTTATATGTTACAATTGATCATTTCAATTATCATTTGCTCTGTATGTTGTTCATTTTATTTCTCATAAAAATATATATTTTTTTTCATTTTTATCTCTTTTTCTTTAAGTATGTTTAAGATTAATACACAAACATGCTTCATATCAAAGTTAAGGCAAACACGTATTAAAGCCCAAACACTGTGATCCTCAAATGGCACAACCGTATCGATTTTTCACATGACATCATTTACATAGAAGTGCTTTAAAAAAAAACTCCTGTCACCTTCCTAGTCGCTCGCACCGGATTACCCTTAATACGGTTCATCAACATAAACGATTGCCACCAAAAAAAAAAAAAAAAGAAGGAAATTCTTTCCACAATCTAGAAAGAAGAAAACAACAGCACCGAAGGGGTTAAGAAATCCCTAACCTCTTCTCCCCGGAGAGTTACGAACCCTTTTTGGGGCGGAAAGGGAGGAGGGATGATGATTTCGGTCTGCTATAAGCACCCGTGTGCTTGAAAAATATCGAACACAAACCCGGTTAAGCCCGAAACCGAAAGCTGTCAAAATCTCGCACCAGGCGTACTGGCGCTTACTGGCAACACATTCATCTAATCCTCGGACGATGCAGGACTTGGCGTCGAATGACATTTTGGGTGCGCAAAACAAAAAAAGAAACAGAAATCAGGCCACTGATTTGGGGACGATTCCACGCCGTTCCGTCACTGTGCCGGGTTGGAGTAGAAATTTATTCTAAGCTCGTACCCGGTAGTGGCTGGGACCGGAAACCTGTCCTGACGCCGCGACTTACCGCTTGAATGACTTTTGAAATATTCAACACGATGTCAAGGGCACCAAACGAGGTGGGTTGGTGAGGGGGAAGGGGGAGGAGGAGAGAATGGAACTGGAAGGTGTGTTTTGGCCACGAGTTTCTTTTCCTAAAAGATTATTCACTAACCCTGGAATGGATACAAAACGCATGGTGGATCGGTCGTTGTGTCTACCATTTGCTTGGCGTTCTTTACACTCGGGCGTATGGCAGAACAAAAAAAAAAGAAAACAAGCGAAAATATGCCCCCTCGTTGTGTGTGTGTGTGTGTGTGTGTGTGTGGAAATATTTTGCAACAAAAACCATCCACCATTAGAAGCCCTCCCTTCCCAAACCGGCAAACCTCGCCGAAAACCTCGTCACAGCTCATCCACCATTCGCACTGCCTGGTGGGATTTCAAGGGTCGTTTGAGCTGTCACGGCAAAAACCACCTCAGCCCCCCACGCGGAAAGCGGCGCCAATGTACGACATTTCCGCGTTCCAGCGTGCGGGAAAACATTCGCTTCGGGGTGGTGTTAGACCGTGCCGTTACCATGCAAATGAGAAGTAATGGTGAGGATTTGCGATGATAAATATTGAAAAGCCATGTAGTTTACGAGCGTACGCGTAAGAGGCGTGAAATTAGGTGTAGATTATTTGCTTAACATTCATTCATGCTTTCTTTTTTGTACTCTCTTTTTGGTTCTTTCCCTTCGTTCCGTAGCATCGTCTGCTGGCCTGGCGTCTGCCTAAACTATGGCGAATTAAAGTCAAAGTCTAGGCTGTGTCTGGGGTTACGGTTGTTTTGGCATTTCCCATTTTTCTCCCACCTGGCTTGAGGCGGACCACGAACGCACAGATGATTATGTTTGTGCTGGAGAATGAGAAGGAACGCCTGGGAACGCCGGTATGGCAATGCTTCACAAGATGCCGTGCGATTCGTGGAATTCACCTGAGGCCCGCCTCGAAGAATATCAATTTCATCATCACCGGGCGTGATCGTAACGCACCGTAATGGGTTGCTATTTTCTATTCAATTGCACGACGCTTGCGTGTCCTGGTTTTTTTTCGTGAGCGCCTACGCCTACGGTTGCTGTTTATGATAAAATAAACGATTTCGTTTTCGTCCATCATGTTTGTTTCTTGCCTTTGTTTTCCCTTACCCTCCTGCGTAGTGCAGTATGCGAATGGAATTTCAAATTACCGTTTACTGAGACCATATTTATTGGCTTACGGTTGAGGTGTGTTGCGATCGTTCAACTCTTTTATATTCCAGCAGGTTCCATCTTGCCCGGCCGATAGATGGCGCTCGCTTTTGCATACTGAATGCCATCATGGGAGCTATGTTCGTGTGTATGTGTGTGTGTGTCAATCGAAATGAGATTAAACTTGCCGAACGACGGTATTTGGTGTGAGATCGTGGATGATATGCTTCCTGTTGAATAATTCTTATCATGCGAAGCAATCGGATTACAGTTTTGGTGGAAAACTCGTTCACCGTACATCGAGCATCGATGAATGGTTTTATGGTTGAAAAGATGGAGGTTTTTTTGTGTGTTAAAACTCTCATGAACTCTTTTATCCTGAAAGATGTATTTTAACAATAATATTTATTCTTACAAATTTAAATTCTCGATATTTTTTTAAATTTTCATTTGGATTTATTTTATTCTTTGTCTTTCTACTAATTTTGTGTGAATTGTTAAAAAATAAAATAAATGTTTAAAATTAGAGTTCTTGCGATTTAATAATGCTTTTCTCATTATTTTAATAATCTGCTTTCCCGGTTGGATTAAGCTTTTGTCTTTTTTCTCGCAACATAAATCATCTAAATTCTCATTACTATCTGAAGCACTCATGCAAAACGTATCAACTTCCTTCTACATTACGTCAGTCAGACTACGATTAACGTATGACTCGTCCAGTCTAGAGAAAATAAGTTATTAAACCATCGTCGGAAAACCTTTTATTTTATGGTTTGCTAATTAAGATGAACATAATAATACTTTTACAGTGCAAATGTTTCAAACATCACTCACTTTTTGCTGCAGTGGATGCAGTAGATGCAATATTCAAACAAAACTGCTTGATTAATTTCCTAGGAAACCTTAAAACATAACTATAATGCATTCACAACCTCAACACGGCGATGGCTTTTTTTGTTTATTTGACGGTTCTTTTCGAAGAATTTGCCCAAAGAGGATGCATTTGCACTAATTGCTTTACGGATTGCATAATTTTAGGAGGAACAGTTTTCAACTTGACTTCAACTTCCAGTGATGGAAATTGGTTCGCCAACGTAGTTTGATAAATTTTCATTCTTTTTCACGATTTTTACTATAATAGTAAACACTATAAAAAATTAAGTGCTGGTACCATATTATTAAAAAGAGAAAACTGTTAGTGATACATTTTCTACCCATATTTCACAGTAAATGATCGCTTATTGCTACATTTATGACAGACGCGTTCGTTATCGTAGTTTATGTGTAAACTAATACGAAAGATTGTTGTTCAAATAAGTGCTAGAAATGATTGATAATTCCAACACATGCACACAACGCACAGTGCGACCGGGCAGAAACATTTACTTCATTCTAACAAAACGCCAAACAAAAACCACATACTTCAACTTCCAATCGTACTGACCCATCAATAACGCGAGAAAGAAAGTAAAAAAACAGAGGTATAAATCAAAAACCCATTAGATTTCCGCTCGAGTTGAGCGCGAACCGGACGCTACGATCAGACGCTCACCAGAGCAAACACACACACACACGCAACACAAATCAATTGCAAAATGGTTCGGCTTTTTCCGCACAATTAGCGCAACACACGCTAGTGTGTGAGCGACCAATTAAACTGGCACTGATTTATCGTCCGTTGGGAGGATTGGTTTTTAACACAGAATTTTTCTCGTTCCCGTGCTACACAGGTAAGCTGCACCGATGCAGATGATGAAAGTGGGGATTGTTTTTTTTTTTTCTTGCCTCAATGAACAATAGAGAGAAACAGTTGCTTTCCGAACGTCGAAAGTCTGTTAAACGATCAAAAAATGAACGATCGAGCTTCGAACGGATGAGGCGGTGTTCGATTCGATTGTGCTGTGATGTAACGAACCCAGATGTTTCTAAACGCACGCGACACAAAAACCCCAAACAAGGAAATTGTAAGCAGAAGCAAACAAAACCGTCGGAAACAAACACAACGGCGAACGAACGAATGGGGAAAAAAGCAGAAAAGTTTGTATGATTTACGATGCGTACGACGGCGTGCAGCGATCGGGCGGCCGTTTCTTTCGCCTCCGTGTTGCTTTCTTTTTGGTATGTCTATAGAGAAGAATTACGTTTTTGTGGCCATTTCCCATTCCTTAGAATTGGCTGCTGCTGCCGCGAAAGCGGGCATCAGATTTCCCGGCTTTTCCAAACGAGCGAACGAGTTTTTCAAACGAAATAAACGCCACAAACAACAACAAAACGAGTGTTCCCGGTAGGATAAATGTTGATCATCCCAGATGACTTCTTGTCTGATGGGTTGTGCATGTGCAAGTGCATCGTGTTTGGATAGCCACCCTTCCACTCACCCTTCCATTCTCCGTTTCCTTCATCTTCACCCAACAATGCTGATCTCATTTTCTCCGATTTATCAACATCAGCCACGGGGCTGGTCGGTCGGTTTTCTTTTGCACCGTTCGTGCCTTACCGATTATCACGCCTGGGAGACGGCGTTTTTTTTAATCTCCGCCTCCCCTATTTTTTTGGTTGCAGGAGATGGAGCATTGCATCAGTAGCAAAATGTGCTGTTTGAAGGTTGGAGACTCTGCCACAGAAACAGCGCGTTGCCGAGCCTCGTCATGCCACGGTCGGACGTTTGCGAACCCCTTTTATGTTGTAAGAAGCATAACATGCAGTGAACAAACTGCAATGAGGGAAATGTTTTGGGCCCGTTACTGGTGCCCGTATGGTGCCAGCGATGCATCGGCACAGCAAAGCACTATAAATAGATCAATAGAAACGTCAACGCTGGTGCGCTGCTTAATTTTCGACGAACCAGAACTGAAATGAGGAAAGAAAATGGGGAGGGAATATTAACCCACCACGCTTTGGGCGGGTAACGTAAACAGGAAAATGCCACAACAACCGTTCTTGTTCAGGGTGAAATGTTTTTCATAGGAAGCAAGATAATCGAAACGGTTATGATGGTTTGTGGTTTTTTGTTGTTTGATCGTTAATTATTTTCTAAAAACAACAAGTGCAAAGGTGCTTCTGCTACAATTGACACGCATTCCTGATGCACTGGTGGAATGTTTCCAGTGAATTTTAATATAACATGAGTGGATTTATGCTTTTTCATGTTCGTATTTTTTACCAAATGTTTGTTGCATTTAATCACTTTCGTGGAAAACACCAAAGGCTATTATTTGTAGCGATTGCTCTTGACATTGCTGTGCGAAGTGTTTACTATTGTGTTACACTAAACAAATAAAAGAATGATTTAATTGCAGTTCACTCTAATTACAAACAAGTTCTGGTGAAATAATTGTATGTAAAACATTAAATACACATTTTTTAAAAGGTAGTGGAATACTGATCAGTATTTTAATTGTTTATGCATAGCGATGTTAAACTCTAGTAGGTTCTAGAACTACTTTAAAAGTAGTGTTTGGAAGGAAAACAAGAAGATAGTAGTTAATGAAACTTTTTAGCAGAATATTTTCCACATAGAATTATTGGAGATAATCGGAGTTTTGCCGTACGCCACCAGCTACAGCCTTTAAAAAAGTGTTGATGATCAGTTCTCGAGGATATTGAGTCTTCGAGAATACTTTTGTCTATATTGGTCCAACTTCCCCAGAGATATATTTGCGTATTGGGACAACATTAGGATAAACCAATAGGATCTCCGTTAGTTCTGAGCGAATCAACATTAAGTTTTGTTGATCGTTCAATATTGAAGAATCTTTCATAAGAAATTGATTTGGGATAATTCTACAAGTACCTTGTCTAAGAATTTATCACTACCATCCACTATCAAGTAGATCTCTTTATTTGTTAGGATCGCATGATCTCCATTGGTCTTGGAGGACACTTTTGAATAACAATGTATATCATCTGTAGTTACTTTTTCAACGTTTCGAACTCCTGAGAAATGAGTTCTGTGATTAAAGATAATATCTGCTGTTGGAGATCCAGAACTGGAGTTCTGTTTCATGTTCAGTTCTTGCTCTAGGAGTGTTTTGGATATTATAAAAGTTAGATTACCTATGTCCAGAGGTAAGTATTACCTCATAGCATGTTATTCTTGCAGTTTTGCATGTTGTTCTTACAGTTGAAAATAATGTCCTTTGACGTGACGTTGTACTCCAGAGGATACTTTATAGTACTTCCTTGAACATTCTTGTACTAAACTTTTATATTAAGTGGACAGTCCCATCATGTTCTACAATGGACTTTCGTTTTATTCATCAAGAATGGTTTGGCCTTTACTAACCGTGGACTATTTTATGCGATTCAATTCTTCCGTCGCCACAGCAAAAACTCATGCTATGTCTTTTTTATTGCAATACTTTTTATTTCGTTTAATGGCTCAGATTACGCATGTCATACACTTACCTTCCAAAAGTTTATGATTGTTATCGCGAGTGAAATAACAAGCGAGATCACGAGCCTTTATTGTCATTCCGCGCTATTTTAATGTTGCCATTGATTTACTTTTGCCCATAAAACAATCCCCAACAATTGTGTGGCCACATGGTGCGCACTAACATAACATTTGTTTTGCACTTGACTTTAACCGGAAACATTCCCATTCATCAATCGGATTAAATATTCGACTCTTCATGTACAACAAAAAGAGAAGAGAAAAGCGTGCGGCTAACGTCTGCCCAACCACCGGAGGATGTTGTTCGCTAGTGATGTTTTAATATTGCACGATTGCAGTTCCCGTCACTGTTTGACCACAATCCCGCCAGTTTTGCACACCGACACGGCTGATAAATCAATCAGCACACCAACACGCATGTTTCTCACCTCATCACGATCGTTGGGATCATCCGCGAGCATTCCGACCGGGTGGATGGACCCGCTAGTGGCATAATTAATTTCGATCACACGCTCCACTTGCAGGTTCCGGTACAAGCAGTACAGTGAAGCTTTTTGTACCGGCACAGCGCTAATTGAATATTATGATAGCTGTCCGACTACCAGTGCCGATTATTTGCGATCGAACAAATAGTCGGGTGCGCCAGGCGCCACGTGCTCGGTGCCACGTGCTGAGCATTAATGCTTAGCAAAGCCTAAAATATGTAAACACCTGGGATTAGCCGGTCCCGACCAGACGCGTCAGCGCGTGGTGTCGCGGTTTTTGACGTGTTTTTACGCCTCATCACCAAATGTGGCTCACCCGACCACCAAACACCCATCCGCTCTCGAAAGGCGGCCGGTATTTTGAGCGCAGTTAGTTAGAGCACTGCGGGCCGTTATGGTGGAACCGGCCAGACTAAAGCATTGCCCTTCAACGTGGAGTGCGAAGTTGGTAGAGTTTCAAAAGGCACACACACACACATAGAGCTTTTCCCCTTTTCCCATGCATACATGCACGGGCATACGGCGGCAACGGCAAAGTATCCCCCAAAAAAGTAGTACCCGTACACCATGTGTTTCGGGCTCGATAATCCGCCGGTAAAAAGTTGAGCTCGATTTAATTAAAAACGAAGTTTAATTAATTTTCAAAATTTATAAAGTGTCACTTGTCACGCGGTGTGGCACACGGTACGGGTGCGTGGTGGTACTTGGTATGGTGGCTTGATGTTAGTGTGCGGAACGATGATAAACGGTCCGGCCGGGGTCACTGGCGCATGTTCGGGGTGTGATTTTGACGCAATTTTCCACCTCCCCAAAACGCCAGACTCGGTCGCTGTCAGACTTTTGCAGTTTCGGTTTTGCTTCGCATTTCGTGCCTGGCAACTTCCGGTACTCCAAAGGGGGAGGGAAGGGTTTGGGAAGGCCACGCGTTCGGTCAGGAAGTCAACCACCAGTGTGGCAACCCCGAAATGTGCCACCTTTTCGTCTTTAATCCTTGGTTTGCCTATGGCCAGGCCTTTTGTTGGGAAAGTGGAAAACTAACACACCGACTACCATGGTNATTAATTACTGCATACATTCAGGCGCGTGTCCACACATGATTGAATGCTGCAAATTAAATACTGCCATTGTTAAGTCGTGCTTAACAAATGTTTTGTTTTTATTCACGGTAAAACCAATATTGACCAAAAAAAAAAAATTCAACGGTACACATATTCAGTTGAATCATTCTCTTTACGACAATAAATTTTTCTCATTCAATGGTGTGTTAATTATATTCCTTAAACTAGCATTAATTTACATACAGATGATATGTATGTTAAACCATGTACTATTGATTTATTGTATGTTCTTATAACTTTTTTACTGAAATTGATACTAAGATTTGTTTATTTTTATCACACATTTTTATAGTTAGAACTTGGTGATAAGACGATTACACGTGAAATTTGACATAATAAGTTCGCTTATCCGTGCTCCTCAGGACAATCCTCTAGCCGGATAAACGGATAAGACATATAAAAGACACAACTCTCTTCTTTGAAAATATTGCGAACTGATTTTATAAAGTGATGACAAGTAAAAAATGTATATAAAGATGTTTTGTTGTTAAAGATATTTGTAATTTTTACCACATTTCCTTTTATACAATTGATCCTTTCAATTATCATTTTCGTTATGCTGCTCTGTATGTTGTTCTTTTTATTTCTCATAAAAATATTTATTTTTTTTTTCATTTTTATCTCTTTTTCTTTAAGTATGTTTAAGATTAATACACAAACATGCTTCATATCAAAGTTAAGGCAAACACGTATTAAAGCCCAAACACTGTGATCCCCAAATGGCACAACCGTATCGATTTTTCACATGACATCATTTACATAGAAGTGCTTTAAAAAAAACTCCTGTCACCTTCCTAGTCGCTCGCACCGGATTACCCTTAATACGGTTCATCAACATAAACGATTGCCACCAAAAAAGAGAAGGAAATTCTTTCCACAATCTAGAAAGAAGAAAACAACAGCACCGAAGGGGTTAAGAAATCCCTAACCTCTTCTCCCCGGAGAGTTACGAACCCTTTTTGGGGCGGAAAGGGAGGAGGGATGATGATTTCGGTCTGCTATAAGCACCCGTGTGCTTGAAAAATATCGAACACAAACCCGGTTAAGCCTGAAACCGAAAGCTGTCAAAATCTCGCACCAGGCGTACTGGCGCTTACTGGCAACACATTCATCTAATCCTCGGACGATGCAGGACTTGGCGTCGAGTGACATTTTGGGTGCGCAAAACAAAAAAAGAAACAGAAATCGGGCCACTGATTTGGGGACGATTCCACGCCGTTCCGTCACTGTGCCGGGTTGGAGTAGAAATTTATTCTAAGCTCGTACCCGGTAGTGGCTGGGACCGGAAACCTGTCCTGACGCCGCGACTTACCGCTTGAATGACTTTTGAAATATTCAACACGATGTCAAGGGCACCAAACGAGGTGGGTTGGTGAGGGGGGAGGGGGAGGAGGGGGGAATGGAACTGGAAGGTGTGTTTTGGCCACGAGTTTCTTTTCCTAAAAGATTATTCACTAACCCTGGAATGGATACAAAACGCAAGGCGGATCGGTCGTTGTGTCTGCCATTTGCTTGGCGTTCTTTACACTCGGGCGTATAGCAGAACAAAAAAAAAGAAGACAAGCGAAAATATGCCCCCTCGTTGTGTGTATGTGTGTGTGTGTGTGTGTGCAAATATTTTGCAACAAAAACCACCCACCATTAGAAGCCCTCCCTTCCCAAACCGGCAAACCTCGCCGAAAACCTCGTCACAGCTCATCCACCATTCGCACTGCCTGGTGGGATTTCAAGGGTCGTTTGAGCTGTCACGGCAAAAACCACCCCAGCCCCCCACGCGGAAAGCGACGCCAATGTACGACATTTCCGCGTTCCAGCGTGCGGGAAAACATTCGCTTCGGGGTGGTGTTAGACCGTGCCGTTACCATGCAAATGAGAAGTAATGGTGAGGATTTGCGATGATAAATATTGAAAAGCCATGTAGTTTACGAGCGTACGCGTAAGAGGCGTGAAATTAGGTGTAGATTATTTGCTTAACATTCATTCATGCTTTTTTATTTTGTACTCTCTTTTTGGTTCTTTCCCTTCGTTCCGTAGCATCGTCTGCTGGCCTGGCGTCTGCCTAAACTATGGCGAATCAAAGTCAAAGTCTAGGCTGTGTCTGGGGTTACGGTTGTTTTGGCATTTCCCATTTTTCTCCCACCTGGCTTGAGGCGGAACACGAACGCACAGATGATTATGTTTGTGCTGGAGAATAAGAAGGAACGCCTGGGAACGCCGGTATGGCAATGCTTCACAAGATGCCGTGCGATTCGTGGAATTCACCTGAGGCCCGCCTCGAAGAATATCAATTTCATCATCACCGGGCGTGATCGTAACGCACCGTAATGGGTTGCTATTTTCTATTCAATTGCACGACGCTTGCGTGTCCTGGTTTTTTTTTTTTCGTGAGCGCCTACGCCTACGGCTGCTGTTTATGATAAAATAAACGATTTCGTTTTCGTCCATCATGTTTGTTTCTTGCCTTTGTTTTCCCTTACCCTCCTGCGTAGTGCAGTATGCGAATGGAATTTCAAATTACCGTTTACAGAGACCATATTTATTGGCTTACGGTTGAGGTGTGTTGCGATCGTTCAACTCTTTTATATTCCAGCAGGTTCCATCTTGCCCGGCCGTTAGATGGCGCTCGCTTTTGCATACTGAATGCCATCATGGGAGCTATGTTCGTGTGTATGTGTGTGTGTCAATCGAAATGCGATTAAATTTGCCGAACGACGGTATTTGGTGTGAGATCATGGATGATATGCTTCCTGTTGAATAATTCTTATCATGCGAAGCAATCGGATTACAGTTTTCGTGGAAAACTCGTTCACCGTACATCGAGCATCGATGAATGGTTTTATGGTTGAAAAGATGGAGGTTTTTTTGGGTGTTAAAACTCTCATGAACTTTTTCACCCTGAAAGATATATTTTTCACAATAATATTTATTCTTACAAATTTAAATTCTCGATATTTTTTTAAATTGTCATTTGGATTTATTTTATTCTTTGTCTTTCTACTAATTTTGTGTGAATTGTTAAAAAATAAAATAAATGTTTAAAATTAGAGTTCTTGCGATTTAATAATGCTTTTCTCGTTATATTAATACACTGCTTTCCCGGTTGGATTTGGCATTTGTCTTTTTTCTCGCAACATAAATCATCTAAATTCTCATTACTATCTGAAGCACTCATGCAAAACGTATCAACTTCCTTCTACATTACGTCAGTCTTTTTGCGATTAACGTGTGGCTCGTCCAGTTCAGCATCTAGAGAAAATAAGTTATTAAACCATCCTCGGAAAACCTTTTAATTTATGGTTTGCCAATTAAGATGAACATAATAATACTTTCACAGTGCAAATGTTTCAAACCTCACTCACTTTTTGCTGCAGTAGATGCAGTAGATGCAATATTCAAACAAAACTGTTTGATTAATTTCCTTGGAAACCTTAAAACATAATTATAATGCATTCACAACCTCAACACGACGATGGCTTTTTTTTTTGTTTATTTGACGGTTCTTTTCGAAGAATTTGCCCAAAGAGGATGCATTTGCACTAATTGCTTTACGGATTGCATAATTTTAGGAGGAACAGTTTTCAACTTGACTTCAACTTCCAGTGATGGAAATTGGTTCGCCAAAGTAGTTTGATAAATTTTCATTCTTTTTCACGATTTTTACTATAATAGTAAACACTATAAAAAAATTAGGTGCTGGTACCATATTATTGAAAAGAGAAAACGGTTACTGATACATTTTCTACCCATATTTCACAGTAAATGATCGCTTATTGCTACAATTATGACAGACGCGTTCGTTATCGTAGTTTATGTGTAAACTAATACGAAGAGATTGTTGTTCAAATGAGTGCTAGAAATGATTGATAATTCCAACACATGCACACAACGCACAGTGCGACCGGGCAGAAACATTTACTTCATTCTAACAAAACGCCTAACAAAAACCACATACTTCAACTTCCAATCGTACTGACCCATCAATAACGCGAGAAAGAAAGAAAAAAACAGAGGTATAAATCAAAAACCCATTAGATTTCCGCTCGAGTTGAGCGCGAACCGGACGCTACGATCAGACGCTCACCAGAGCAAACACACACACACACGCAACACAAATCAATTGCAAAATGGTTCGGCTTTTTCCGCACAATTAGCGCAACACACGCGAGTGTGTGGGCGACCAATTAAACTGGCACTGATTTATCGTCCGTTGGGAGGATTGGTTTTTAATACAGAATTTTTCTCGTTCCCGTGCTACACAGGTAAGCTGCACCGATGCAGATGATGAAAGTGGGGATTGTTTTTTTGCTTGCCTCAATGAACAATAGAGAGAAACAGTTGCTTTCCGAACGTCGAAAGTCTGTTAAACGATCAAAAAATGAACGATCGAGCTTCGAACGGATGAGGCGGTGTTCGATTCGATTGTGCTGTGATGTAACGAACCCAGATGTTTCTAAACGCACGCGACACAAAAACCCCAAACAAGGAAATTGTAAGCAGAAGCAAACAAAACCGTCGGAAACAAACACAACGGCGAACGAATGAATGGGGAAAAAAGCAGAAAAGTTTGTATGATTTACGATGCGTACGACGGCGTGCAGCGATCGGGCGGCCGTTTCTTTCGCCTCCGTGTTGCTTTCTTTTTGGTATGTCTATAGAGAAGAATTACGTTTTTGTGGCCATTTCCCATTCCTTAGAATTGGCTGCTGCTGCCGCGAAAGCGGGCATCAGATTTCCCGGCTTTTCCAAACGAGCGAACGAGTTTTTCAAACGAAATAAACGCCACAAACAACAACAAAACGAGTGTTCCCGGTAGGATAAATGTTGATCATCCCAGATGACTTCTTGTCTGATGGGTTGTGCATGTGCAAGTGCATCGTGTTTGGATAGCCACCCTTCCACTCACCCTTCCATTTCCTTCATCTTCACCCAACAATGCTGATCTCATTTTCTCCGATTTATCAACATCAGCCACGGGGCTGGTCGGTCGGTTTTCTTTTGCACCGTTCGTGCCTTACCGATTATCACGCCTGGGAGACGGCGTTTTTTTTAATCTCCGCCTCCCCTATTTTTTTGGTTGCAGGAGATGGAGCATTGCATCAGTAGCAAAATGTGCTGTTTGAAGGTTGGAGACTCTGCCACACAAACAGCGCGTTGCCGAGCCTCGTCATGCCACGGTCGGACGTTTGCGAACCCCTTTTATGTTGTAAGAAGCATAACATGCAGTGAACAAACTGCAATGCGGGAAATGTTTTGGGCCCGTTGCTGGTGCCCGTATGGTGCCAGCGATGCATCGGCACAGCAAAGCACTATAAATAGATCAATAGAAACGTCAACGCTGGTGCGCTGCTTAATTTTCGACGAACCAGAACTGAAATGAGGAAAGAAAATGGGGAGGGAATATTAACCCACCACGCTTTGGGCGGGTAACGTAAACAGGAAAATGCCACAACAACCGTTCCTGTTCAGGGTGAAATGTTTTTCATAGGAAGCAAGATAATCGAAACGGTTATGATGGTTTGTGGTTTTTTGTTGTTTGATCGTTAATTATTTTCTAAAAACAACAAGTGCAAAGGTGCTTCTGCTACAATTGACACGCCTTCCTGATGCACTGGTGGAATGTTTCCAGTGAATTTTAATATAACATGAGTGGAAATGCTTTTCCATGTTCGTATTTTTTACCAAATGTTTGTTGCATTTAATCACTTTCGTGGAAAACACCAAAGGCTATTATTTGTAGCGATTGCTCTTGACATTGCTGTGCGAAGTGTTTACTATTGTGTTACACTAAACAAATAAAAGATAGATTTAATTGCAGTACACTCTAATTACAAACAAGTTCTGGTGAAATAATTGTATGTAAAACATTAAACAAACATTTTTTTAAAGGTATTGGAATACTGATCAGTATTTTAATTGTTTATGCATAGCGATGTTAAACTCTAGTAGGTTCTAGAACTACTTTAAAAGTAGTGTTTGGAAGGAAAACAAGAAGATAGTAGGTAATGAAACTTTTTAGCAAAATGTCTTCCACATAGAATTATTGGAGAAAATCGGAGTTTTGCCGTACGCCACCA
Organism: Anopheles rivulorum; assembly: GCA_018908115.1. Taxonomy (NCBI): domain Eukaryota; kingdom Metazoa; phylum Arthropoda; class Insecta; order Diptera; family Culicidae; genus Anopheles; species Anopheles rivulorum. Next base: position 17,583,369 of record STHB01000004.1, read on the forward strand.
GCTACAGCCTTTAAAAAAGTTTTGATGATCAGTTCTCGAGGATATTGAGTCTTCGAGAATACTTTTGTCTATATTGGTCCAACTTCCCCAGAGATATATTTGCGTATTGGGACAACATTAGGATAAACCAATAGGATCTCCGTAAGTTCTGAAGGAATCAACATTTAAAACTAAATGTTGATCTTCAAATATTGAAGAATCTTTCGTAAGAAATTGATTTGGGATTCTTCTACAAGTACCTTGTTTAAGAATTTATCATTACCATCCACTATCTAGTAGATCTCTTTATTTGTTAGGATCGCATGATCTCCATTGGTCTTGGAGGACACTTTCGAGTAACAATGTATATCTTCTGTAGTTACTTTTTCAACATTTCGACCTCCTGAGAAATGAGTCCTGTGATTAAAGATAATATCTGCTGTTGGAGATCCAGAACTGGAGTTCTGTTTCATGTTCAGTTCTTTCTCTAGGAGTTTTCTGGATATTATAAAAGTTTGATTGCCTATGTCCAGAAGTAAGTATTACGCTAAGTTATAGTTATTCTTGCAATTTTGCTTGTTATTCTTACAGGTGAAAAAAATGTCCTATGACGTGACGATGTACTCCAGAGGATACTTTTTAGTACTTCCTTAAACATTCTTGTACTAAACTTATATATTAAGTGGACAGTTCCATCATATTCTACAAAGGACTTTCGTTTTATTCAAAAAGAATGGCCTTTACTAACCGTGGACTATTTTATGCGATTCAATCCTTCCGTCGCCACAGCAAAAACTCATGCTATGTCTTTTTTTTTGCAATACTTTTTATTTCGTTTAATGGCTCAGATTACGCATGTCATACACTTACCTTTCAAAAGTTTATGATTGTTATCGCGTGTGAAATAACAAGCGAGATCACAAGCCTTTATTGTCTTTCCGCGCTATTTTAATGTTGCCATTGATTTACTTTTGCCCATAAAACAATCCCCAACAATTGTGTGGCCACATGGTGCGCACTAACATAACATTTGTTTTTCACTTGACTTTAACCGGAAACATTCCCATTCATCAATCGGATTAAATATTGGACTCTTCATGTACAACAAAAAGAGAAGAGAAAAGCGTGCGGCTAACGTCTGCCCAACCACCGGAGGATGTTGTTCGCTAGTGATGTTTTAATATTGCACGATTGCAGTTCCCGTCACTGTTTGACCACAATCCCGCCAGCTTCACACACCGACACGGCTGATAAATCAATCAGCACACCAACACGCATGTTTCTCACCTCATCACGATCGTTGGGATCATCCGCGAGCATTCCGACCGGGTGGATGGACCCGCTAGTGGCATAATTAATTTCGATCACACGCTCCACTTGCAGGTTCCGGTACAAGCAGTACAGTGAAGCTTTTTGTACCGGCACAGCGCTAATTGAATATTATGATAGCTGTCTGACTACCAGTGCCGATTATTTGCGATCGAACAAATAGTCGGGTGCGCCAGGCGCCACGTGCTCGGTGCCACGTGGTGAGCATTAATGCTTAGCAAAGCCTAAAATATGTAAACACCTGGGATTAGCCGGTCCCGACCAGACGCGTCAGCGCGTGGTGTCGCGGTTTTTGACGTGTTTTTACGCCTCATCACCGAATGTGGCTCACCCGACCACCAAGCACCCATCCGCTCTCGAAAGGCGGCCGGTATTTTGAGCGCAGTTAGTTAGAGCACTGCGGGCCGGTATGGTGGAACCGGCCAGACTAAAGCATTGCCCTTCAACGTGGAGTGCGAAGTTGGTAGAGTTTCAAAAGGCACACACACACACATAGAGCTTTTCCCCTTTTCCCATGCATACATGCACGGGCACACGGCGGCAACGGCAAAGTATCCCCCAAAAAAGTAGTACCCGTACACCATGTGTTTCGGGCTCGATAATCCGCCGGTAAAAAGTTGAGCTCGATTTAATTAAAAACGAAGTTTAATTAATTTTCAAAATTTATAAAGTGTCACTTGTCACGCGGTGTGGCACACGGTACGGGTGCGGGGTGGTGGTGGTACTTGGGATGGTGGCTTGATGTTAGTGTGCGGAACGATGATAAACGGTCCGGCCGGGGTCACTGGCGCTTGCTCGGGGTGTGATTTTGACGCAATTTTCCACCCACCCCAGAACGCCAGACTTGGTCGCCGTCAGACTTTTGCAGTTTCGGTTTTGCTTCGCATTTCGTGCCTGGCAACTTCCGGTACTCCAAAGGGGGAGGGAAGGGTTTGGGAAGGCCACGCGTTCGGTCAGGAAGTCAACCACCAGTGTGGCAACCCCGAAATGTGCCACCTTTTCGTCTTTAATCCTTGGTTTGCCTATGGCCAGGCCTTTTGTTGGGAAAGTGGAAAACTAACACACCGACTACCATGGTGACAGCACGACATCGGAACGAGGAGTTTTGACCGACCCAGTGGAGGGGGGCGGGGGAGGGGGGTGTCGGTCGGTGGAAGAGGGAGATTTCCGGGTGGATTGAAATTTGCGATTTCAATTAAATTATTCAGCAGCAGACGGTCCCGGCAGGATCCCGGGGCTGGAACTTGGTCGTTTCTGGGTGCTGTGTGTGCGTGACTTGCGGTGGCATAATTATTTCTGTTTCGATGCGTAATGCAATCCACGTACGTAGGTGACAATAGGTTGCATGCTGCTGATGAGATCCATTTTTTGTTTTCCTCGTGCACTCACACTCCACCTTGTGGTCAGCACGTACAAAGGAAGGAAAAGCAGCATTTAATGATTCACCTGATAGTGCGGATTCTCTGTTGGGCAGTGTGGTTTGTTGCTGCAAAAGCTGTTTTTGCTGTCGAAACGATACAATAATACACAACTCCATTTTCTCTCTCATTCTCTCTCTCCCTCTCATTCTCTCTCTCCCTCCCTTTTTTTCTCTCTCTCTCTCTCACACACACTGTCGTTCCTTTCACTATCCCGCATTCATGTGCTACGTTGCGCCTGGCAGTATGCAATTTGCGCACCTAAACCACATCAATTCGACATTTTCCCGCGGAATCCGTTCTCCTAAATGAGGCGAAGGCGGTAGCGAAGAAAAACCTCAAAAATTCATTTTGAGCCCTGTTCCGACGGACCGTGGGCACTAGAGAAATGATTCAAGCTATTCAGCACAACATTTGCACGTGGTCGTGACGCCCAGAAAACCGCAGCGAACCGGGCCACACGAGCACGTGGCCTGTTTGGCCAAAATGAAGTGCGCGGAACGAACGTTCGATTGCGGTTCGTTTCGCTGTACGGCGATCAGTTACATCAGTTGCTGGTCCGGGTTTGGATAGTAAATTTCATTCTGTTTGATCTGGTTGATACTCGCCAAATCGAACGCTGGAAATGAAAAGAGCCATCGACGGCGTGCGGTTGGGTAAAAGTGTTTTTCTGCCAAAGGGTTTTCACAAAACAATTGGCTAAAACCGATGCGGTAAAGTTCTAAAGGTAAAGGCTATCATATGTCATTTAATTAGTGTAACAGTTTCTAGTGCATGGGTCCAACGAGGGCTTTGTTCGTTGTTTTATGACGATTGATGCGCCTTCGTTTTGATCAATTTGCCATTGTAAGTGGCTGGTTTTCGCTGGTTGTGTGAAACCTTTCTATTGGTCAGCAATCAGTAATTAATACGTCAACGAGCGTTGACTTTTGTTGTTCGTTCAAAACTTGTAAATAATGTTAACGAAATGAGTCATCAACTAACAAATAAGTGTTTCTTTAGTAATTTAATATTTTACAATAGGTTTTTGTTTTATTATAGGCGTTAGGTCAGTGTTGATTAAATAGGATTTACTAGTTAAATCGTTTAAGAAAACTGTAAATAAAATATTTTTTATTATACAAGACGAAACGGCATACTGTGAATGTTCTACGAAAATGGGTCACAGGTGATGTAAATCCCAGTAGTGAACATCAAAAAAACATAGGTTCTCAATATGAAAGATTTTTCAGCAGTATTAAAGGCGAGATTTTCAGATGATAATTTCGTGAAAATATCATGTGTGCTCACTGGATATCGACCCTAGCCGGATAAGCGAACAACACGGATAACAAACAAATATCGTTTCAAAGAGAATAATTAATGTACAATGCATATTGAGTGGGTTTTTTTACACAATATTGTTATTTCATTTGATGGTTTATGCATATTCATTAAGAAACTCTTGTTTAATCATCGATTTTGCACTTCACACGTCAAATCGCCCTTAAAACTGTCATTTCTGGGCTGCACGGTTAATCCGACATTCGGTTAAATGGCTTCCGGATAATCGGATAGCACTGTATCTTTATTGTTTTCACAACCTTCACAAACAAGTGGCTTGTTTGTATTGTTTGGTACAACTTGAATAAATCCCTAAAATAATTAATTAATTTAATTCCCCCAAACTCATCTTCAATGGTTTCCCATTTTAATGGCCAACTATCCAGCTTTGTGGTTGACTGAAGTCTAACTAGACAGAGAGTTACCTGCTCAACTGCTCAACTGCTGGAACATGTTTACGCTGAACAGTTTTTCAAAATAAATCAAATAAATTTACTGTGAGTACACAAAGAAGCTTATTTCCTTTTTTTCCTCGTTCTTTCTCTCTCTCTCTCTCTCTCTCTCTCTCTCTCGCTGTCTTTCTCTGTTCAAACTCATTCGAAAGTACGATGGCGATTTGTTTATTGAACCTGCTGTTTACTGTTTGTTTTGCTACCGGCATCGGTACGTTCCATGCAACAGCTGCACCGGGCGCACCGGTCATCGGCACACCGGAACCATGTGATAAATTTTATTAGCTCGTAATGAACAGAACCGTACCGCATAATCACCATCGAACAATCGGTCGATGTCACCAGAGCTGAAGCGAAGGTTGTGCCACATACCATACCCAACCGGACCGAACGTGCGCTTCGTCATTCTTTTGTCCGCTGGAAACCGGGAGGGGTTTTGCCAGTTTTTGACCCGTTTTCCCAGGGACAGATGACGGACCAATGCGTACCGGTCGACCAGGTCTGTTGCCGGCCAGTCTATCGGTACGTGGTAATGCGATGCAGGCCGGATCTGCACCTGCGTACGATTTCGCACCGGACACCGACAGTGCACATTGCACATCATCCAGCGCCGGATGGAGGATTGCGCATCCAATTAATCTGGGATTTCCTGTCCCACCAGCACCAGCCCACCCAACGCCCAAAGCCGAACGATTGTTTTGCATGCTTCGGGACTGCTTTGGCACGGCCGTCTCACCGAACCTTGACCGATCGGAACCCATTTTGCCGTAGCAATGTTTCGAATGCCCATAATCTCCATGCCCCATGTTGCTTGTCCATCGGTGTGGGATACTATCGGCCCGGTTCGTTATTGCATCCGGAAGACTGCAACCCGGGAGCGACCCGGGAGTGCATCCGTTATCAATTTCACCTATAATGATATTTGTTCGCGTTATTTTATTATAATTAATTAATTTCACAAACTGCCCGGACATGATTCGTCCGCGATGCTTTACACGCACCGTGCGTATGCATCCGCGTTGCAGCTGAAAAGACATAAAAAAAAAACGATGACAATCCGGGCAATGTTGACGGTTTCGCTTCTCTGTTGACCTTCGTCCTTGCCCACACGGTGGTCGTCCAGTCGGTTGGGACGTGGACGTGAGACCCGTTGACGCGGTGGCTTCGGGATAAAAATGGGGGTCGAAGGAAGAAAACACGATACCAGCTGGGACAGATGATGGAAAACGAGGCTCATCATTTTAATGTGGCTGATGGGGGAGGAAATGGAAAGGGGGGGCCGGTGGGCAGGTGCAGGTGGGCAGGATTATCGGGGACACAATTTTAATGAACGTCAGGGTGGGCGTCACAACCGCACCACGCAATGCAAACAATCGGTTGTAATTAATGATTGTTCATTAAATGGAAAATGCAACCAGCAGATATTGCAGCTGGTGTTCGCCCAGGTGGCCATTGGTGACGGGTGGGTTTCGACAGTGGGTTTACTAATAGTGCCTTATTAAAACTGTTTCTTTAAATTGGCAAGAAACATGATTATATTTAAGTTTGAAAAATTGCATAAAATGATTCAATAAATCAATTTAATTCTGTTGTTTTTATTATGCTGTTTAAAGACAATAATTGTATTTTTGCAGTGTGAAAAAAATGGATACATAATTTTAAAAAATCATGTTTTTCAATTCGTGGCATGTTTTGTGTGTATTTGTTGGTTTTTTATTGCTCCAACAATGAATTTTTGGGTTTTTTTTACAATTTTGATTTTTTTATTTGAGTTTATTATTTGATTACGGTAAAATTAGAATCAAATATTCGTATTGATTTATCGAAATTGTAAAATAAATTATTGTGTTCTAACCTTATCTTCTTTCACTATTAAAATTAAAGATTTACTTTGAAAAAATACTTTCCTCGCTTTGCTCGTTTATTAAAGCATTTATATTACATTCATTACAACGATGAATGCACAATAACCAAATCAATTCCAAGCATTACCGCGTGCAACGGTTATTTACTTTTTCCTTTTGTAATTCGCAACATCTGCTACGCACTTGACACCGTTGCAGCCTTTGATTGATAAAGCTGTCAACAAATGTGTTAAACGGCCCCTTACGTATACCCTCACGCAGGTGTTTTTTCCAAAAAATTACCACCCATTTGCCGAGAGGGAGAGAAAGAGGTAGAGAGAGCGACAAAGAATTTAATTAACGTGTCAAGTGAGTTCGTAACCGCTTGTCTAACGATCTGTTTTCGAGTTTATCTACGGGTGTTTCACACCCACTCCGAAGAAAACAAAACGCACAGAGGCAACGGAACAAAAAAAAACAGGGTAAAAGCCAAACAACCAAATCAACAAGTACTTCCAAAACAACAACACTTCACAGTCGAATCGTTCGACATTGAAGCACCCCACGTGCTACGCGAAGCCATTCCGACAGCCACGGCTGCCGACGCTGCGTGCGCTTAAACCATCCAACTTAATGTCTGTTTCATTTTCATTATATCTACTTCGGGCGGCCACGGTTGGATGCGTTGGGGTTGGATGTGGGTAGTATTTGCCTTGTTTTAAAACGAGTGATCTCCCCACGCCCCACAAAACTCATCCCCACCCTCCCAGAAGGTTGCACATTATCGATAATAAAGGTTTTAATAAAAAAGAGAGCCTGCTTTGCAGGGGGAGTGGAATTTAGTGCCGCACGATAATCGGCCATCGTCATCTTCGTCACCACCCATTACCGTTTGTGACGGGCGTCGTCATCATCATCATCGTCATGATGGCCCTGATGTTATTGTGCGGAGAGAATGTTAAGCTTTTTTTGTTCTGGGAAGCTTTGCATTAATTTCCTTTCCCTGAACGATCGAAGAAAGAATTGGGTTTCGGTACGTTTGGCGAGCGCAACACAAGCACCACCTGCCCCAATACGGCCCCCCAAAACAACGGCTGGTTCTGAACGCAAAGGGGCACAATTTATACCGACCCAAGCGGCATTTGCGAGCAGCAAATCGTTTCCGTTAATGGTCGCGAATAAAAGTAAAGCATTTTGGGCCCGCTGCATGCCCACATGGGTGCGGTTTTAACTGAAACCTCCCCTGTTTATTGAATGGGTTTCCCACCCCAACTTCTGCGGGGGTTGTTACACGGCGGTTTACAAAAGACAGCATGAATCGCGCATTTCGCTACGCACGATAACTTCGCGCGCTGAATGGTGGAACATTTGCACCTTGTTGTTTTGTCCTGTGAGCGAGAGAGTGCCACCGAAATGGTGTCTTTTCAACCCCCCTCCGGAGGGTGGCTTTACAATCACGCGTGGATGGAAATCTTCTTTGCCGATCGTGGACGGCTTGAGAGTCGATATGAGCCTGATGGTGGAAAATGTCGCTCCTAGCAAATAGCAAAAGCAAGAAAAAGAACTCCCCTTTTCCCAACAAATGGTTGGGAACACTATTGTTTTTCCATTTTTGAGTATCCTTGCGTAGGTAAATGCTGAACTTTGGTAATAAAAAAGAAACCTCGTACTTCGCAAAAAAACGGGAAAACAAAGCTGGTGTGTCAGATCAGAAATGAAAAGCCACCCTTCCGTATCAGATATCATCAGGTTCGGGCAGGCGGACCTGCCAGCGCAACCCGATCGTAACGGAATGATAAGCAAAGCCCACTTCTACGGCTACGGCCCGCTTGTCAAAGTCTTTGTTCCATTTTATCCGTGCTGTGTACAACCGACGATACCGTTTAAGTCATTATTAAGTGCAATAACCTTTTTTTCCGCTCGAAACAAAGCAACAGTGTGGGAAAGGGTTTTGTTTCTGTGAAAAAAGATTATTCTTCTTCGGGGAAAATGTCTAAAATTGCATTTTTAGGCTTATAAAGCCAATTTGTTACGCGAGCTGCATACATTTAGGAGGAATGAAATTTGGGTGTAATATTTCAAACTTTGAAAGATTTCTTACTTTCCTCTGTTTGCATTGAATTTAAAGCATTTTGAAAATATATTCTTATGAGTTTAAAAAATTATTAAGATATATAAAAATTAAAATTAAAAATTATATCTTTACTGGGGCGGCCCGGTGGTGTATTTGGCAACGGCGCTAGATCCTTAACACGACCGGACCGGGTTCAAATCCCATTCGGACCGTCCCCCCGTAGCACGGTCTGACTAACCTGCTACGTGGTAAAATTAGTCTAATACGGCCTGTTCCGTTCTAACATAAATAAAAAAAAAAATATATATATATATATATCTTTACTGATTTTTTGTTTGAATTCGAGAGCTCAAATTGAGTTTGTAATAAAATCTTCAACAAAGGTTCAATTCTCTTCCTACCGAAACTTCGCTCCACACACAAGGGTTAACGTGACATTCCGAAAGATTGAAAAGGTACAAATAAGGGTCACCGGTATGGGAGTGTGGTGGGTGGAAGGGGAGGGGGGATGGAAGGGGAAGAGGGACGGGAATGAAAAGCGAAACCCATAAAGCAGGAAAATCGCCGTGACGGAAACGACGTGCGGTGAAATACAAATAAGGAACTCAAGGAGCGCTCGTTCTAAAAAGACGTTGCGTTCTGGCAAAGCAAAGCGAATGGAATTACAAAAAAAAGTGAACGAACCGAAAAAAAAGTGAAAAAATCCTATCCCCAAGAAAAACAACAACCAAAAACGGAGAAGAAGAAGAAGAAAAAAACAAATCATTCCCAATTCCATCTCGCGCAGGGAAACGCAAAAGGGAAGTTAACGTCAAACAGCTTGGGACACGCAATTTTAGGATTAATTTGTGTCAATCTACGGCAAACAAAAACAAAACTGCGGAAAATTGCGCTACAAAACCCCACTCCATATCACACACACATACACACGTGTGTGTGCGTTGAAAGCCCGTAGCAAATGGAGCTTCGCCACCTTCACCGTTTCACCTTACCGAATCACCCGCACCCGTCCTGGGTTCTTTAGTGGGGACGCAACAATCCTTCGCGAAGGTCTTTATTTCGTCCTTGCTTTGAGTCGTCGCTTTTTTTTTCTTTGCTTTGTTTCGTGTTTTGTTTCGCTTTGTTTGTTATCGCTTTTCTTCAGTCGATGAGTTTCCTTCTCATTTCATTATTTGCTTATTGTCGCAGCACCACGCAACACAAGCACCTAGGCGAGCAGTTTTCCTTTGTTAAGCATAACGGCCGTAACGTGATGGGTGGGTAAAGGGGGAGGGGGGGGGGGGTAGTTCCAAGGGGATGAATGGGGGAAGGGAAAGCTTTTTCGGCTTTTGGCTCAATAAAACATATTGCCTCGTTTCGCATTGACTTCACTGGTAAAGCACTTGCTGCCTGTTGTTGTTTTCTCTCTTTTTTTCTCTCTCTCTCTTTCTTTCTATCTCTTACTCTCTCACTCTTTCGCACATCCGCGAATGTTGTGCGGTGATAGCAAATGTGAAAGGAAGTATTAGAAGCGTGGCTTTTGGCAGGAACGAACAAACGAGACAGTGATACGCTTCGTCTATTCAAACGCGTTAGCGTAAGAAAGGGAAAATTATTTTTCCATTAGTCTGGCCATTAATAAACCGTTTGATTTCCCTTTTCTCTTCATTGTTGTTGCTATTGTTGCTGCCTGCGTCCTTTTTATCGTGCAAAGTTCTACCGTCATGGTGGTTAGAAGGTAAAAGTCCTGTGTGTGTGTGTGTGTTTTTTCTTCTTCTCATCCCCGTCGATCATTGTGTATTGGGGGTTGTGAAGGCGATCGGGAGGGTGGGGGAGTTGGGAAAGGAAAATTAGCCTGCGTCATATTTTCTACCATTCCAGCTATTCATTCAGGGAACGCGCGGAGGCAGTTTTTTTGTTGTTGTTGCTGGTATTATTTGTTTTAAACCATCCTTTTTGCTTCCATTCTCGTCCACTCGGCAAGTCAACCTGCCACCCATTATTGGGTAGTAAGCGTGGGACCACTTCGGGAGGGGAAAAAAGAAAGACGCCACGGAAACGGAACACCGTCGTCGAAAAATGGTGGAAAATTGAAACATCATCAAAGTGCCTCCGGGCGATGGTTACGGTATGGGTCGGATTGAAAGCATACGCTTTTGCATGAATTGCTGTACGTTTCATATTTTGGATCGCTTTCCCCCTGTTTTTTTTTTTCTTGCCCATACACCCAACCATCAGGCTGACCGACGAGTCGGAAGTCGACGGTGGGTGACTTTTCACTTTTGTTTCGAAAGCTTTTTTAACCCTCTTTTAATCAGCCACGAGGTGGTGGAAACTTTTTTTTTACCATTTCGAGATGATTTGCCCACATACACACAACATTGTTGGCCCTACTAGAAGGGTAGCACTTGCCCGAGTGGGAGGTTGGTGTGGGTGTTTTTTATAGGAAAAATCTACCAACCATTTTGAGTCAATAATGCACCAGTCGGTCAGTCACAAACAACCATTTCTGCCGTTGAGATACTTTCCAAAAAGGAAAACACCCAGCAAGAGCTCGAAACAAAAAGGTTATTTCTATTTTATGTTTACACACTTTACTTCTTGTGTGTGTGTGTGTGTGTGTATGTGTGTTTTTTTGTCTGCCACACTCTCCACGCAAACAAATCAGTTTTGTCCGGTGGTCCAGAGACTGTTTCGAAACCGGTTACCAATGGTGCGAGACAATTGAGTTTGAAACAATTTGGTGACGGATCGTTTTGACCTTTTGCGAATGGTTAAAGATGCTGTAGCAATAGGTACCGTTTGGGTGGTTTAAATGATGGGGTTGTAAAAACAAAAAAAACAGGTTAATTTTATTTTCCGTCATGTTTTTTTTACGGGTGACAGAAATGGTAGCCTAGTGCTGGTGATTTAATAAAAGAATGTTGACATACATTTTTTATTTGGAAGCTTTTTTGTTTTCCTTTTTTGAGTGTCTTTAAAATCGGTCTTTTTTTATCGGTTAGGATACATTTAGGTAATTTTAGCCTGGGAAGGTTTAAGGTCTTAGTTTATTTTCATGAAAGTAATTAAATAATTAGGTTGTTTGTTTTTACTTTTAATAATTTTACTCAGCATGGTACATGGAGTGAAAAGTAAAAATTTTCAATGGAGGCGCCCAGTATTTTAGTACAAACGTGCCCGTTCTTCATACGACTTTGTTGGTACTAAATGCTTTCTCGACCAGTTTTTAGCTAGTTTTTAAGCAGCGTGTTTGTCCTACTTTTTATGGAAACTGCGTTATTAAGACCAAATCAAAATTTTTGCCAAAGCATTTAGTTCCCGGGATTTAATCGGACAATACCTCTCATCTAGCTCATTCTTTATAATTAATGTTATCATACATATGGGAATAAAAGTGAAGTATTTTAAAGTAGCAAAAGGTTTGCAATAGTTTAATACTAATATCAATATTTATAGTTTTTCAAAGAATTTTTACTGTACAATTCTATAAAAACTACTTTATGCTACTAGCATGTCGACTGATGCGAAAGAACCTGTTGATTTTCCATCGCACTAAGGATGGTTTTTGCTCGGCTACAGCATCTTGTGCGAGATTTTACAATCCTTGAATAGCAAAATCAGCACTGCCATTCATCCTACTCACAGCTTGTTAAATTTGCATGCCTTTATCACACAATCATCCAGCATGGGGGTTTCCTGCTTCACTATCGATTGCAGCTTTTCCCCCGGTTCGGCGCGATGGGAACGCGATTGATGTACCGCGTCCCAGCAAGCGGCACAATAAATACGGAAAGAATGCAATTCTTTCGGTGCGCTCAGGCCCCAATGTCTGCTTCTTTCATCCATTCCGGACGCTGCCTGCTGATTGGATTTCGTGCAGTGGATTCTTTGGCTTGCGATTTTCACTCCTTCGCTGGGATGGAAGCAACTTCCTGGATCCGCTTCCTCGACGGTGGTGATAAAGAGATATGAAAAATCATCAAATGCGCACATATTTTAGCCAACCATCGCGTCGGTTAGCGCGCCATCACATATCTGCGCCATCACAGCTGCAGTCAGAATGCGATGAGGTATTTACGATCCTTTGGCCACAAAGCGTGAGGTTGTGGCACAGGAATGGTAAATGAGACGTTTGTACAGCTTTTCCCCAACCATGGGTGTTGCATGGTGGAATATTTCTATCCTCCGGCGCGTGACTCCCCGGCACTGTGTGTTGTGCTGGATTTGCGGAAAATCAATCCAACGATATGAGCGGTTGGGAATGTAAGTGGGCACAATGCAGCTTGCGTGTTTGATTTTAGCTCACGCGATCAGAACAGCGGTGTGTGGTGAAGATAATTTTCTGCCCGAAATTGATGATGTACAACGACGCACGTCAACACGAGACTTTGTGGCAATTCCACCGAAAATACTGTACCTTTCATCTTAGCGTACACACCTGACCTGCCATCACCAGCTCGAGCTCGAGCATTGACTGCTGGTACGATGTGCCGATTGCTGCACGTTTCATTGCGGCCTGTTATTGTTCGCCTGTAGGTACGAGGAGTTTGTGGTGAACATGTTGAGGGGAGCGTTGATACTGTCTCGCTGGCAAAGCTCACCTTCGTACATAGCCAACGCCAAGAGACGGGATGATCGGTTCGCCTGGTGTTTGGAGCTTTCGTACTCAGGAACCGGATGTAGTACCCGGAAGAAATCGAACCCAAACCGTACACCTTCTCGGTGCCGTTGTTCGGCAAACGGAAGGAAGACAAGAGACTGTATCGGAATGCACCAGTGGTGCTTGAAGCAAGCATCATTTCCTGCCAACAGCTTACCTTACCATTATCCGTACCGTTCGCTAGCTCGCCAACAAGCTCGAACATGAGCAATATTTGCACCTTTGCAGCGAAAGGAAGAAAGAATCACACAGTGAAAATAAAAGCAACCCCAGGATGTGTCTACCTCGAGTTCGGGGCGTCTATCAGCATCTTGCTGCCGGGTAGAGATAGCTGGCACAAATCAAGAAGAATTTTCCCCGCGTTAGCTTCATTTTGGGGCGAATGGTGAAAAATTCTCCGTATTAAAGTGCCAGCGCTACAAATGGCTGATAAAGTCGATAAGCGCACGTACACGTAGCAAATGGCAAACGGAGTATGGATGCCACTGCTTTCTGTGTGTAGATGTGTGTATGTGGGGATTCCGATGCGGAATGGTTGATTTGTTTGCTGGGAAAACTGAAACTGGTTGAACCGATTTGCAGGCTATTTGTTGCACAATGTGTGCACGATGTGTGAGTGTGTTTGGGGGGGGGGGGGGAAAGGGGGAAGGGAGTTTGGAATGTGAACTTTAATGCTTTTCATTTTCCATTCTCTGTTTGCGGGTTTGGCTTTTATGGGAGCAGAAGCTTATATGAGCGATAAAAGTAGAAGGACAATATTTGAACGTAGTTGGTATTTGTCAGTCCCTTAAACTGATTGTATTTAACTTCGTAAAAATTGAAAATAAGTATTTTTCAATGAAATAATTGGTAAATCAAGAAAATTTTATTACCTTTTTATTTTTGTGTTTAATAAAAATGTACTACGTCATTAATTTTCTCTTTGGCATTGCAATATGATTTTTATTTTAAAAAAATGTGCACTAAATAATGTAAAGCATAAGACTTCAAATTCTTCAAATTGCATAAGTTTACTTCAAATTCTAGTTTTCCTACAAATATAATTAAAAAGATGATTTTATTCACCGGATTGCATAAATTTAGGCGTTGTGAAATTTTGCTGATTTATATGAACGAACGATCAAACCATTTTATATACTGTGTTATAGATCTCTTCAACTAAAACAACAATCTTTTATTCATTGTTTCTAGCATTGCACATCACACATAAAAAGTGAAAAAAATGCTATTTATAGCAGCGAATTGCGGTACATTACAAAAACAAAAACGATCCCATTTTCGCACGGAACCTTTAGCACATCCAGCAATAAATTGTAATTTTGTCTTGTCCAACAACGAAATCTTGCTTCACAAAGAATACATTCCCGCTATCACTTTGCGCCTTGTGGTCGAGACAGTTGCATTGACTGTTTATTGCTCAACGTTACGAAACGAAACGCTAAAACACAGCACTGCATCAGGATGAAATGAAAAAGATGGTCACGAACCGGTGCACCGTTGCAGAATTCATTTGATCGTTCTTCTTTCTGTGTGTTCTTTCGATCGTGTTTGTGTGTGTGTGTGTTGGTTTCTCTTTTTACCGTGCCAACACATGCAACTAGCCTTCCGTTTTTTTCCTTCGAACATCACAGTGAAATCGGTTCACGGTGGAGACGCCCGGTCTTTCACGTACGTACCAGAAAGCGAACATTTAGCGTGTT